>OZ018320.1:81402580-81862580 GCA_963969495.1 Ceratothoa steindachneri
TAAAGAATAGTAGTACCTCAAAAGGACATGCTGACCATACCGAGGAGTTACTATTTCGGAAAAGCCCTACAAAAAGCATAGCATAAATGAAAGTTCTCCGTACCTACTTCTCCCACCGCTTTTGCGGGTACAGAAAGCGGAATAGATACCTATTTTTGCTGTGCAAAAGGACACAATTAGGAAATTCAATAGAAAAGCCTGAAACCTACTTAGCTTACTTCTATGCTCTACTTGATGCTATGTTGTATACAAATTCCTGGATTACATCATTCAGTCTAGATTTGAATTGTTCTATAGACTAACTATTCACCACCTCCGCCGGATGACGATTCCACGTAACGCAGATCTTTACGAGAATCAGTTCACGCTAATACTAGTCTGGAATGGGGGCAAATCCAGCTTGTAACCATCGTTACGAATTGGATTTGTGTTCAACGTAAACACTTTCTACAGTCCGACATTTTTTACACACCTTAGAATCCTTCGCTTGCTAGTAGTAGGCGAGTATCCAGGAAGAAAGCCCAAATTCTCGAAACCAGCGCTGATATCATTTGTACCTAAGTGATGGAATTAATTTAGTGGCTCGGCTTGGACCCGTTCCAGTCGATCTATTGTTTTTACACAGTGCAGGGGACCAGAATTGAACGGCCAACTCAAGGTTACTTCTGACCAGAGAGTTAGTTGTACATGTTAAGGACAACCTCCTTGTTTCGAAAGCGAAATTACTTGTTTATGTATCCCAATGGTCTTTGCGCTTTTTTTCTACATCGGCACATTGCCTGGAAAACCTTAGGTCACTGATAATTTGCACACCTAAATAATTTTCTAGGTCAGTCACTACCGGAACTCTACCTAACAAGTAGTAGTCTTCTCGAGGATTGGCATGGCCGATGTGCATCACCTTGCACTTGTCAAGGTTGAATGTCATCTGCCAAGTCTCGGCCCACTTTCCTAACCTACGACATAGAGAGTATGGAAGAGAGAGGGTGTGAAATATAGAGAATATAAGAGAAAGAGTGTAAGAGACATTGTGACAGAGCAAACGTTTAAGAGAGAGATAGATAGAGAGAGAGGGAGAGAGAGTAGGAACGAGAGCGAATGAGAGAGATTGATTGTGTTTGAGAGAGTCAGAGGAGCTACAAAGAATAGAGGTACCTCAGAAGAACGTTCGACTCATTCCTAGTAGGTACCAGTGTCGTATCTAGTCTAAATCATGCAGTATTTTGCCTAGCCGAGCCTTGAACTGTTCAACACCTCCGCTGAAAGATGACTTCATTTGTCGCAGATTTTGTACGAGAAAAATTCCCGCAAACGTTAGGCGTAAATTGAGGTAGATCTCACTTGTAACCGTGGTTGCACCTTGGATTCATGTTCAACCTGAACAACTTCTTGTATACCACGTTTTCACTCCCCGTATAATTTTGTAGGTCTCCATGAATTTGCCTCGTTAACGGCGCGTCTCTATGAAGAACAGCCCCATATTCTCGTAGCCGGCGTTGGTATCCTTTGTGCTTAAGGTAAGGAATTAGTTTGGTGGCCCAAGCCTGAACCCGTTCTAGCCTTTCAATGCCTTTACACATTGTTGGCAACCATAATTGTACGGCATAATCAAGATGCGGCCGGACTAAAGAGTAGTAAAGGGCGAGCACAATATTCTTGTTTCAGAAACGAAATAGTCTCTTTATGTACCCCCAGGATTCTTTGGGCCCTTTTCCCTATGTACCTCGGAGCACTACCTCGAGAACTTTAGCCCGTTGCTGATTTGTACGCTTAAATCTTTCTCCGGTTCTGTCGCCTACAAAGGTCGCTTAACAAGTAGTATTCTTCGTGAGGGTTAGCGAGACTGATGTGGATCACCTTGCACTTATCAAGGTTGAATAGCATCTGCTACATCTCGTACCACTCGCCTAAGCTGCAAAGGCTGTATCTCAAGCATTCGATTCTTTCGCGCGAACTAACCTCGTCGCCTGATTTGGTATCGTCTACGAACTTAGCTATCAGACATAGCAGCCCGTTGTCTATATCATTGATGTACACATTGAACAACAGTGGACTGAGAACACAGCCCTCCTGGGGCACACCATTACTCATGAGGGAGGGGGGCACCTCGAGACTGCTCCTGTCTAAGAGAGATGAAGAAAGAGAGATAAAGAGAGAGATAAAAATAGAGATATGCAAAGAGAGAGATAAAGAAAGAGAAAAAAATGTGAATGAAAGAGAGTGAGGTAAACATTAATTTTTAAGCGGTGGAAGCTCCCTACTTCAATTAATTAGCACAACATTCAGAAAAAAATACAATCAGAATGTTTATAAAGAGAGGACCGTCCAGAAGCGAGAGCATCTTTTGAAAAGCAATCATGTAAACATGAGACTAAATAATTTTCTTTCCTTTTCCTCGTTTGGATTTTGTTAGGACTTTCTTCGTCAAATAAGTCACAAACAAGCCTTTCTCCTAACCACGCCATTGCATTCACTTTTTAGTTCCTCCTTGGCTAAGTTTGAACCTATTGTGGCTTTACTTTGGGTGTTTTTGAAAGACTTCTTATTCATAACGTTTCTTTATTGAGTTTCCATGACTTTTTTTGGAACATTTGGGCTAAGAGTTGCCAACTTTTTCACATGCAAATTGATGATAACGATAACTTAGGGCCACTTCGCAGCCTTTTCACATCAGCGCCGTTTTCAGACGCTCGCCAACAGCAGCATATAAACTGTGTCAATACAGAGACGCGAGAAGGAAAAAAGTTGGTAACTTTTCATTCCGTTATTTGGAAAAGGAAGTAAAAAGGAAAGGCAGTGAATTAATTTGTTTTGTCCTCTTTCCACTTGGTCTGAGTGAGGTAGGGAGGATACTCAAGTGTGCTTCAGAATGTTTTTCTTTCATTTAACAATTTCCTTTGACCAATGAAATGTTTATAGATCAAACGAACTATTTTTATACCAAAGTGCATGTATGGTATACACACTGAATTACTGTACGTAGGATAGTATTTTTAGGTCTCTTACTACGGTATATAGATGTCTTAGAGGTGGAGTCTCATGACAATAATGGAAGGGCTCTAACTTGGTGCTTTGTCCAAACTACAAACTAGTCCAGTGGAATTGTAATCCGTTAGTAGTTGTAGAAGTATTCCTGAGGATTTTGAATAGGTTGGTCTTTGTAAAAATTACACTTGAAGATTTGTAAAACGGTTTTTGTAGAAGTTACACCTAAGTATTTGTAATAGGTCGCCCCTTTTAAGTGTATTTAGGGATATTTGTGATACGTCGGTCTTGGTTGAAGTTACTTCTAAAGGATTTGTAATATTTCGGTCTTTAATACGAGCAACTTAGTAGTAGTGGGACTCATTCACGGTATGTACATAGACGAATCCATTTACGTACGCACTGAAACATGGTACGTACACAGCCTAGCCGTCTTCAGCTTGCGACCGAAGGTAATAATGTAAGACATCGTTAACCCATTAATTTTTTTATGCCTAATTATCTGATCTTTTATTTATCACGGTTGACCGTGCACTTGCCAGCCGCGTGGTGCATTGTTCCATATTGTTTCGCACTGTTTTTATTATTTTGTTCCTTATTTTCTCATTGGATTCCAATATTTATGAAATATATCGATATATATATATATATATATATATATATATATATATATATATATATACCGGAGTTCAGCGTACAACTTCTTCCTCAAATTTTACCTCCATCCCTTCTTATTTCTTTCTCTATATATTTCTCGCTCTTTTTCTTCCTTTCTTTCTCTCCCTTTCATTCTTTCTCGCGATATCTTTCTTTTATTCTCCCTCTCTCTCTCCCATATGGGTTCGAAGGTTAAGATTAGAAGAAAACAAACCGAAAAATGAACGAATCAGAAGGGCAGACTCTGAAAGAGAACAGTATGAAAAATAATGACACTTAAAGAGGCGCACACAAACACAGACGAAACACACAAACGCGCACATATTGACTCAATAGTAATAATAGCTTCAACGGTTGTTAGGCAAGCATGGAAGGAGGTAGGTTACATAGATCCTCCTCCTCCGAAGAAAGGAATAATAACCGAAATGGACGGATAGAAGAAAGGGATATGACCGATAACTACGGGTAGACCGAAGAAGAAAGGAAAAAAACTATGTCTCAAAGGGTGGGTAGAATAATGAAAAGATAGGAGTCCAAGTCTACACACAATCACACACTCATGAGCACATTCAAACACGTACACACGCACACACACATGATCAGACATATGACCTTGCCCCCCGAGTCTACCCCTGTTACTCGTTTGTCACCAAATCTCCTTCCTCCTAGGTTGGTGATAATTTTTTCAAAGAAATCAGTCTACACACACACGCTTAGTGGTTTGTCGCAAAAAAGTTCTCCTCCCTACCCATAGGTCAGTGACTTTTTTTTAGGAAATCTGTAGTGTTTCTTTGACGGAGTTTGAATTTTCATGTATTTTCCCGTATTACCATAACAGTGGAGTTACCAATTAACTTTTACAATCCTTTAATTGTTTGGATAAGTTGCTAACTTTTAAATCATTTGTCACTAAACTTCTCTTTGAGTCACGCATTCTAATATCTTCCACACCCAGACTTAGTAACTATTTTGCAACCGAAGATGTGAGTGGATCGGATTATAAATTTAGCACAGACGGTTGATTTCTTCGATCATCATCGTCGACTTATTTATGAGCACCAAATTGATCAGATTTAATTTCTGTATAGTGGGTTAGTACAACCCCCTTTCAATTACAATAACGGAAAAGAATTACTTGAACATCTCCAGTTTATGGATTTAGAAATTTAATCATCGGTGAAAAATTTAAAAAACGAGCTTATGGATCAGTTTTTCTTTGTAGGAGGCATATTCGATCGTCGTAGTACATGGGGAGATAATTTTTTCTGCATATTACATTCTAACATGGTGAATGATGGTGAGAAAGTAGTGAACATTGCTATATTTGACACAAAACCCCTGGTATTTTGCTTTCTCTCATAGTATTCCCACCAGCTCATTGATATGATGAAAACCAAGATTGAGGAGGCAAGGATGAAAGAATTCTTCTTTTTACAAGATCAAGAGAATATGATGAGTTATTTTGTAGACAAAATAAACATTGGTAGTATAGCGCGTATTATTTCATCTTTATTGTATTCGTATTAATCAGAAAATATTATAAATGCTAAAAAAATATATACATAAAGAGTTCATAATAAATGAAAAGGATTCAATGTATAGTAACTTTTTTAAATGATATGTAAGCTCCTTTTGAAACCAAAAGGTATAGTTCGATAATTCCCTGGGAGTTCAAATCGTTTACGAAATGTCTTTCTCAAAACCTTTTCTTCTCCTCTCACCTCTTTCACTCCACCGTTTTCCTCGGCTCTGAAACCCATAAATGGTGCAGGGATATTACTATCAGCATATGCTCTATTCTCATTGTCTGCTATTAGACATTTCATAATAGAGTACGTTATTATATTTTTCGTCTGAGTATTAATGGTTAAACGTTTAGCACGAAGTATATACTTCACACTACTTGTTTAGATACGTTTCGAATAGGATTTAGGACCCGTAGAGCAGAATGAATCTCCATACCCACCGGCATGGTACACATCTTTGATCTCATCGGTGAGATCTCCAAGGAATTCTCCAAGTCGAGGTTGTGGGTCATCTTTCCTAGCAAAGAATATGACACTGTCTGCGCCGACAACCCAACGAGTCCAAGGGACCATAGAGTTTGATTCGAGCATAGGCGGTTGTGAATGCTGCAATTGGAAGATTTGATACGTGGGAGTCAACATCTACATGTTCAGCATCATCCACTTCCGCTATGTATGCATTGCCAACTACATACAAAGAGTTCGCACTATAATCGTCGTTTTTGATCTGGTCGATTACATCATGGTCCGAACCACAGATAACCGTTTTCATACCGCGAATCCTCAGAGCGAACTTTCCCAGAGACTGTAAAGGAAGAAAATATGATCAGGATTAATGGGCTGGGATGTTTTATTATTTTTATTATTAGTAGTAGCATTAGTAGTACTATCGCCTTCAAGTTTTAGAAAGTATTGACTTCATATTCGTTTTACAATGTGTTAAGTTTTATAAAAATTACATTTTGAACGTAAAATATCAATGCAGAAAAAAACTCTAATCACAGGAAGAAATCTTTATCTGTTTAGAGAGAGCTTTGCTCTAAAACGCTTTCCAGGATTCCTTTGATGTTGTTTATTTGTATGTTTATCCATACAAACCATCTCTCTTTTCTAACTCGTAAATGTTCTTGAACTTATACATCTTTTCCAGGGCAAGTTTTAGTTCTGGGGTTGTGTACAATCCGCAAATCATACGTTGCTTCTTATAGTGATCGCACTCGCGTGAGTTTTGCTGGCTGAGCGCATGTGGTGCAGATTGTGAAAGTAATTTTACCACTTATGGATTGAGGGCGAAATGAAATATAAAGATCAGTAAGAGGGAGAACATCAACTTTCGCAATACCGAAGGAAATATGTCTCATTCACACCCTCAGTGAATTCTGGAATAGACGCAATTTCTCGCACAGATACGCAACGTCGAGGTGATCCTACGGGATAGGGATTGATTTCATGCAGTACGGACATAAGGAGCAGAAATCGACGTAATGGATTTTCACACCTTCGGTTGCTGGGTACTATAATATAAATGGGTTACATCTGCCGCCAAAATAGTGCACTCGCCACATTCAATACACCATCACTACATCAGCGGAGATTCTATTAACTGTCTCACGTCGTCCTTGAATGGAGGCATCATGGATTAGAATTCACACTCTCAGAGAATAATAACTTTGTATTTGCTACCGAGAATTCGATCACTTTTTATTGTGTGGTAGTAGCGATCCAACAACCCACGTATACCAATACAAACATTGTGTTTGAGATTACAGTTCTCTTTCGGACACCCATGCCAATAGCATCCATGAAAGAAAAACACAGTTCCTCCTCCTGATGGTGAAAATCTGCCAGGCAAAAACATTTTCCCACCAACAGTAATGCATCGTTCACCACCGTTTCATGCATGGAAAATCGGGATTCTTCTAAAATATTCTTAAAACAAAAGCCAACGTAGTTATTGAAAGATAAGCCAACGTATAGCATTATAAGAAAAAGCTTTTGATTTCTTCCTGTCAAAAATTGCAATCGAATTTTCTGGTAAGAAGACAACTTTATACGCCTTGTAACACAATGAGCTTATTGTGATGCAAGACTGCATAGGATTAATGTTAAATCTATAGATGAAGGATGACCTAAACTTCACAAATACAGGCGAAATATAGAAACCTCTTGAATCCAATACTTAATACACTCTGTAGGAATATTGTATTCTTCTTCCTGGAAATTCGGGTAAAAATTACTATCAAAGTATAATTTTTCTTCATTGTTCATTTTCTCATAGTTAAAATGACTTTTTTACAGGAACCAGACCAATGTAGTTCAAGGTTTCCTTTGAAAAAAAAATCGTAAGGAAAATAACTTTTTTCCATTTCAGAGATTCCTATTGTTTTTGGCAGTTTTTTCAGCGATTAAGGCATGAATATAAGTGTATCATTAAAAGTTATATCCTTAAAGATTTTTCATCCCCGCTTCGTTGGATTCGAAGTAAAGAGATTATCATTAAAATATTGAAGCAGCTCGTCATAGATGAATTGGCCATCTAATTTGGCCTTATTATGTGCCATCACATAGGTTTTCACATTTTCTTAAGATCCTCTTAACTCTTCTATAAAGTGTTTAGAAGAAGAGTTTTCACCATTTCTTTCAAAAATCCTTGTTTGTGGACCACAGTTCTTACATTTGTCATATGTTTCATTCTCATTATCGAAACAGAGCTCACAGATTATCTGCATAACCAATTTATGAGGAAAAGGTATGAATGATCCCACCTTTTTATAGGTTTCAATGTCATAATACATGGCATTCCATTTCTTGACCATCAACTTGTTCGACCTCTTCATCCAGCACGTATGCTCTGCTCCACCCTCTTTACAGTATGTATAACATTTTAGGACAGAACAACTTCACACACTTGTGTCGTCTCATCCAGTTTGCACCCTGCATGATTATACGATTACATCTACTTGTGAAGATATATATATCCTGTATATATCTTCACAAAAGTATGAAGCTTCTTGTGCGTGTTAAAATACGATTGGTTTTAGAATGATCGATTGCATTCATTAAATAAAATTCCTCGATTTCTATCTCCATCACAATGCCTAAGACACTGACTGCACACCTCTTGACAATGGTTTATATAGGCCATTAAGTTGTCATGGAACGTATGTTAAGAAAAACACATACCGTGATTAAAGGGAAGTATCTTGTGTTTAATATATGTATCACTAATGTTTCTAAATGGATGGTAGGTTTCACTTTCAAGACCAATGAATAAGAGTGGGGCTGATTTTTCAGGATATGTTGGTTGATGGAGTAATTTGAATTTGCGTTCATCCCCTGTAGCCGCCAAATATGAGGTACCTGCATCACTGCTCGCGTTCTATCAAGGAGAACTGATCTACAGAGACAACCTCTTCGTACACAAGATTACAATTCTTTGCCAACTCCTGAGATTCTTTTCGTGAGAACTGAGGAAACAAAGGCGCAGCCTAAGTAATTTATATGTCCTCTATTTATTTTATTTCGATCAAATCGAACATTAGATGGCATTATAGCATGGCCTTAAGGAATCCAATAAATATGAACTACGAGATTGAAGGTTTCAAACTCAATTGTATCCGCAGACATGAATGCTGTCTCGAATCCTCCCTTGATATAATCAAAGAGTGTCGAATGACGTAGTTGAACGAATGAGATAATCACCCTCCTGAAACCATTCCAGATTTAATATATGCCGTGAAAGCTCAGAAACTAATCGACCAAGACCAGCTTCTTCTGGTTTCTTCACGATTACACGGTATAAAATGACGAGAAGGTTTCCATGTCTGTTTTCTCCTAAGAGTATAATTTATAAACGAGAACGATTTTCTCTTTGATGTAAACGATATTCTTGCGTATGAAGGTACGAATTTCTACATGGTTCATTTACTTCATCTTCTCTGTTTGAACGTCAACCTTCTATTGCGAGTTATACATCTTCATCGTCGGAGCTTAGTGTAGTTACATCGTAGATAATGTTCAGAACGTCAGGTATTCTTTGTCGATGAAAATGTTTATCATCCCCATCACCATCATCGTCGTCGTCGTCGTCGTCGTCGTGGTCTTCATTAAACACATTACTGGGACAGATTTAGCTATGGGTAAAATTTCACCGACGACGCCTTCACTCACTGAGGTTTTGGGTTAAAGGGAAAAGGATGGCTTATTTCAGTAGATCCAGTTTCGTTTTGCAGGAGGAGTAAACATTGTTTTTGATGATCTATAAAGAGATTAAATGATTTTACATATAGTCATTTGAAAAAAGTTGGCTCTTTCATTATACAACAGGAAAGTGTGATTTAAGGAATTTGATTTGCAGGGAAAAGATTTTGTAGATAGTTACTCGTATCTGAAAAAAGTCGCCTCATTCATCATACAAAAGGAAAGTATGAGTGAAGGAAGTGTGAAAAAATTTAAATCTATATTCCTATGTACTTCATTCATCATTAGGTCCACGTCTAGCTGAAACTCCAATTCCTATTTCGTATACTCCGGAATAGAGATGAGATGTTTACTCAATGAGTTGATAGAATCATCTGGAGTTATACTGTATGGCAGAAAGACTATGAAGAATTTAAAAATGAAGTAATGTTTAACGAAGGTGTGTATGATGTGTCATCTTTGGATGGATGAATTTATACACTCCTTATTTTAGATGAGTTAATGAAGAAGATAGATGCAAATATATCAGAGATATGTAAAGTGACATCCCACCATAAGAATATCCCCATATTCCTAGCGGCCTCAAATTTATTTTAGAAAAATTCTTATATGCGCGATATTACCTTAAATTGTCGCAATCTAGTCTTATTTAACCAGAGGAGAGAGCTCTTACAGATAGTGCAGATGACTACCAATTTATTTATTATACATAAAAAATATTTATAGGTAGGAGTTACAAAAGAGGTAAGAGATAAGGCAGGAGCAAAAAAAGGTGAGTACATATAATAAGTAGATGCAAATTCCGGGTGGGTGGTCGGGGCGATTTTCGAGGGGTGGTCCCCTAAAAACGGAGCGTCCGGGAGGACCGTTCGGTACGGGAATCGGCGAGCGAATGTGAAGGTTTTTGGAATGTATGTGAGAGTATGCAGGTGAGGGGATAGACAGGGTGTGTGAATAGATAGCGGAAAGTAGACCAGTGGTGAAAAGAGAAAGAAGTGTGGTAGGTTGCAAAGTGATGCTAGAGCCTAGTGATTAGGCTTATCGCTTTCAAATTTTTATGTATTGTAGTTCCGTTGTTGTTTATTATTTGTTTATACATATATATATATACATGTATATATAATATATATAATTTGGCGTTCAAGCCATTTTTCTTAATTGCTAATATATTTGGTTATGCTGTGCGCGTTAGCTGTTGTTTTTGTAAGTCGTTAATATAACTTACTGTGTTTGTATTAGTATCTTTGTTTCTTTGTTATTTTGTCGTGTGTGTATTTCGTGTATAATGTTTCTTCCTGTTGTCTTGCTCGGTGAATATCATCTTCTTGTGTGTGTTTCCTTCTTTGGTAGTTTTTCATAGTTGGTTGATTTTGTCGATATCGGTGAGTTTTGTCGAATTCAGGTGATTTCCTGGTTGGTACTTTTAGTCTTGTTCTGGGGTAAATTTGACTCATCTAGCGTAGAACGGTACTTCTGCTCCGTCAGCTAAAATCCCAGCGGAGCTTGGAAATCTGGCGCGACATACTGCTCTTCTGTTTTGGTCAATCATTTGTACGATATCCTCGTCCAATTCATGATTGACCTTTTCCAGCATATTCCTTGTCCGTTCTTCGATGACAACGTTAATGGGGGTTAACCCCGCCTCCCGGCGCAGCTCTTCTTGGGATCTTCTTTCCATTCTGCGTGTACCTGTGATTAGGTACACGCATTTATTCTGCACCACTTGTAGTCTCCTCTTCTGTGTCTTTGAGACACAGTAGAGGGCAAAAGCGGGGTATAGCAACGTTGATCTAACTAGTGCAGTATAGATCTTCTTTTTGTTGCTTTGACGAAGATTTCTGAACCTAGACAGAGTCCTGACTGCAGCAGTGGCCTTGGTGATTCGTTCTTGGACGTGCTTTGCGTACCCGGTTGAGGTGAACTTCATGCCGAGTACGTTGCATTCATTGGTGTAAGGATATCGTCTATCCCCCACCCTGACGTCATCAAGTAGTCTTCTGCCTATGGGGACTACTTTGAACTTATCCTGGTTGGTACGGATTTTCCACCGGGCCTCGTAGGTGTTCAGGTTTTCGATTTCTGCTGCTGTCATGCGAGCTTGCATAGGCGCATTCCTCCATGGACAAGTGATTATCTGGGTGAAATCATCGGCGAATTGTAAGTTGAGGCAAGTGGGGTTTACAGGGACTGGGACATCCACGGTGTAAATCAAGTAGAGGGTGGGAGACAGGCCCTCTCCTTGCGGGAGGCCCGCATTGAGCGGAAACTTTGGCCCGTCCGTGCACCCTAAACTGATGTACGCCGCTCTCTCCATGGCATAGTCACAGAGAGTTCTTTCTAAGTTTTCACTTAGTTCCAGTCGTAAAATCTTGTACTCCATTCCCCGTTGCCACACCTTATCGAACGCCTTTGATACATCCCGACAAACAATGTCCACGTAACTCTTTTCCCGTTTTGCTTGGGCTAGCTTTTCCGTAATGACGTTAATCGCCATTTCCGTACTTCGCTTACTCCTAACCTCGAATTGATGTGGGTTGTAGAGCCATTTTTCTTCCAGGTGAGACACCAGTCTTTTGTTGAGGATCTTCTCGAAGAGCTTCCTACCAAATTCCAGTAGTGAAATTGGTCGGTAGCTCTCCTTCAACTTGAGGTTCTTTCCAGGCTTAGGCAACAAAATCATTTTCGCCGTTTTATAAGCGTCTGGAAAGTACCCCGTATTGAGACAGGCGTTAAATATTCTTCTCATTCCTCCGATGACACAGGCTGGTGCCTTTTCAAAGTTAAGCTTTGTAAGCCCCGATTGTCCTGGGGCTTTTTGTTGGAATGAGCGAAGCGCGCCGAGTAGTTCTTCTTCTGTAATCTCGGCGGCTCCGTCGCGCTGCCTATCCACCTAGGGATGAGGGTGCGTCTTTTCTATTTCTTTGTTAAGCTCGGCGATGATGTTGCTTTCGAACTCTAGGTCATAGTCTTCGTTTTCTTCTTCAGTTATACTGAAGATCTTTTCCCAATAACTTCGGAATATCTCCTCAACTTTTTCTTCCTCTTCTTCGATGTTTCCATTTTCTTTCTGTAGCTCGATCTTATGCTTCTTTCCAGTTGATCCTTTAAGAATTCGGATCTTCTTCCTAAATTCTTTTGGAGTTGCTTCGTGATCGAGGCTCTCGATCGCGTCCTCCCATCTTCTGTTTTGTTGTTCGAGGATCAACTGGTTCAATTCTTCTTTGATTTCTTTACTTATTTGCATCGAGTGAACTGATGCATTCACGATGTTGTGTTCATACATTATCTTCAGTTCAAGGTATAGTTCCTTCATATATTTGGTCCACTCGTAGGTTGAGATGGTCCTATATGAGGAACGAGGGATACAAGCCCTATCTGCGTCGATGATTTGGTTGTTGAGGTCATCGAGTGCCTCGTCAATCTCCTCGAGAATTGCCTCATCCAGGTTGGGCGGATCGTAGGCCTCGAGAAGGTGTGCGCACCGTGCCCAGTCTGCTCGTCTGTAGTTCTTCCTGACTACTGCTGGGACTTGTATAGGGTTCCTATTGATAGTGAGTAAGATCCCTATATGATCACTACATGGCACCTGGACTGGTTTCATGTAGTAATTGAACGGTAGCTGGCGATTCACCAGACAGATGTCTGGCTTTGTGGCATTTCGTTCTCTGACATAGGTGGGAAAGTCGGGGCCTATCCGCTGGGCAATATTTCTGTCCAGCAACAGGTCCAGGCTTCTCCCTATTCCGTTGAAGGTCCTGTAACCGGATTCTCGGCATCTGGCGTTTAGATCTCCCATTAGTATGGTGGGGGCTCTTCTGCCAAATAGGCCAGTGAGAGTGTGAATAGGCAACACATCTCTCCTTGGCGGTTGATATCCGGTTGCAATGACCAACTTTCCTAAGTCGAGCTCGACCTCAATCGCGAGGTAGGATTCTTCTAAGTTTCTTATCTGCTTGTATTTGATCCCTTTCTTTATTGCAATAGCGGCGCCATCGTACCGCTCTTGCGAAAAGTTTGTGATCAACACATCGTAGTTCCAGATTTTCATTTCTGTATTACGCGTGTCGATCCGGTGTTCTGAGATCAGTATGATGTCTGCATCAATTTTTCTGAATACATTTCTGTAAAGAATTCTTTTCGTCGTCCAGCCGTTGGTGTTGATTTCCATTATTTTCATTCCGTTACGTAGCATGATGAGTTGCTTTACCTATGCTTTTTCTTCGCCTTTTTTGGTCTGGGGGCTGGTTGGGTGATTTTGCTCGGCCCAGGGTTTTCTTTTTTCGGAGGGGGGCTCGGGGTCTTTGACCTGCTTTTGGTTGCTCGCATGCGAGTGCAGGGGCCCTCTTCGCTGTCAGATGAGGATGATCCATCCTCACTTCCAGCCTTTTCCTCTTCTTCTTCTTCCTCTTCGGTTTCTTCCGATGATGGTGCTCCAATCATCTGCTCCAAACCGGATTTGGTGTTATTGTTTTGGATGATTGAGTTCTTAAAGGCCTGTGAACACTCGTGGTCTTCTGGCATGATTACTGCCGGGAGGTTATTTGCTTTCAGGAGTGCATTGAGCACCTGGTTATAACAACCAGGCTTCACTGCATTTGCCACATTGGCATGGGTTATGCAGATCAATATTTTAGCGCTCAGATCTCCCGATACGCTGAAAGGTGCAGGTCCTGGTGCAGTGTTCGTCACTGTACTCTTTTTAGCGGCGCTCGCGTACGTCGTCTCCTTTGCTTTTCTTTCTTCTTCTTCTTTTCTTCTAATAATTTCTCTGCGCTTGGGGCAATTAAGAGCCATCGTCCGGTGTTCCACTTTGCAGTTTAGGCACTTCTTCGAGTTACTTTCACACTTATCGAATCGGTGCCCTTCTGTGGTGCACTCACTGCGCCACAGCTTATTCTTGTCCGTGCAGGTGGTAAACGTATGGGCTTTGAGTTTGTAGCACACAAAGCACATCTGTATGCTACTGAATTTTTCTTGCTGTATATTTTCACCTGGTATTACCATGTTAAACACGAGAATACCATTTTGGGTGGCCTTCCTTGCCATGTCCGTAGTCGCAAACGTTATTTTAAAAACGTGGGTATGTTCACGGAATTTAATTTTTTCACGAACTTGTGCCCATTGGTTGCTTTTCGTAATCTCCTCTTTGAGCTCTTCCGTATTGTGCTCGCCTACCCAACTCTCCCCTTTGTGGCAGATGACGCTCCTGTTTGCGGCCACTTGTGGGGGGGTTTGGCTTTCAGACCGGTCTCCTTTAATACCCTCGCTCCCTCTTCTGAAAGGAGCTGATCCACATCTTTGGTCTCGGCACACATGGCGATGAAGCCTGACGAAACTTCAATGAGTTTCACCAGTGCCACCTTGAGTTCGATGTAGAGGGTTTTGCATAGGTTCTTTTTAGTTGGTGTTTTTCTTCCGGCTATGGTCCTTAAGGGGACCCTCTTAGTGAGGGCCTCCATGGTCTTGATGTTCTTCTTATTCCTTCTTTCCCTGTAACAAAGTGTAATTAATTTTGTTTTTATGTGTGAAAAAAGTTAGGGTGTGGTAAAGGAGGTATAGGATGGTGTGAGTGGGGCTGGTAATGGGTTTCAAGTAACTTGAGAGGAACGCCCACGTCCAATTCTCCTGTTGTTCTCCCGCTCGTATGCTGCCAGTATGAGGTATGATAGGGTGATAGGGTGGGTCTCGGGTGGGGACCTCAGAGGGTTGAGCTTGGTGGACTTAATGCATAGCGGCCGAATCAACGACCGCTAAGTTTTCGCCACCCCCTCACGGGTACATACGCCATAACTGCATCCAACTACATAGAGACGGGTGTAACTCCCTCTATGATTCTGGCCGGGTACCCCGGGCGATGAGAATTTATCCTCCGTCCGGGACTCGCAGTTATGCCCCAGTATCGAGACGATTTCTGACTTATGCTTCTGCTGTGGGCTAGGCCTCAAACCAGTGTTCACATAAGTCCTTAATTATGCCAAACCAAGTGGCTGGCATAGTTAAGACGAAATCAATGAATGGCAGACATCCGAGTGGGTTCACACGCAGAGCGATGGACGGGAGCAGTGAGGTGCTTAAGCCCTCATTGAATTATGATTCTTCAACGTGATAAATGGCTCTCTTTTCAAGGATGAATCTGGATTCACCTTAAAACTTCAAGAATAAGCTCGTTTCTGTAGCAGCGCTCAAAAGTCAATCAGACACTAAAACAAGTAAAAAGTGATGTATCCAAAGTTCTTCAGCTGTACGCAGTAAAACGGATTTTCGGCCGTCGAATGTGAAGGTCTCGGGCCTTCTCCGCCTTATATAGCCGAAGGCTAAGGCGTCGAAGCCGGGCTAATTAAGTTCCGTCGAAGGCGGTCCG
Source organism: Ceratothoa steindachneri (assembly GCA_963969495.1). Taxonomy (NCBI): domain Eukaryota; kingdom Metazoa; phylum Arthropoda; class Malacostraca; order Isopoda; family Cymothoidae; genus Ceratothoa; species Ceratothoa steindachneri. Next base: position 81,418,310 of record OZ018320.1, read on the forward strand.
GGACGCAGAATCGGCGAGATTCTTATGAGTTCGCACATAGCGAATGTTTTGGGGAGAGCAACGCCAATCCGTGAGATGTCGGTTAGACTGGCGCCCGAAAGTAGATCCAAGATGTCTGGTGGTATCTTTCCCCGGAGGGTGTTCTGGATGGCCGATATACAATCCCTCACAATGCGAGCTCTGGAGAAAAGGAGGAGGGTTAACCACAGAGCGATGGATTCAAAGTGAAAGGCATATGTGGCAACTTTTAGTACGGCCGTGGGGAAAGCCCAGACTGTGGGTGACTGGCGATGGCTACTCCGGTCAGAGATGCTCCTGTGTAGACCAATATCCCGTCCGACCTACCGGAGAACCATGGTCGCCATTTAGCGTCAATGTGAGGGATGACTTCAAGCAACCTGTTGTCCCGATGGTTGTGCCGACGGGCCCGACTACACAACTGTATCCAGAAGAAGGGGAGTTTTAAAATAGGTATGACGAAGTTAAGCAGGCCTGCCAGTCGTTGCCAGTATTTTTTATTTAGCCCCGGCGTGGTGCAGTAAGAGGTGCCCTTGCGCACCTTTGAGGCCATGCTGAGTGTCAGGCGCGCTCTTGTAAGTCGTAGGTCGATGTATATTCCTAGATAGAGTATCTGTTGTGACGGCGTAAGCTGAGATTTGCCGATGTTTATATGCAGACTTGACTCCCAAAATTTGTTGAGCGTGTTTAGCACATCGTCCAGGGGGCCAGTAATGAGGACATCATCCAGGTACGTTAAGGCGTTTGTTTGGTGAAGCTTAGCCCAATGGTTGGCGATGGCCCCGATGCAATGCTGCATTAGGAAGGGGATCCACAGAATCCCATAGGGAGCCTGGTAAAGTGCCATGTACGAGAGCCAATCTTTATACCAAACTGGTGTCTCGCTTTGGAGTGCAATTTGAGGTGGTAAAAGCCACTAGATAGGTCAAGTTTGATAGCCACATGGTTCTTGGTTGATTTTTGCAACACTTTGTTTAAATTGGGAAGACGGAAGGCTGGTGGGTTATACACGGGTGTACGAAAGTCTGAGACTGCTGTTCATACCTTCATCACCTCACGCCTTGACTACTGTAACTCTCTGCCTGTGAATCTGCCATCCTCCTCTCTCCGCTCCCTTCAACTTGTACAGAACTATGCCGCCCGGCTTCTCCTCCGTCGCCCTCGCTTCTCTCCCTCGAAACCCTTGCTGCATGAACTGCACTGTCTCCCTGTCAGATCCCGTACTCACTTCAAGATGCTTCTCTTCACATTTAAGGCCCTAAACAACAAGGCCCCGTCTTACCTCTCTTCTGCCCTCTCGCCACGCCATGTCCCTCCGGCCCTTCGGTCATCACATGCACCTCTTTTAAATATTCCTCGTTCATCCCTCTGCTCAATGGGGGACTGCTCCTTCTCACTCTGCGCCCCTAAGTTGTGGAATGCTCTTCCTGCTGAAATCAGGTCTTCTCCCTCTCTTACCACATTTAAGCGTCTCCTGAAAACGCCTGTTTTCAGTATTGCCTTCTCCCCCTCTTGAATTTCCATTGAATTTCCCTTCTCATCTAAGCACAACGTGCGCTCTGGGAAGGCCTCAGGCCTTGAAGAGCGCATTACAAAAGACTTATTATTATTATTAATAAAGCAATTGCAAAACCCTATGGTCATTTGCTCTGCGACTTCAGTCCGAGAAACACTGCATGATTTACATTACGGACAGGAATATTTACAAACGGAATCAAGAGCGTATATCTTTTGGAATGAGCCATAGAATGAAAAGGTACGGGTATCTTTTCCATACGTTCCCCACACTCTATAAAAATATGAAAAAATCGATCATAGAAAGCATGGATAGTGATTTTATAAAATGTGTATGTGAAATGTGTTTTAATCTAATAAAAGGTAATGTTCCAATTACATAATTGTAGAAACAAAAGATATCACGATTCAAACAGTTGATACTTATGTTAGCTTGGAAGCCAGCTCATATACGTCTTAAAAAAAAAAAAAATCTGCGTGGAGGATCGTTTCTTCCAATCTTATTATCTTTCATAGCAACTTTCCTCTCCAACATTCTAGGATGAAAAGAATATTGTTTATTCCGAAAAAGAAAGAGAAGTACCCTAAAACTTAATCCCGCCACAAAAAAAGACTTATCTTTGCAGAGAGAGTTGACTACTATACTCAATAACTCACACATCCCACAAGATAGACGTGTCATCCTTTACCAAAACAAATTGGAACACTATTCGAAACAGTACGATAAGGTTGTGAACACATCTACAGTTAAAGTTAATGAGAGTGACAAGGATAAAATAAACGGTTATACAGATAAGGTACTGGAAACACTTGAGCCTGATCTTTGTGAAAGAGGTAGATTAATTTATAAAACACTAAAAAATACGCAGGGATTCAGTTGGTGTAATGATGGGGTGATTAGCATCGATGGTAAAATACTTCCACAATCAAACATTATTGACCGACCCAATGAATTAGCTAGAACGTGGAAAAGATCACCACTCACCTTCTGGGAGCAAGTAAAAGTAAAATGTTAAATGGCAACTCCACACCAGACAATACATGAATATTCAAATCACTTCGAGGAAACCCTATCCTATTGCACTTTATATCAGCGGCTGTCAAGATTCCCTAAAATACTCTCGCGTAAGAAGCTATGTCTCGATTCCAGGTGAACCAAATTATACAACAAGAATATAAAATTAAAATATTCCGCCTTTTGAAGAACACTAGAATAAAATCCGGTTATGTTAGAGTGTTACAAGGAAATGAAGTACCTCAAATGCCTTGCGGCCCATATCGAGGAGGCACTTTTTGCGGTTTCGATTCTTAGCATGTACTGATTACTTGCTATGAGATCATCAACTTTTCAAATATAATTTGTCAAGTCTACTCTTGAACTGTTCAACTATGCTACTCTCAACAACCCCCGCTGGTAGTTTGTTCCATTTGTCGCAAATGTCATATGTGAATGACTTTCCCACCGGAATGGTATTGAATCTGGGCAGCTCCACCTTCCACCCGTGATTTCGAGTCATATTCCGGTTGAGGGTAAAGAATTTGGTGGAGTCGACATTTTCAAATCCTTTCAAGATTTTAAGTCTCTATTAGACGACCGCGTAGTCTTCGAGTCTCTAACGAATAGAGATCGGGCTCTTGCAGTTTTTCTTGGTATGACTTGTTCCTTAGCGATGGGAATCAGTTTCGTGGCCCTGGCTTGCACCTTTTCCAGACGATCGATGTCTTTTCGATAATGAGGAGACCAGAACTGAACAGCTAACTCTAGGTGAGGCCTCACCAGCGAGTTGTACAAAGGCAAAACAACCTCTTGTGTTCGAAAGCTGAATTGCCTCATGATGTAACCCAACAAGCGATGAGCCTTTTTCTCCACCTGTAAGCACTGCTTTGAGAATTTGAGATCGCTGCTAATCAGCACACCTAAGTCCTTCTCGACATCAGTAGACTCAAGACGAATACCTTGTAGCTCGTAGCCTGACCGGGGGTTCGCATACCCGATGTGCATCACCTTACACTTGTCTAAGTTGAACGGCATCTGACACGTGTCAGCCCACTCGCCGATCATCCGTAGGTCATCCCTCAACATCTGGATGTTTTCGGGATTCGCTACATTAGCTCCAAGTTTGGTGTCGTCGGAAAATTTGGCTAGACGACTCACCAGTCCTTCATTTATATCATTGAAGTAGATGATGAATAATAGAGGGCCTAGCACGGAGACCTGAGGGACTCCGCTCGTTCCTGACGACCACTGAGAGAGAGAGAGAGTAACAAGGAGTAACGAGGAAAGAAAGTACCCTAGGAGACCTTACGGTCCATTCAAAGAGGGTACCTTTGGACTAGCAATCGAGTGGGCACATGGCTGCTCAATTGTTTTGAGTCCCTAAATGGCCACTTTTCAAGACTTTGTCTAGTCTTGACTTGAACTGCGTTCACTTACCGCAAATACTGTAGGTGAAAAAATTTTCACACAGATTGCGGTTGTAACGCTTCAGTTCAAGTTTGAAGCCGTGATTGCGCGTTCTGTTCTCACTTAGTGGGAAAATATCCCGGTAGTCAACATTGTCGAACCTTCGAAGTATTTTGAAAACTTCGATGAGCTGACCACGCAGTCTATGGTTTCCAGCGAGAACAGATTTAATTCCCTTAGTCTATCCTCATAACTTTTATGTCGGATAGAGGGGATCAGCTTGGTTGCCCTGCCTTGTACGCGTTCCAACCTTGCGATGTCCTTTCGAAACGAAGGACTCCAAAATTGTACGGCATACTCCAGGTGCGGCCGAACGAGGGAGTTGTACAGACAAAGTACTATCTCCTTGTTACGGTATCCAAACTGGCGCTTTATGTAGCCTAACATCATTTGGGCTTTCTTATCTGCCTCGATGCACTGTTTCGAGAACTTGAGGTCGCTAGTGATAGTTGCAACCAAGTCCTTCTCAGTGTCACTCGATTCAAGAGCAGTGCCCTTAAGGATATACTGAGATTGGGGGGTTTCTGTGGCCGATATGCATCACTTTGCATTTCCCCACGTTAAAAGGCATTTGCCACGTGTCCGACCACTCTCCAATCCCTTGAAGGTCCTCTTGGAGGCTAGCAGTGTTCCCCTCCTTTGCCACATTGATACCAAGCTTGGTGTCGTCGGCAAATTTGGAAATCTTGGCAACTATGTCACCGTCCATGTCGTTGACGTAAATGAGGAATAGTAGTGGTCCCAGGAAAGAATCTTGAGTCACCCCGATAGTAACGGGCACCCACTTAGAAGCCTGTCCATTCACCACCACCCGTTGCCGTCTGCCACTTAGCCAGTTCTCGATCCAGCCGGCTACTTTTCCGTCTATGCCCAGCGCTCGTACTTTCCGGAGAAGTCGGTGGTGTGGTACCTTATCAAAGGCTTTCTGAAAGTCTAAGTATACCACATCCACCGCCTTGTCCCGATCGTGGTCACTGAACACGAAGTAGAAGAATTCCACAAGGTTCGTCAGGCATGACCGTTGCCTTTGGAAGCCGTGCTGGGCACCCCTAAGTAGCAGGTTTGACTCTAAATACGACGTCATTTTGTCCACCATCATGCTTTCCACGAGTTTACCGACTATCGAAGTCAGACTGATAGGTCGGTAGTTTGACGGTTGGCTACGGTCTCCTTTCTTGAAGATAAGAGTCACCTCCGCCTCACGCTAGTCTCTAGGAACGCATTCGGTCCGGATTGACAAGTTGAAAATTGCGCTCAGGTGTCGTGACACTTGATCGCACTTCTTTCAACACTTTAGGTAGAAAGCTATCCGGGCCAGGTGACTTATTCGCCTTTAGGTCACTGATCTTCTTTTTTATTTCCCCTTTGGTGAAGTCCATATCCTCCAGCTTTCCCCCCTAGAAGTAATCCATTGGCTAAGGGATGGGACCACACTCTTCCGTAAACACTGAAGAGAAGTAGTCGTTGAGGAGGTTAGCATTTTCTGCATCTGAATGCTTTAATGACCCCTCCTCATTTCTCAAAGGGCCAATCGTTCGACGGATTGGTTTACGGCTGTTCACATATCCAAAAAACTCCTTGGGATTCTCTTTACAGAGTCTCGCCACTCGCAGTTTCTCAGACCGCTTAGCCGCCCTTATGCTGGACTTCACTCTCCTATCTAGCCTCCGGTATTCGTCAAAGTCACCCGAGATCTTCGATTGCCGGTACACAGTTCTCTTCTCCCTAAGCAGTTGGCCGATTTCTCGATTAAACCACTTTGGTTGAACAAAAGACCGACGGGGACATTTCAGAGGGATGAAACGTGATTGAATAATCATGAATGTGGTTTTGAAACTGTTCCACGAGTCTTCAACAACATCGCACACTTCTAGCCTCGCGTCAGTCAGTCAGGCACGAAGACCTGCAAAGTCTGCTCTTTTCAAATTCAGTTTCCTCGATTTACTAGTTGCAGGCCCTGCCTTCGGGACTTTGACTACAAATCTAATTAGTCGGTGGTCACTGCCACCGACCTCTTCGCCAACAGAGAGGTCCTCAACGATGTCATCCTCAGAGGTGAAAACCAAGTCGAGGATATTGTCTCCTCTCGTTTGCTCTCTCACCCATTGAGTCAGGAACTCGTTGTTCGCGAACTCCAGGAGTAGTGCGTTCTCGCCAGAGGGTTCTCTGGTTTCCCAGTCAACTTGTGTGTTGAAATCACCTATGACGATACACACTGTCTTCGACAAGTTCTCCTAGTAGCTGGTACAGATCTCTGTCCTTTTCAACGAGTTGAGCAGGAGGTCTATAAAGCACCAGGGTCCTGTATTTGGCAGGACCTATCTCTAGGTCAACACCTAGTAGTTTATGGTCGAATACGATGTTGCAATCTGTCGAGTTGAGAGTATCCTTGACATACAACATCACACCGCCACCCTCTTTGTCTGGCCTATCTTTCAGGAAGAGCTGGTAACCGAGAATCGTGAATTCACCTTCAAAATCTCGGCTTGAGGTTTTTATCCATGACTCCGTTATGGCCACCATCTCCAGTTCTTCTGTTGCTACGAGGCCACGAAGTTCTAGAAACTTGTTTCTGATAGACCTCGCATTAAACAGAAGAACTTTGAGGGAGTTCCCGACTGTAGGACTCCCTACGCTCTTCCGTTTCCCGCTTTCTTTCTCTGTGGCGGGGTCACTCCCCTCTTTGTGACTTCAGAAAAGGTCGTTCCTGGAGTAACACGGGTGTACTGGCGTACGTCCTCCTTTACTCGGGGTCTGACACTTCTTTGGGTCCACTCCACAACATCCTGGATCATGTCCGCGAGTGCAGCTCTCCCTTTAAAGGAAAGATGCACTCTGTCCCTTTTCTACAGGTCATTTCTCCCGTAAAAGGTGCGGTAGGGGTCTACAAAAAAAGACTCCTTCCGCCGTACAAAGATCTCCCAGGCGTTGGTTTATGGAGACGTTCCTCGCGTGAGCATTGCGGGGTGGACCTCGTCTTGGGAGTATTCCGACCACGACACGTCTGCGGGTTTTTAGCCCACAGTCGTCAACTCCTCCCATAACCGTAGTCAGGATCTTCCCGCTGGCGCCTACTTTTCCTCCTCGTAGGTAGAGATCGTCGCCACTTGCCATGAGGGCAACTACTCAGTTCTCAGAGATCTGAGATTTCTCAGCCTCCACCCTTATTTCTCCGTTCCCCTTTCCTGGAAGGCAACTTACCTTCACACTGTTGCGAAGGCGGGCCGCTACCAAGGGTTGTAAATCCCGCGCTTGGGAGTCACCGATCACGATGACCCTCGCGCATTTGGGTTCAGAGGACAGAGGCTTCCCTTTCAGTATGGGCTATTTCGATTCCTCTTTCTTTCCCACTTTTTTGTTTTTTTTCTTCTTCTTCTTCTTTTTCTTCTTCTTCTTCTTCGTTTTTTCTTCCGTTTCTACTTTCTGTTTTATTTACTGTTTTTCCTTTCTTACTCTTCCTTTTCTTCTTTTTGACGCCCTGAGTAACCCCAGCAGTTGCTGGCTCTGGGACGTCGGATGGTTGGCCTATCTCTATCGACGCGGTGCATGAGGGCCCAGCAGAGGAGCCATCCGCGTCGTTGCGAGTTTCTTGTTGCTGTTGCTCTACCTTGGTGGCTTTAATTTCTGCAATGATGGCTTCGAGATGACGGATTTGAGTCACATGCTCAGACTCGAGGATTTTCACCTTTTCTTCAAGCCGTCGTGTTATTTCTTCAGAAGATTTAAAAAGTTACTTAAGGTCCTGAAGTTCAGCCCTTAGGACGCAGTCCGTGCAGATACTTACAGGGTGGCATTTTGAGAAACACCCCTCCGGAAAATCTACGCACCACTTGTCCTTTTGGCATGTCGAGCGGGTATACTTTAACGCACCAGGTCCTTTCTTTCCAGTCATGCTGAACACTTTATATCTCGGAATACTTTGTGACCACTCAATAAAAAAGAAAGGGGGTGCTGAGTTCGCCCTGCGTGAATCGCTCCCGCCTATCGATCGGAGAGGTTTCGGATCTTTCAGAAGGCACGCTCCTTGTGCTGCTGTTCGTCCGACCGAGTCGTCAAACCTCGGCATGCCGTGGCTCCCAACCAAGCAGCACTGACGGTCCCCGAAGAAGCTATCGATTCCTCACCAGGTGAAAAACGGAGCACACCCCGTACTAAACTCATACTAGTTCCCTTCACGGCGGCCAAGATCTCGGAGCAACGTTCAATGGATATCCGCCACACCAAGAGACTCGACCCAAGACTTTTTATTGGCCTGGCAGCCAACCTGGGAACAAAGGACCGTCACCTCGGACCGATGCTACCAGAGGCACCCGTCAACGATCACTGGGAATGGTCAATAATTACGCGCCAGGGAAGGGGTTAACGGGGCACTACCCTCATCTCATTCATCGTGCCCCAACGCCTAGGACACCTCTAGTCCTCGTCTCTCGCAACCAGTGAGCGTCGATTGGCGTTGTTTATAGAGGGTCCAAAGCCTCTCTTCTGACGCGTGAGGTAGCGGCCAGGTCCTTATATGTAGATAGAGGGGAAAAAGGGAAAGAGTGACATGATAGGAGTAGGCTTTTTATAAGTGGGAGAGATAGGATAAAAGTAAAAAAGGAGAAGGATAGAGTAAAAAAAGGAAGGAATGAGGCACTTAGTCTGGAATCTCGTTTTCGACCAAATCGACAAGGGAAGCCCTACCAGGGGTACCCAGAAGAGGTACCCCCGCTGACATAGCTCGAAAAGTCAAAGGTACACACAAGCTCTCTTCCCGTGACAAGGGGGCGTCACCTCTTCCTCTACTTTCTTTAAGAGAGAGAGAGAGAGAGAGAGTTACAAGAAGTTACAAGGAAAGAAAGTACCCTAGGAGACCTTACCGTCCATTCAAAGAGGGTACCTTTGGACTAGCAATTGAGTATGCACATGGCTGCTTAATTGTTTTGAGTCCCTAAGCGGCCACTTTTCAAGACTTTGTCTAGTCTTGACTTGAACTGGTCAACAGATTCACTGTTGACAACTTCCACTGGAAGTGCGTTCCACTTACCGCAAATACTGTAGGTGAAAAAATTTCCACACAGATTGCGGTTGTAACGCTTCAGTTCAAGTTTGAAGCCGTGATTGCGCGTTCTGTTCTCACTCAGTGTGAAAATATCCCGGTAGTCAACATTGTCGAACCCTCGAAGTATTTTGAAAACTTTGATGAGCTGACCACGCAGTCTACTGGTTTCTAGCGAGAACAGATTGAATTCCCTTAGTCTATCCTCATAACTTTTATGTCGGATAGAGGGAATCAGTTTGGTTGCCCTAGCTTGTACACGTTCCAACCTTGCGATGTCCTTTCGAAACGAAGGACTCCAAAATTGTACGGCATACTCCATGTGCGGCCGAACGAGGGAGTTGTACAGACAAAGTACTATCTCCTTGTTACGGTATCCAAACTGGCGCTTTATGTAGCCTAACATCATTTGGGCTTTCTTCTCTGCCTCGATGCACTGTTTCGAGAACTTGAGGTGGCTAGTGATAGTTACACCCAAGTCCTTTTCAGTGTCACTTGATTCAAGGGCAGTTCACTTAAGGAAGTACTGAGATTTGGGGTTTTGGTGGCCGATATGCATTACTTTGCATTTGTTCACGTTGAAAGGCATTTGCCACGTGTCCGACCACTTTCCAATCCCTTGAAGGTCCTCTTTGGAGGCTAGCAGTGTTCCCCTCCTTTGCCACATTGATACCAAGCTTGGTGTCGTTGGCAAATTTGGAGATTTTGGCAACCATGTCTCCCTCCATGTCGTTGACATAGATAATAAACAGTAGTGGTCCCAGGACGGAACCTTGAGGGACACCGCTAGATACGGGTGCCCATTCAGAGGCCCGACCATTTACCACTACGCGTTGCCGTCTGTCACTCAGCCAGCTCTCTATCCAACCTGCTCCTTTGCCGCCTATGCCCTGCGCACGCACTTTCCGGAGAAGTCGGGTGTGTGATACCTTGTCAAAAGCCTTTTGGAAGTCAAGGTACACAACATCCACCGCCTTGTCTCGATCATGCTCACTGAACACGAAGTGGAAGAATTCCACAAGGTTCGTCAGGCATGACCGTTGCCTTCGGAAGCCGTGCTGGGAACTCTTCAGTAGCAGTTTTGACTCTAAATAAGACGTTATCTTGTCCACTATCATGCTTTCCATGAATTTACCGACTATCGAAGTCAGACTGATGGGTCGGTAGTTTGACGTATGGCTGGGGTCTCCTTTCTTGAAGATTGGAGTCACCTCCGCCTCACGCCAGTCTCTAGGAACGCATCCGGTCCGGATTGACATGTTAAAGATAGCGCACAGATGTCGTGATACTTCATCGCACGCTTCCTTCAACACCTTGGATAGAAACCCGTCCGGTACGGGGGACTTATTCGTCTTTAGGTCAGCGATCTTTTTCTTTATTTCACCTTCAGTGAAGTCCATTACCTCCAGCTTTTCCACCGAGTAGGAATCCGTGGGCTGTGGGATGGAACCACACTCTTTAGTAAACACTGAAGAGAAGTAGTGATTGAGCAGGTTAGCATTTTCTGCATCTGAGTGAGTTAATGCACCCTCCTCGTCCACTAAGGGCCCAATCCTACGATGAATTGGCTATTTACATAGCCGAAGAACTCCTTGGGATTCTCCTTGCAGATTCTCGCCACTCGAAGTTCCTCAGACCGCTTAGCCGCCCTTATGCTGGAATTCACTCTTCTGGCTAGCCTCCGGTATTCGTCAAAGGCACCCGATATATATATATATATATATATATATATATATATATATATATATATATATATATACATATATATATATATATATATATATATATATATATATATATATATATATATATCTTTGAAAATACCTACGAAAGAACTTGCTAAAACTTGAAGGCGAGTTTCATCAAAGATTTCGGCAGATGCAAGTGTTTACATAATGCGGTTGATGCTTGTTATCTTGTATTCAACGATGGAATCGATGAATGTCGAAAACCTCAACCTACCCTCACAGAAGTTGAGTATATAAAAAAAGTATCGTTTGGTGAGTTCCATTTTTTTCTCAACAAGAGAGAGAGCACGATCGAACTTGTGAAAGAATTTGTCCTCAGGGATCGTTACGACTACGTTACCACTATACTCACAGAGGATCTTCTGGGGGAGGCAAATTATGCCTGTGGCTTCAGGGTTTTGAAATCAGAGTTATCCTTTCCTTAGGTGGACTTTGTCAGGCTATGAGCTCCACCTTCCCTCCCCGCCATGATGCCCATTCACGACGGCAACCTCCCTAGTAAATAGTGTTAACTTTTTTAAAAAGAATCCGGACGGAGATTCGAACTGCCGACTCAACGATTGCCGGGCAAGCGCGCTAACCACTATACTAGCCGAGAGGCTAGTTTAATAGAATATCTATTTATCAATCAGTCCTACCATGGAAGTCCAGAAGATGGAATGTCACCAACCTGCGTCATCAAGAATTGCAAGAGGAAAATTTAAGTTCACTCCAGATAAAACTAATTTTTGCATTAGAACATGATTTCCTAACAAATATGTTTTTTCAAATTCTAGATCAGATAAAAAACCTTCTGACATTAATTTTCAATATTATAGAGTTGGATTAGAAATACACGTTGATAATTTTTATCCGTTTCATCTCGAATACTGTTTTCCTGACTGAATTAACCCAACTCTTTTGATTCAGAGAATCAGGAAATGTTTACAAAGTAATAAGTTTTCGGAAATCCATGAAATTCTAATTGAAATTATGTATTTTAACTTAGATGTAAAATAAAATAGGATTTCAAAATAAGGTGTCTTTTATTGAGTAGTTATATAAGAGTGTAAACGAATCAGATATTCAGTTTAAAATGAACCACCGATTGTTACGCTTATATACATCCCCGAGTCTGCCAACATATCCTGGTGTGATGACTCGGCTATTCCATTCTGTAAAGCTTTCTCTCATGTTTGGATAGCTATACACTACACAAACCCGTGCGAAAAAGATTCAAGACAAATCACGTAAAAGCACAAGGTTCAAACGAGATTTGGCAGATAGATCTAACGAGATGTGCAAGTTTAAAATTTTTATTATGGTGTACGTTACATACTCTTTGTAATTGACGTATAATATAGATATCTCCTTTAAAGGAGAAGACGGATCAGCTAGTGTCAAATGCTATACGAAATCTCATGGAAGAAACCGGATGGATTCCAGGTTATATATGTTCTGATGATGGAGGAGAGTTTAAAGGAAAGAAGATGAAAGGCTTATTGAGCAAATATAATATAGGCGTATACCATGTTCACTCACTAAGCACAGCTAGTCTTGTAGAGCGTGTACAAAGAGCAATAAAGTAAAGATTTTTCAGATATTTTACCTAAAATAATACATGGAAATACAACGACGTGCTAGATGATTTTTCAAGCGCTTATAATAATTCTAGATATATAATGATTGGGAACACAACATTCAAAGTTATACAGGATGTTGCTGTACCAAATAATAGAACTGAAGGTAAAAATAAGAGGTTTCTATATAAGATCGTTGATTATGTTCAAATCTCACGTGTTTCCAGTAATTTTAAAAAAGGATGCGAGGTAGGGTAGAGGGGGGAAATCTACAAGATATATAATATTTCAAATATATTAGACCTATATTATATTGAAGATTTAAATGGAGAACATATTGAAGGTGGTATTTATAAAGAAGAACTCCAGAAAATAAAGTTTGACTCCAGTAACAAATATGCAGTGGAGAAGATAGTTAAAGCGAAAGAGCATGGAAAAAACAAGCGATATTTAGTAAAATGGCGAGGGAACCCAAAGTCTTTCACTCATACATCTAGGCATGTGATATCACCTACCAACCTTGAGCACATGCATTCGTGAAATTATATAAAGATAGGAGATGAGGAAGGTTTTTTTATCAGTTGTGAAGATGGAGTCAGAGAGTTTTTATGTCACCCTTCCTTCCTCAGCCTTCCTGGATATTTACCCTCAAAATACCGTGTCTGACTATAGAATAGAATTGCACAAATCCATTTTAACAAACCGCAGTCAGTATGAAGTAGGGCTTTTTGTGTTTCAATATACAGGGAATATCTATAATATTACTAAGCCTACACATGCATTCAAACTCTATCGGGAAATGACGAAAATGATAATTATGCATCAAATAATATATTAGCAAGAGGGAAGGAAACAAAAATAAAAGGAATTGACTATGCTTATGATGAGATATGGATAGACGCCGGGTATTATTAAAATGAAAAAGCACTGATAGAGAAAATGAATCTGAAAATGAGACAGAAATTATCATTTCAAGATTTACTGCTTTAATCTGACAAAAGGCAACGGAAAATGTCTACTGGCTATGTATTAATGCTCACTTCACGTTCATTGGTGAATGTGAAAAGGAAAGAATATCTATTATTTTTTTCTGTCAGGAGAACTTTACAGTATAATTAAAAGATCTATCAGAGATGATATCACCAAATTAAATAATTGTATAGAATTTCCTGTTCTTATATCTCATCCAAGATCATGTTACATTTACTCTATCCTGGTAGACTATCAGTTACTAGGTGGGACCCAGTCGAGGCTGCTGAGATTTATTCACCTTCCTTTCAATGATGGGTCATTCAATATAACTTTTGATAATCCGCAATATCTGAATCTAAGCTGTGTGGACTTGAGATCAATTTATATTTATATATGAACGGTTGAAGGTGAAAAATTCCATTCTTTCTTGGTCATTTAATGATAAAACTTCACATTAGGAGAAGACATTAAAATTAATTAAAAATGTTGAATGGCCCACTCGTGTATAAATGGTTAAGAGTTCGAAGAGAACATGGTTTTGGATCCCTATTCCGAAATGCGGCGCCCTATCTAAAGAATGGTGTTCGCTCTCTAGGAAAGAAGGACATTTCCGCCGGCTTCGAGACCGTTTAGAATATTACGCATGGATAGACCGCAAAGAAAGCTTTAAAAGATCAGCTAAGAAGGATGTAAAATAATAATAATAAAGATAGTAGAAGAGATATTAGAAGAATGTTAAAATCTGAGAGTGATAATGAGAGTAAATCCGAAATATGGGTATAATTAATAAGCGAAAATGGATGAATAAGAAGTTGAAGAAGAGAAGTAGAAAATAGATGATGAATAGGATGGGGAAGTTTTTTATCTTATAATATAAACAAACACACATTTCATAGATGTTCTCATAAAGTTATCATCGGCTGTGAATCATACACGTGTTAAAATGAATGCTCTTAATCCAGCAAGTTATATCTGTTCGAAGAGAGAACTCGATTCATTTACACAATTTAGAAACTAAACAACTTAAAAGATAAAATAGAATTATTAGAGTGTTTGCTTTACCTAAGAAAAGTATGCCTTTCAGCATCAACTCATCTGGAGATGAAGAGTGTCGATAATATCTTCATGGGGAAAATACCTACGATGGTGGTAATTGGTATGGTTGAACATTTGGCCTTTTCTGGTAACTATGAAGCATCACCTATGGAATTTAAATCTTATAATGTGAATCACATCACTATCTATATAAACGGGAATGAAGATGAAAGACCATTTTAATTAGACTATTCGGCCGATATAGATCCAATTGCTTCAATGGCTTTTTACTCGTTATATAACGGAATAGGGCGTATTGGAGGTGGGCAGAGTATTAGATGGTTGAGCTCCTCGAATCCGCACTAGCGCAGGGCAGCTTGTGCAACTCTGGCCTTGTGGACTTTGACGACGCTGGAGTCGATCATGGGGCGTGACGTATCTAGGGACCTAACGGGCAGAGACCTTGGTCATGGCCAAATTGTCATGGATGATGTTCATAACAATTCCATGTGATATTCTAATTTCTCGCTCGATTTCTTCGACCTTCACCCGTCGATTTTAGAGGATCATCCTCTCCACACGGGCCACATTGTCCTCGTTGGTCACGTCTGACGGGCGTCCTGGACGAGGGTCATCTTCGAGGGACTCACGACCATAGTGGAACTCCCTATTCCAGCGAGCAATGGTTGCATAGGAAGGGGCGGTGTCGGTGTACACTGCAACCATGCGTTCAAGGATCTCTTTTGCATTCTTGCCTTCCTTGGTCAAAATTTGATCACTGCGCGGTGCTCAACCTTTCCATTGTTGAAAAATTTGTTACTGACGATCTGCGATCAGCTACTACTTGTTAAATAGATGAGGCAGGAGCGTGTGGCTGCAGGTCCTGACTTGTCATAACTTGTTCTAACACCCCCACAAACAGCCATCCGTCTTCCTCTGTTTTGCCCTACCGATTCACAAAACCTATTGACCGCCCCTCGTATGTCTATGGTTCCAGAATGATGTTTATATCCGTAAAATCTTAGTAAAAATAAATTAAATTATTTTCGTTAATCCATTCAGAGTTCAGAGTTACCTTTCAGACTCTTATGGGTTGTTTAGTGTCTATATCATTCAGCAGATAACAATGGATACATCAATTTGAGCTTTTATTGAACAATTTGATTCCTATAATGATCAAAGGAACGAAAGAATCGTTGTAAGGAATACTTGTAGTAGAATGTAAAGAAAATTAATATTGTACACTCAATAAATATTAATTGCCCCTTTGGAAAATATGTAATTGTTTAGCCTATCTACAAAATTGTATATATTATATGCCATTATGTAACCTGGTTATTATCAATTAAATGTTATTTTTTGATTTATTAATCTGTAGAAAATATATGCATACGAGTAATTGAATTTAAATGTAAAATAAATCATTATAAAACATTGAATTAAAAAAAAACACACAAGTTACAAAAAGATAATGACTTACTCTGTGAACGAAGCTGTCAACTGCGAAACAGTGAAATGTCGAAGAAAATCGAGGATCTCGCCACATGAGCTCCATTCATCTTCGGTTAATGGCTCCATATTCTTCTTATGTTTACTTAAAAACTTTCGGACCAATTAAAGGATTGCAAAAAGTTAAGTGGCAACCCCACTTTTATAGTAATACAAGAAAATACATTAAAATTCAAACCGAAACAAAGAAACCCTGCCGATTTGCTCCCAAAAAGGTCACTGACCTAGGGGAGAGGGAACATTTTTTGCGACAAACCAATTAGTGAGTGTGTGTGTGTATAGTTGTGTGTGTAGACTCTGATTCCTTCATGAGTGTGTGACTGTGTAACTGTTTGAATTTGCTCATGTGTCTGTGCCTGAGTGTAGACTCAGACTCCACCCTACAATACTACTATAGTAACCCCGTTCAAAATCAACTTTTTCTTATTTTCATAGGTTATGTACATTTTCCTATGCTTTTTGACATGAAATAGGTTGGGAACCATTGCTGCAGAGAACTTGAATTTTTTTGGCTTGAAATCGGCCAAAAGCAGCAGTTCCGGGAGCTTTTGAATCATGTTTTACTTTTGATCTGAATAAGATAGAGCAACAAATTAGGTATCCAATGAAGAGCATTAAATTAATAAATAATAATAATAAAAATAATAATTTTCTAATAATTATCTCTAATTTTTTCAGGATATAACAGAAACTCAATCAGAACCTAAAAAAAACATCTACAAATTACAACTTCACAATGACATTAAGCAAATAACTGAGAGAGCTCTGTGGGAGCGCAGTTGATATCATAGAACTTTTACGTTCTGTCCACAAGAAATAGGCAACATGGCCATCTACCAGATCTCTCACTGAAACTTCATGTTTGGATAGCCTTCAGCTTTTATTGGCGGTTCCTAGCTTTCCACCAACATGCTATACAAATCCAAAAGACTGAGAGGAAAGGTTATATGTCCTGCCATGACAAGATTTTTGACACAAGATCACGGCAGCAAGCATCAAGAAATGAAAGACCTCAACATACACAAGAACATGGTAAAACTATTTACTGTTAACTTCACAAGAGGTTCTAAGTTTTACTCTCTTGCGATATTTAGCATTGTTGTGATTTGTTATTAACACTCTATTTTATTGACTTCGAGATGGCAGACTTGGAAAAGTGTCTACGGCCTGAAAGGCTGGAGATGTTTTCAACTGCTCTAAAAGCTGCTCGACTCTTCTAGCACTGCTCTTCATCATGACTTGCTACCTGAATATTGTGGGTGACGCGACGGACTCTGCGAAGCTGAGAGCCCTACTTTAACCTATATTATCCTCGGAACTTTGAGGTGATCCCGAATGTCAGACTTACTCAGAAGACCAATAAACCCTAAAGAATGTCTTAATCTAACCTTCTAATGAGGTTATTGCCCACCACCTAGTGGCTAATTGCAGGCAGGTCCAATCCAAGTCTATTCTTGCGCTCCATTTAAAAGTTAGGCCTTGAGTGCAATTTCTGCGCAGTGTCCGCGGACACCTACATGAACGAGTGTGTCCGTGACACCTTTATAACTGGCCTGGCTTCCAACCAAATCTGTACGTAGATGGTAAAAAATCAAACACTCACTCTAACCAAAGTGGTTGACCAGGCCCGAACCTTGAAAGTTGCCGAGCGAGATTCTCAGTTGTAAGCCACTTCAACGCCTGTCACTTGTTTCACGTCGGATACATCTGAGCAGTCAGCCCGTGACTTCAAGTGGAATAGTGTTGTCGTAGTCCGCAATCCTTATTACTTCTGCGGAGAGCTCTTCACGAGAGTATTGCTAGATGTCCGACCACGGAGGATGCATGTCTACGCTACCAAAAGAGGGAGCACTTTGCGAAGGTATGCCAATCGAATACGAGGGATTCCAAACACCCAGGTAACCCTGGAAAACGAGTTGTGGCTCAAACACAGACCCTCCCTTCAGACGGCCAGCATTCTGAGATCCGCCCACCAGATGATGAAACTGAATCCCCAGAAAGACATCCAGACCCGACGCTTCGAAAACTTTCGATTTCACCTCCTTCCGTGCCGACTGAGCCTGGATTTGAGGTTCCTGACTTTGAAGGATTTCCCCGTTGCTCAATAGGTGTTCGAAATTCAACTGAGCGCTACATGCCGCTTTAATGCTCATTTACGTATATCCTATTTCGAGAGGGGAAGAGTTTTGTGCTTTGTTACTAACTTTCTCTCTCTCTCTATTATTCCAGAAATTATATAGACTTATGCCTTAAACCACTTGTATAATTTCAATGTGTAAAATATAGCACCTGCTTTCCTTAAAGGGATAAAATCCCTATTATTTTTATCTTATTATTATTTTCAAATCTAACCTCTTCTTTTCAACGTGCATTTTGCATGTTGCCTTATTGTATTTTATCTTTTATTTCCTTCTCTTTCTAGTCTAATAAAGAAAAATTTAGCATGGAGTCTACTTAACCTACCGACTACTTTACAGCTGCAGCAGAATAAGAGGCAGTTGTTCATGTGAAGGAAATTACATAGGGTAACTCAACTGACAACGACACTTACACACAGTACATGGATTGCAGTCAGCCTCGTCTTGGATGTTCTCACCATTAAGACACAGTGATTAGTGTGACTGATGTTTTCAAAGGAGTTCGTGGAATGTGATATCATCTGAAACACAGCTAGCTAATCGTCTTGATTTATCCGACAATCATGTTACTGCCATAATTTCAGCCACCATGAAGGCTGGAGGGGCTGATCTAGATAATTTCGTCATCTTAACCTCAAATCCACGTGACCTAAAATGTTTTCAAAGTATAATATCAGCCAGTCACACGTGCAAGTTTTGTTGCACCAGTACTCTCCGCTGCTTTACACTGGGATAGATGTCTTGGCCAATGAACCTGTAAGTACCTCAGTGACTTTAGCTGTGCTAGTATTTGATCCACTTTCATAAACTGAAGGAAAGTTATTGGCATTACTTGTCATCGATAATTCTCCGTGAACAGCTCAGGCTGAGGCTTCAATCGATTTACTAGAGACATACGGAAGTTACGGATAATATTACTGCTTTTGTATTTTTACACTTCATCTAGTAACATGAGAATTTACAGATGAGCTACCAAACTGCTAGGGCAAATGTTGAAGCCAAAGGTGTTTTATTTGGCCTTTAAACATCACTTCCTTGTAATCCTAGTAGAAGCAGTTTGAGAGAAGCTATTCGAGATGGTGAAAGAGCTATATAATCCCTCTTTTGAGTCTCTGAAAAATGTTTGCAAGGACCTTTCCAGTGAAAACCTAAAGATGCTGGCTATCAACAGCAAATGACTGAATTCCGGAAAAGAAGAAGAACGGTAAAGAAATACTACCAAAGACATTCTAACAGCAGAAAGGCTGCTTCCAAAAGCCGACTACAGGAAAATGCGTGAACTGACAGTCATTGCTCTTCCAAAGAGAATAAATAATGAATAAAAATATGGAACACTTTCATCAGGCAACTGGCACGTGCACTGTCAACCGTGATAAAAAAAGGTCAGATAATTAGGCCTAAATAAATAAAAGGGTTTGCGATAAGCCAAACCTTAACCACTCTGTTTCCAAGTTTAAGACGGATAGGCCCTGTACGTGCCATGAATGAGTATGTACGCAAAAACGTGTGCTATATTGCCATTTCTTCCCAATAAATTAGCACCCAATAAATTAGCAAAATATTTAAACATGTGACTTTAATGATTCCTAGGATTTTAATGATTACTAAATACACCTTTTTCGTAATTGTGTTTGAAGTTTAGGGATCTTTTTTAATGTCGTATTACATTTTTACTACCCTAAAAAGCGTTCTTTGTTTTTTATCGATTGATAATAACTTCATGGTAAAGTAGCCAATGAGTCACATATATGACCGTTGTATAGTGGATACTATTAATAATTTTAAAACTGTATGAAATAGTATCATGTTTCATGAAAAATGCATCTTTAGATTCCATTAATTAACAGGACACATGAATGTTCTCTTCATCATACATGTATCTAGGATATATTGCTCGGAATTTTACTTTCAAATCGAAAGATAAAATCATGCCACTATACAAATCGCTCGTGCGCCTACACCTCGAATACGTGGACAATTTTGGTGTCCCTTCCTAAATAAGGATATAGGGCAGTTAGAAAGAGTGCAACGTCGGGCTACGAAACTAATTCCTGAAATCCGAAACAAACCGTACGAAGATAGACTACGCTTATTAAACCTACTATCACTTGAAAGTAGACGATTACGTGGACAATTGATAGAATTATTCAAAATCTTAAAAGGATTTACTAATATTGATTACAGACTATTGTTCGAGCTGGACGAAAGGGCCAACACACGCCAAAATGGTTTAAAATTAGTGAACAAGCGTTTTAACTCTACTATAGCCTAAAATTACTTCACGTTTAAAATCACGCAAACGTGGAATGGCCTTCCCAACCGTGTAGTTGAAAGCACATCAGTTAATATGTTCAAAAACCGACTTGATGAGTACTTCAATAGCGTAAATATAACGTAGTAAGAGCACAGATTAAAACGTCATATATTATAAGGAGTTGAGGATTAAAATGAAATGATGAATAGAAAGATGCCAGCGACGCCTCCATGCATGGAGTGAATGTGAATTCCCCTTTTCTTTTTCTGTCTGTCCTATAAGTATATAATTTTCATCACTAACAGGCGACGCCTGTGGGAGAAGAGAGTAATGTCCTATCACCCCCCCCCCCTCCCACCTGGTTCGAAAAAGCGTGTTATGTTAGTGTATTTGAGGGATAGCTAAACCTGCATGTCAAGGGTACACATGTAGATAAGTGTCTACCATAGAGTTGAAATAGTTAATATATATATATATATATATAACAAAAAAACAGCATGAAAAAAAGAGCATGATACACTAACGTTAGAATGTGTAAGCGGACTGGCCTTGAGCGGACCTTAGGGTCTTTGCTGGTTCCTATTTCTGTAGTTCTGTAGCTTTATGGTCTATGTATTGATTCACAGAGAAATGTTCTCTCCATGATACATGTAGCTAACTATTTTCTAGAGAATCTAGGCAGTCAGGACTCATTTTTGATTCGCATATAACTGTTCTGTTCATGAAAAATGTAGCTAACTATTCTCTAAAAAATCTAGGCATTCAGTAAGGCATATTAATTTGCCACTCTCGCCTAAATAACATTGCAGAAGCTTTTCTCGACCATGTTATTAATCTCAGGAGTTCTAAGTGTCCAGTTTTCAAATGGCAAACAGTGATTATCATGAATAGATAGAACAAAAATGATTTACCATTGAACACCATCTTTTTACAAACCTAAAGCCAAAACCAATGAAGGCGTCTCCCGCACAAAGTTTAGAAGGTGTAAAGAATGTAGTGAGCTGGTCCGTACAATATGGCAACATTAATGATGTTTTCATCATACTATGTTACGTCCTTCATTTTTATTACAGACTCGTCGTTTATGGGGTCAACCACGCTAATAGCTTTTGAATGAAAATAGCCCATCTAGACATATTTTGGAGAAAACGAAGATAATTATACATAATGATTATACCTTGCCTATATATTTAACAGAAAACCACAATTACAATACACTATTGATGCACACACCTAATTAATTATTTGCCCACCGTTACACTGGTTTTTCATCTTTCGAGAGGTTTACGTGTGTAATAGTAAAAGTTCCGTAAAATAAACTTAAAGTTCTACTTTTCCAGTATGTTCATTAAAATGTCTTTTCTATTGTGTACAGAGGTGTCAAGGTTGAAGTGAAAAGAATCGTGCTCTCATCCACGCAGGCCCCCAAAAGTCTGACATCGTCAAGCGGCTCAACGTCAGCCGGATGACCGTCCAGAGCGTAAAGAGCTCAAGAACGGAGAAGACCTCAAATATCAACCTAGTTCAGTCAGACCTCAAGTTGTCAACTGTTTAGCTGTGTGAAAGGTCTTTTAAAGTGCTCCGAAGCTCAAAATGACAGCAATCGCGAAGAAGAAGAATATCTCGTTAGCCACGGTGCACAGGGCCGTCAAGTTAAGATGGAGGTGCGTGGATAGGCCTCTGCTCATTCACTGTATGTGAGAACAACTTCGGGAGCGCTGGCGTTGCCTTCTCAACGAGTTGAAGAGTCATAGCCATCGAATTCTTTTTTTCTTCTTATGAAAAAACTTTCACAGTCAATTCGGTCATCATCAAACCTAACGATCGCGTAGTAAGCTTCAGCCATGGCGTCTGCGAGGTCTGATATGTGTCCACGAGCAAGCACACGGCCTCAGTGATGTGTTTGGCCAAGTGGCTTTGAATGGTGAGAAGATGCACCTAGGAAGTGGTTCGCGGTCGGTTATAGGCTTGCCGCGTCCGATTACAGGGACATTTTCGCCACAAAATTCTACCCTGGGTGAAGATCAAGAGGAAGGCGGACTACGTGTTTCATCAGAGCAGTGCTCCGGCTCACAAGGCCAAGATGGAAGGAACTTTGGCCACTGCAGTCGCTGAACCTCAATTCTTTTGACAAAATCGTGTGGACGCAAGACGGGGCAAGGCCTACCAGATATGCCGCTGTTACCTAGACGAACTGAAGTCCTTCGTCAACCGCGTGTGTGCCAGCATGAGGAAGGACTTTTTCCGCAACATGTGCGCGGCCCTCAGGTCTCTTTTGGAGCTCGTACTAGCAGCCAAGGGCATCCGCATTGATTAATATTACAATTTAAGCGCATATGAATATGTTATAACAATAAAACCATGTCCAAGTGAATCAAAAATATCATTATGTCCTTTGGTGAGAGCGTCGTAACTAGTGTAACAGGACCTTTGCAATACCAGGTAATAGTAAGTTGGAATGCCTCTTCTGCAGCTTTAATGGTTGCACATAAGACTTATTTAGAAGAAAATTGACGTCCATTGGCATAAACATCTTGTTTAATGATAGACCACAAACTTTCGATTGGGCTAAGATCCGGAGAAGCTGTCGGCTACACCATCAACTTGTCAGCTTCTATGTCGTAACACCCTAGAAACGCTTGCGTGGCCCCGGCAGAGTGGGATGGAGTGTTATTACGAATGAAAAGTAGTCCCTAGAAGTGACAATGTTATGTCTTATAGCCAAAGATCCAAGAGCACCTTCAAGAGATTGCAGTAAGTGGCTGCGACCACTTTAACCCCATCAAGCACCATAACTGGACCAACAAGTCAATGTCCAAGTATATATACCCACATCATGACTCCTTTCTGCTGTTGACGTCGCAAACGTTGATGACGCTCATCTCCGAAATAGACCCAACCATTTGCCCAACCGTCGGGTCCATCAAGAGACGCCCTAGTCTCTCAGTGAAGAGAACGCAACTCATGACCAACGACATGTACTTTCTGGACCATGGTCCCTAATATAAGGTTCTGGTTGTTTTCGGTACAGCTTACAGTCACTTGCGGAATAAACACCAAGAAAACCGAACATTTCGCCATATTGGACAAATTTTAGGCTAAAATTAAACGTCCTTGACGACAACTAGAAATGAGGGAGAAGGTTAAACAATGATTTTATCGACCAAGCAAAATTCAAGAGGTGTGTTGAAATGAGGTGTGAAAGTCAGTGTTGACTCTCTTCGGTACTTTGGTACTTCATGTGTTCAGTTGCTATCGACCCCATAAAACCATGGGCTTCCTTTCGCCTACCTTTCAGTGCCTTATTCAAATGTACCAGTCCATCTCTAAATGTCATATATTGCCCACTAAGAATTGCTTTTCAAGAGAAACAATTCAACCAGTGTGCCGAGGCACAGTATCACATTAATGTGTCGCGGCCGAGAGGTAAAATAAAAAAAATGAGGTTTTCATTAAATAAAAATATGATAGTTGTTTTACCAGTGACTTGCAAGCTTTTGAAGCCTTTTACTACTGTGGAGAAATGGCTACATTAAGCCTCCTGGAGGAGTATAGGTACATTCAAGCCCCCCCCCCCCTTCATGAGGAGAAGCGTGGGAAAGGTAGCGGGCGAAAATGCTTACCATGTGTGATCTCCTCGCCGCTGTGGGCAGTTGGAGCTAACATATGTTTGAAGGCGACCACCTAAGGTCCTTAAACGACGCTCTAACGATCGCATGACCTACGAGACCCATAAACCCGTGGTTAGGAAAAAAAACGGTGCGAGTCAGAAGGCACGCCAAGTAGCGGTGCGGTTACGAGCCTATAATTTGCGAGCTGACTTGGGCACCCCAGTGCCACCTCAGGAATTCTCGCTCTCCCCAGATGCTAACTCACCATTCGCTCCCCCCCCCTTTTGCATCTGTGGCCTGGTCACTTCCCCCTTTAGATGGGGCGGCAATCCGCCTATAAATAAGCCCCGCAAAGAAAGAGAAGAGGATTATCTGAAGTCGATACGCCAGAGTAGGATTAGGTCGTGAAGATCGATCCATCGGCTAGACAAGAAGATTTTTAGAAGTCGATTCGCCAGAAGAAAGATTAGTTCGTAAAGATCGATCCTTCAGCCATACAAGACTATTTCCGTGAGAAACGATAGGATCAGATTGAGAAAATCGATCCCCCCCTTTCAGGGCCGTATTAACCTAATTAGTCAAGTTTTATATCGGTGCCATACCGAAGAAGCCTTTTTCGTCTGCAAAGAAGCCCGACTGAAGAAAAGCAAAGCCGCTCACACTCGAGTGAATCTCACATCTCAAGCACCGAAAGAGTGAGAGGAGAAGAACCCTGCCCCAACGAGCTCCCGTTCTTTAATTACGTTGAAGAATCATCACCCGGCACAGGCGACAAGCAATCCCTCCTCGAAAATTTCAACCAGCGGCCACACCACTTCAAAGCGAGAGATAAGTCCTCCAGCGACATCCGGCAATCCCTAATACCTACCTGTAAGTTAACAATAACATTTATATATCTATTGCGATAGTAGAAGTTTAGTACGTCCCACGTTTTAAAGGAGAGTAGAAACCATTATTCTTGAACCGAGGTAATATGTGTTTGTAAATGACAGTACATCAATTTAATGTTTTAGGCTAAACAAATAGGGTTGTGATAAAAATACTAATTGGCAATTGGTTTGTTTATCGGAAGCCTACTTGTTTATATTTTGTCATTTGAGGCCAAATATAGAAATGTTTTTACTGTTGGTTTGTAATATTTAATTTAAAATACATGTTTATTTTTGGTAGATTCTGGTGTTTCCTCTTATCCTTATGTGTTTAAAAATAGCTCTTCCTTAAGGACTAAACCACTAAAATAGCACTCTTAGAACAAAGCCTACTTCATCATAGAAGTAACTCACGCCCCTTAAAGCATACCGCTACTAAAAGGGTGTCAAAGCGTAGAGTGATCAAAGCCAAGGGTCATTCTACGACATATTATAAAAGTGGTGTCAGGTCTAGAGGTTTTATATTAGAAAGAACCCAGCAGTGTCTATTTAAGGAAGAGCTAACACATAAAAGGAACACCAGGAATAATAGGATATTTGACGAATGGGAAATTGGTGAAGTTAGAGGTGGATACCATCTAAAGGTAATTGTTAGGCCAAGTGGTAAGTTTCGGTGGTGGAATAGGTCAGGCTTGATTAAAAACAAGGTAGATGACTGACATAAGCGCGATGGCATTGTTTGACCTTTATCGGAAGCAAGGTCAAAGCCTCGGACTGGAAGGAACCGATCTGAGTTCGTTTATTCAGGAGAAAGAGAGAAACGAAAGAGAAGAAAGAAGAGAAAAGATGAAAATGGAAGCAGAAAAGACGAAAATGGAAGCTGATGAAAGAAGAGAAAAGACGAAAATGGAAGCTGATGAAAGAGAGAAGATAAGGGCCCACAAAAGAGCTCTTAGTAAAGACCAGTTAGAGGTGCAGTCAGTGTCATCTAAAACAGGAGTGTCACCAGCGGCCAGCATGAAACTCCCGGAGTACAAGGACGAAGAAGATTTATGCTCATATCTCTCCCATTTTGAGAAAATATTTGAAGTCAATAATTGGGACCTAGAAGACGATGGGGTCGCCAGACTGTTACCGCTACTCAATCGTAGGATGAGAGAGATATTCGTATCTTTACCCTCAGAAGCGACTGTGGACTATTCCACTCTCAAAGCCGAACTTCTCTCAGCTACAAACCTTAACCCGGAAGAATACAGGATGAAGTTCAGGCAGTCTCGTATAAGACCTGGACAAACGTACAAACATTTTGGCTTTGAGCTTCGTCGAAGCCTACAGTTTTGGATGGAGTCAGAAGGGGTAGAGAACGAAGTCGCTGCGGTCGTCGACTTCATGCTTAGAGATCAGTTACTAAGTACACTACCCCAGGAAATCCGTGCATTCGTTAAGGACCGAAAAGCTTCTACCTTCAACGAGTGCCTGGACGAGGCTGACCTCCACGCGGTAAATCATCGGTTATTCCCTAGGGAGTACAAGAAAGAGAAGGCTCCCTCCCCAAAGAAAAATGGGCCGCCACCCAGGCATTTACAGAAGAAGCCCTTTAAGTTCTCAGCAGCAAAAGGAACTTATAAACCAAATTTTGGAGGAGAAAAGAATCAAAAAGAAGTTAGGATTCCACAAGGATCATACCCTAATACCGGCACGTATCCCAGGAAGCCCGTCACTTGTTATACCTGCGGGATAATAGGTCACCTGAGTTTCCAGTGCCCACAGAACTCCCGACTGAGGGAGACCTCGAGACAACAGGTGCAAAATCTGACTGCCGCGATCCCAGCAGGACAAGCTGATTCGTCCTACGTCCCCGCGCCAACATCCGAAGGGCCCCAGCAACAGGTAAACTTTCTATTCAACAAAAGTTCGCCAGGCGGCCTACAATTTGAAGAAGGCACTGTTAATGGGTGCCGAGTATCCACTTTAGTCAGAGACACCGGATGTACGTGCATAGTGGTATCCGACAAGTTGCTGCCCCCAGTAAACCCTGGCCATAAGAAATTCGCAATCGTCCACGACTTTTTAGGACGCGACAATCGATTCCCCGTCGTGAGATGTCATATACAATGCAGATATTTCACCGGTTGGACGGACGTGGTAGTAGCCCCGATTAAGTTCTGCGCAGTACTAATCGGACAAAACCCCCTAATTCCCCAGCAGGAAGTGGCCCAACAAGTAGTCACCCGGGCACAAGAAGCCCAGAGGAAAGAGCAACCTGCTAAGTTGACCCCGAGGATTACCCTCGAAGACAATGGGTTCAAATTGACTTCCTTCGCCAGTGCTCAGAAGGAATGCCCCACTCTTAAACCTCTATGGGAGAAAGCTATTAAAGGTGAAATTCTCCAAGTGAAAGGAAAGAAGCCTATCCAGTATATCGTAGAAGACTCACTTCTCTACCGTACTATCAGCGAGGAGGATAAGGAGAACAAGAAAGCACTGTGTGTACCTCAAGAATACACGCAAAGAATTTTGAATACCGCGCATGATGGAATATTAGCCGGACACTTTGGGCACAACAAAACGGCGCAGCAGATATTCTGACACTTTTATTGGCCCCAGGCCGCCAGGAAAATTGTGGCCTATTGCCGATCATGCGACGTGTGTCAGAAGGATCCCTCCAGAGGACGGGTACCTCCCGCTCCCTTACAAAAGGTGCCCGTTATAACCGAACCATTCTTTCGAGTGGCAATTGATTTGGTGGGACCAATTCACCCCCCTTCAAGTGGAGGACACTCCTACATCCTCACCCTAGTGGATTGTGCCACCCGGTTCCCAGATGCCGTGGCCCTACGGAAGATTGACTCTATTTCCTGCGCGGAAGCATTAATTTCAATTTTTGCACGAGTAGGCCTGCCTAAAGAAATTCTATCTGATAGAGGGCGCCAATTCACCTCAGAATTGATGGAGTATTTTAACAAACTTCTGTTAGTCAAGCCAATTTTTACAAGTCCATTTCATCCAGCCGCTAACGGAATCTGCGAGAAATTAAACGGGACTCTCAAAAATATATTGAAGAAGTTGTGTCAAAACAACCCTACACAGTGGCACAGATACCTGCCTGCAGCCCTTTTCGCCTGCCGAGAAATACCTCATCGGACGTTGGGATTCTCGCCCTTTGAGCTATTATACGGGAGAAATGTGCGAGGTCCTATGAGTATTCTTAAGGAATTATTTTCCAACGCGAAGCTCGAGCAAGAAATCAAATCGTCTTACGCCTACGTGATGGATATGCGCGAGCGCCTAGAATACTGCTCTGGCTTAGCTCGAGAGAACGCCGAGAAAAATTTAGCCAAATACCGGGACTATTTCGATATGAAGGCTAAGGCTCGAAAATTAAAGGCAGGAGATGAAGTCTTATTATTACTCCCGACCGAAAATAATAAGTTATGGGCCCAGTGGAAGGGACCGTTGGAAGTAATCGAGGCACGGGGTCCAGTCGATTACTTGATAGATACCCCAACAGGGCGAAGAACCTATCATATAAACATGCTAAAAAAATATAACCGCCGCGCGTGCATAAAGAATATTACCCTTCTAGACGAAGAAGAACCGATGGATGCCGTTTACCCGGGTACGCCCCTGCAAGTCATACACACCGTGTGTGTGGAACAAGACGAGGAATACGAACTTCCCTCGCTCTCACCTACCCCGGAAGACCCTCGGGTGGATTTAAAGATAAATCCCCACTTAGAAATTCAACAAAAAGCGGAAATGTTGAACTTGCTCATGGAATTCCCAGAAGTCATTTCTGAAAACCCCGGATGTGCCAAGGATTTTATCCATGAAATAAAACTAAAAACTAATTCAGTGGTTCGGAGCAAACCATATCCTTTACCAATCCACCTACGAGAAGCCTTCAATAAGGAAGTCCGGAATTTACTAAAATTGGGAATTTTAGAGCCATCGGAGTCCGATTATTGCTCCCCCATAGTAATGGTTAAGAAACCTGATCAATCATTTCGGATGTGCGTGGACTTCCGAAAATTGAATTCAGTGACCGTTTTCGACGCCGAGCCCATCCCATTAATAGATCCAAATCTCCATTTATTTGAAGACGCTAAATTCATCACCGAATTGGATTTGTATAAAGCGTATTATCAAATACCTCTCGCTAAGGAGTCCAAAAAACTGACGGCTTTTGCGACCGAGAGAGGTCTGTTACAGTTTACCAGGCTACCCTTCGGACTACTTACAGCCGGTAGCAATTATAATAGTATGATGAGGCGAATTATCGCTGGACTAAGCGACGTGTCGTTTTACTTCGACAACGTGTACGTAGATACCCGTACATGGGAGTCACACTTACACGCCCTACGCTCATTGCTGGAGAAATTGAAGGAGCAAGGTCTAACCGCCGGGCCGACCAAGTGTTATTTTGCCTACGAATCCATTGACTACCTGGGATTCAAAATAGGACAAAAACACTTGACTACCC
Source organism: Ceratothoa steindachneri (assembly GCA_963969495.1). Taxonomy (NCBI): domain Eukaryota; kingdom Metazoa; phylum Arthropoda; class Malacostraca; order Isopoda; family Cymothoidae; genus Ceratothoa; species Ceratothoa steindachneri. Next base: position 81,447,523 of record OZ018320.1, read on the forward strand.
AGCAAGAAAAAGTGGACGCCATAGTCAAGATGCCCCGGCCGAAAACCAAGAAACAACTCCGATCGTTTATGGGAGCGGCCTCGTTCTATAGGCGTTTTGTACCACACTTCGCTTCCATTGCGGCCCCACTGAATGATTTGTTAAAAAAGACAGCGTCAGACCCTGTCACGTGGAACCCCCATGCAATAACTCAGTTGGAGATTCTAAAAGGAAAACTCGTAACTGCGCCCATTCTTCGCTTACCAAATCCCAACAAGATCTTCGGTCTTCGCACGGACGCTAGTCGGGACGGGCTAGGCGGAGTATTGCTTCAATACGAAGATGACGAAACAGCCTATCCCATAGCTTATGTCAGTAGGAAACTGTTGAGTAGAGAAAAAGCCTACGCTACTATCGATTCGAAGCTTTGGCCATAATATGGTCCATAGGTAAATTCAAATATTATCTAATAGGGCGCGAGTTCAAGTTGGAATGCGACCATAAACCGTTGTCATACTTAGGTAAAAATAAGTGTAAGAATGGAAGACTCCTGAGATGGAGTTTACTCTTGATGGAGTACCAGTACTCCATTCACTACATAAAAGGGTCCAACAATTGTATGGTCGACTCGTTAAGTCGTAACCCTGTCGACGATTAAGGAGCAGCCCAACTATTGTATTATAGCAAAGTTAAGTGTAAATCAGTAGAATTGTAAGTAAGTAGGGGCGAGTAACCCCCGAGTGGTAGGTAAGAAAATCCTAAGTTGGCACAGTAATATAGGAATTAATGTAAGGTCAGGTGAAATGTTATCGAGGCATTCCCGAGTGAACTAGAATTTATTGTATAATATAATGTTCCGTAAGTTACCCATGTATATTATTGTAAGCGTCGGATTGGAACCCCCCCCCCTCCCGTTATTTTCTTAAGAATGAAGGTAGATGTGGAGAAATGGCTACATTAAGCCTCCTGGAGGAGTATAGGTACATTCAAGCCCCCCCCCCCTTCATGAGGAGAAGCGTGGGAAAGGTAGCGGGCGAAAATGCTTACCATGTGTGATCTCCTCGCCGCTGTGGGCAGTTGGAGCTAACATATGTTTGAAGGCGACCACCTAAGGTCCTTAAACGACGCTCTAACGATCGCATGACCTACGAGACCCATAAACCCGTGGTTAGGAAAAAAAACGGTGCGAGTCAGAAGGCACGCCAAGTAGCGGTGCGGTTACGAGCCTATAATTTGCGAGCTGACTTGGGCACCCCAGTGCCACCTCAGGAATTCTCGCTCTCCCCAGATGCTAACTCACCATTCGCTCCCCCCCCCCCTTTTGCATCTGTGGCCTGGTCACTTCCCCCTTTAGATGGGGCGGCAATCCGCCTATAAATAAGCCCCGCAAAGAAAGAGAAGAGGATTATCTGAAGTCGATACGCCAGAGTAGGATTAGGTCGTGAAGATCGATCCATCGGCTAGACAAGAAGATTTTTAGAAGTCGATTCGCCAGAAGAAAGATTAGTTCGTAAAGATCGATCCTTCAGCCATACAAGACTATTTCCGTGAGAAACGATAGGATCAGATTGAGAAAATCGATCCCCCCCTTTCAGGGCCGTATTAACCTAATTAGTCAAGTTTTATATCGGTGCCATACCGAAGAAGCCTTTTTCGTCTGCAAAGAAGCCCGACTGAAGAAAAGCAAAGCCGCTCACACTCGAGTGAATCTCACATCTCAAGCACCGAAAGAGTGAGAGGAGAAGAACCCTGCCCCAACGAGCTCCCGTTCTTTAATTACGTTGAAGAATCATCACCCGGCACAGGCGACAAGCAATCCCTCCTCGAAAATTTCAACCAGCGGCCACACCACTTCAAAGCGAGAGATAAGTCCTCCAGCGACATCCGGCAATCCCTAATACCTACCTGTAAGTTAACAATAACATTTATATATCTATTGCGATAGTAGAAGTTTAGTACGTCCCACGTTTTAAAGGAGAGTAGAAACCATTATTCTTGAACCGAGGTAATATGTGTTTGTAAATGACAGTACATCAATTTAATGTTTTAGGCTAAACAAATAGGGTCGTGATAAAAATACTAATTGGCAATTGGTTTGTTTATCGGAAGCCTACTTGTTTATATTTTGTCATTTGAGGCCAAATATAGAAATGTTTTTACTGTTGGTTTGTAATATTTAATTTAAAATACATGTTTATTTTTGGTAGATTCTGGTGTTTCCTCTTATCCTTATGTGTTTAAAAATAGCTCTTCCTTAAGGACTAAACCACTAAAATAGCACTCTTAGAACAAAGCCTACTTCATCATAGAAGTAACTCACGCCCCTTAAAGCATACCGCTACTAAAAGGGTGTCAAAGCGTAGAGTGATCAAAGCCAAGGGTCATTCTACGACAACTACTTAGTGGGAACCAGCATTTTAACATGGAATCCGATCGACAGCGTATGCCAGTCATCATGAAGTCCACTCAAATTCGACTCCATCTGACGATCAATCACCCCCGATAGGACTCGCTCAAATCAGAAGCATTGTTTCCATTTAGCTGGCCATAGTGATCATTAAAGGCTTTCTCCCCCTCTCCCCCTCTCCTTCTCTCTCTTAATGAAAACAACAAATATTTAATATCTATTCATTTTTATAGTATTTCCGCCCTTATAATAATATTCAAGAATACAAAATATTAACCTCGCCTAAAAAAATTTCAACATAGTACCATCATTTTAATAATCATAATACCAAAATACTAATGATTAATTAAACTTTAAAGCACATCATCGTATAAAGTGAGAGTGCTTCTTAATAACCCAAGTGTGTTGTTCAGGTGGTCATCAAAAGGAAAAACAACCACGTAAGAGAATCAAATAAAGTTTGACTCTCTTCCTGTAGTTCTTCTTCATAAACCCCACCTTCAATATATTATCCATTTAAATTTTCAATATAATATAGGTCTAATACTTTTAATATTCCATTTACTCGTATCTTATAGATCTTCTCATTCTACCCTATTTCGTACATTTTTTTTTACTGGGAACGCGTGAGATTCGAACATAATCACCGATCTTATATAGAAATCTCTTTTTTTTTACCTTCAGCTCTCTGATTCGGTATAGCAACATCATGTATAATGTATAATGTTGTATAATGTATAATGTTCCCAATCGTTCTATGTCTAGAATGTCTAGAATTATTATAAGCGTTTACAAAATCATCTAACACATCGATGTATTTCCATGTATTATTAAAGGTAAAATATCTGAAAAGTCTTTCCTTTATTATTCTTTGTACACGCTCTACAAGAATAGCTTTGTTTAGTGAGGTTTTTACATGGTTTCCCAAAAGTCGCGATACATTGCTAATAGTTTAAACAAGAGAGACAACCGTTTTATGCAGGGGGAGGGGTTTTTTTATGTTCCCAATGTATGTTCTGAGATATCATAGATCTATGGCCACCTAACTTTTATGTGTAAAGATTAATTACAGACAAAGGGGTGGCTCTAAAGTGTTTTCTATGTATGGTGAGTTTTGGGACACCCTGTATATACGTCGAAATTATACTCTATTCATCAACAGCATATGTTGCAAGAAGAAATCAGAGCGTAGTTTTCCATATACATCAATTAGTTTTTTCTTCGATCTACTATATTTCTTTTCTATGCTTTCTTTACTAGAGTAATATCCTGTAGTGGAAACAACACATTAGTGTTGTTTTGGAGGTCGTCAAAAGTAAAAACACAAGGTGAGTTGTTCTCGATGTCGTCTAAAGGTAAAACATCTATGATGCGTTGTTCAAGAGTTCGTTAAACGGAAAAAGAACCCTATGTGCTGTTTGGAAGGTCGTTAAAAAGAAAAACAACTCTGAAGTGTTGTTCAAGAAGTGGTCAAAAGGACAAAGTTGCCCTGTGTGTTGTTCTGGATGTCCTTTAAAGGAAAAACAACCACGAAGTTTTGTTCGGGTGTTTATTAAAACGAAAATGAACCCCATGCGCTTTTCGGGAGGTCATCAAAAATAAAAACAACTCAGGTGTGTTGTTTGGGAAGTTGTCCAAAGGAAAAAAAACCCGGTGTGTTGTTTAGGAGGTCGTCAAAATGTAAAACAATCTCGGTGTGTATGTTTACCAGATTGTCAAAATGAAAACAACCCCATTGTCTTGTTTGGCAGGTCACAAAATGGAATAACGCCAGGTTGATTAGTATTGAAGAGAGGAATCCGAGTCTACACACACAAACACACGTACACACATATACGAGCATACAAGGCCATGGCATTTATTAATGGACCTTCCCTCCTCGCCATCCCGTCTTATTGATTTGTCGCCAAAATGTTTCCAGCCCCGTACCCCCGCTAGATCAGTGACCTTTTTTGAGCAATGGTTATGGTGTCCTGGACGCGGTTTGAATATTTATGTATTGTCTCGTTTCATTTCAAATTAGTAAATACTTGAAAATAATTAGGAGGGCTTAATAAAGCAAGGAAATAAAGATCGCTATTCAAACATTTTAGTGACGTTTTTCGATCAATGGGACCTAGGGATTGTTTCATTCCACATCTGTAAATATTGGAAGATTAATCAAAGATTATAATATTTAGATCATATCTAATTAATATATCTGGCATCTACAGATTTTTTAGTGAAAATACTTGAAAATAATTAGGAGTGCTTAATGAGGCAAGGAGATAAACATCACTATTCAACCATTTTTAGTTACCATACTTATTTTATGCAAACACATGCACGAGCATACACGCCCATGGCATTTTCTAATGGACCCGACCTCCCTCCCTCTTCCCTCCTGAAAAGGCTAAATTACTCTCTTTAAGATGCCAGCTCCCACTCATCTGTAGAGATATATAAAACAATTCAAAACCTTCTCCATTTATTATAGAAATTCGTAGCTTGCTGTGAAGCAGATCTATTTTCCTCATAGTTTAGCTGATCGAACTTAAAGTTTTGAACTATATATAAGAATCTGGAGTCATTAACAGAAGATGAATGGAGTTCATGTGACGAGATCAGTGATATTCTCGAACATATCACCGTTTCTTAGTTTATAGTTTCGCTTACAGTTTATAGGTAATTTATTTTTTTATTGTAACATGTTTTGTTTTTTTTAAAGTCAAGGTTGTTATAATGATCTATTTTACATTTAAATTCAAATATAATATATGCAATTTAGTAGATAGGCTACAGAATTACACATTTCCAACTAACAATTTATATTTATTGAGTGTATAATCTCAATTTTCTTTACATTCTAATGCAAATATTTCTTACAACGATTTCTTCGGTTCTTTGATCATTATACGAATTAAATTAATTAATATAAGCTCGATATGGTTTATAATTGTCATCTACTGAATGAAATAAACAGAAAACAAGCCGCAAGAGTTTGAGAACTCTGAACCCTGAATAGATTAACGATAATAATTTTATTAATTTTTACAGAGGTTTTACGAATATAAACATCGTTCTGGAAACCTAAACATAGGCTAGCAAAATAACACCCAAATTCTTTTGTCTAAAAACACAGCTACCCAATGTGACGCAGGTCGATGGCTGATGTCCAGATTAATCATATAAGCTGCTTGCAGTATTAAAGGCAGACATAGATTAGTGTCTCTCGCAAAGCAGCCATAAAAGCTCGTTTCCAGATGTATTTCGATACAATAGTTCTCTATTTTTATTGCATTCATTATATTAAGAATATACTAGTACGTTCCTAGACTTATCTAATGGAGACCTAAACTGTAACTGTATTGGATGTGCCCGTTGTATAGGATTGGAGCATTCCCATAGATGACTAGTATTCTTGTCCTGATTTAGGTTAATGCAATAAATATTTTCACCTTTTATAAATTGTTCATACGTAAGTCCAATACTCTGTCAACCTCCAATAAACCCTATTCGGTTATATAACGAGTAAAAAGCCCTTGAAGCAACTGGATCTGCCTCGTCCGAATAGTCTATTCAAATGGTCTTTCAACTTCATTTCCTTTTATATAGATAGTGATGCGATTTCCATTGTAGTGTTTAAATTCAAAAGGTGATGCAATCATAGCTACCAAAAAATGCTGAGTGGTTAACCATACCAATCAGCATCCGTGTAGGTATTTTCCAAATGAAGATATTATCCACATTCTTCATTCATATTCCTCTCACAATTGTAAAATTTCGCTCACGAATTTGTGTTATAGGGTACTTAGTGTTTGATGCAAGCAAACTATCTTCCATCTCCAGATGAGTTGAAGCTGAAATGCGGACTTTTCTCAGGTAAAGTAAGCTCTATAATAATTCTATTTTAGCTTCTAAACCAGTCTAGCTTCTAAATAGTGTAAATGAATGTGGTGCTCTGGATTACTTTATCTTTAGTGAGACGCCATTCATCAACAGCTTATGTTTCAGAAGAAATCGGCGTGTAGTTTTTCATATACAACAATGAGTTATTTTCTTCGATCTGCTATATTTCTTTTGTATACGTTCTTTACTAGAATAATATCCATCAGTGGAAAGAAATGTAAAGTTTTCTTCTTTCCTAAATATGCACGATAGGGGTAATTATTTACAATGGTATTTACAGATGTTTCCTCTGAATAAATATCAACATTGATGAACAAAGTGTGAGGAATGTTATTTTCCTGAGGATTATCAAAAGTTATAATAAATGAACCATCATTAAAAAGAAGGTGAATAATCCTCAGCAGCCTCGACTTCGTCACGTCTACTAACTGATAGTCTACAAGTTTAGAATATATGTAACATGATATCAGATGAGATATAAGAGCAAGAAAATCTATATTAGACGCTATACAATTATTTAATTTTTGGATATCATCTCGAACAGATCTTTTCATTACACTGGAACATTCTTCCGACAGATGAAATACTAGATTTTCTTTCCTTTTCACATTAAGCAATGAAAGTGAAGTGAGCATTAACACATAGTTAGTAGACATCTTACGTTGCGTTTTGTCAGATTGTAACAGTTTGTGTAGTGTACAACTATTCGAATAGTCGATTTATCCTACCAAACAATGGGTGGTTCATTTTTAACTGAATATCTGATACGTTTTCACTCTTATAAAACTATTCAATAAAAGACATCTTATTTTAAAATCCAATTTTATTTTACATCTAGATTAAAATACATAATTTCAATTAGAATTTCATGGATGCCCGCAACCTTACTACTTTGTACACATTTTCTGAGTCTCTGAATCCAAAGAGTTGGGTTAATTCGGTCAGAAAAACGGTATTCGATATGCAACGGATAAAAATTATCAATGTGTATTTTTAATCCAACTTTATCGTTTTGAAAAAGAATATCAAAATGTTTTTTTTATATGGTCCAGAATTTGAATAAACATATTTGTTTTGAATCATGGTCTAATCAAAAATCATTTTTATCTGGAGTGAACATAATCTTTCTTCTTGCGAGTTTTGATGACGCAGGCTCGTGACACTACATCATCTGGACTTCCACGGTAAGACTGATTTATAGATAGATATTCTATTAAATTTTCTTTACACGTACTGGTGACGTACTCGTAAAGAATCCTGACGACAAATTCCTTCACAAATCTAATGTTAGATAGTTTTATAGTATGACTTGCAGGAACTCTATATATATGAACTATGAGATTGAGAGTTCCAAACTCAATTGTATCTGCAGACAGGAATGCTGTCTCGAATCGTCCCATGATATAATCGAATAGTGTCGATTCACGAAGTTCTACACGGTTCATTTACTTCTCCTTGACCTAGTTTCTTTGCTTGAAGGTTTACCTTCTATTGCAAGTTCTACATCTTCATCGTCAGAGCTACACCAAACGACACATTTTTTTTATATAATCAGCTTCTTTGATGCTAGGGTGAAGTTTTCAGCATTCGTCGAATCCACAGTTGAGTGCAAGATAACAGGCATCAACTGTATTCTGTAAACACTTCCTTTGACGAAAACTTTGATTAAACTCGTCTTCAGGTTTTAGAAAAGTATTGACTCATTGTACAGCAAATTAAAATTTTTCTCATACTTCCTTCACTCATGCTTTTCTTTTGTATAATGAATGAGGCAACTTCTTTAACATAACTATTTTTAGATGATCGAGAAACATACTGATGTTTACTCTTCCTTCAAAACTAAAGCGGATCTACCTTAAAAAGCCAACCTCTTCCTTTTTACCCAACCCCTCATCGAGTGAAGGTGCTGCCGGTGAAATTTTACTCATAGCTAATTCTGCTCCTACTACTGTGACTATGGAAACGACGACGACGACGATGATGATGATGGGGTTGATAAAGTTTTTCATCGACAAAGAATACCTAACGTTTGGAACATTACCTACGATGTCATTACACTGAGCTCTGACGATGAAGATGTAGAACTTGCAATAGAAGGTAAACTTTCAAGCAAAGAAACTAGGTCAAGGAGAAGTAAATGAACCGTGTAGAACTTCGTGAATCGACACTATTCGATTATATCATGGGACGATTCGAGACAGCATTCCTGTCTGCAGATACAATTGAGTTTGGAACTCTCAATCTCATAGTTCATATATATAGAGTTCCTGCAAGTCATACTATAAAACTATCTAACATTAGATTTGATCGACATAAAATATAAGGAGAGCATGTAAATTCTAAAGGCTACTCCTTTGTTTCTTCAGTTTTTGAAAAAAAATGGAGGAGAATGTTCTTTCAAAAAACTTCAGGCTTCCAACAATAATAAAAGAATCTCAGGAGTTGGCAAGAAAGTGTAATCTTTTGTATGAAAATTTTATCACTACAGATCAGTTATCTTTGATGGACGCGGGCAGAGATGCAGGATCCTCGTATTTACAGTTCCAAGAGATGAACGCAAATTCTAATTACTCCATCGACCAACATATCCTAAAAAATCAGACACATTCCTATTCATTGCTTTGGAAGGTGAAACGTACCGTCCATTTCGTAACATTAGTGTTACGTATATTTAAAACAAGACACTTCCTTTTAATCACGGTATGTGTTTTTTCTAGCTATACGTTCCATTGCAACGAAACGGCCCATCTAAAAGATTGGGAAGGGGTGTGCAGTCAGTGTCTTGGGCATTGAGATGGAGAAAGAAATCGAGGGATTTTATGTAATGAGTGCAATCGATCATTCTAAAACCAGTCGTGTTTTAACACGCACAAAAATATTCATACTTCTGTGAAGATTTGTATGTGGGGTAGATGTAATCGTATAATCATGCATAGTGCAAACGGAATGAGACGAAACAAGTGTGAGAAGTTGTTCTGTTCTAGATGTTATACATACTATATAGTGGATGGAGCAGAGCATACGTGCTAGATGAAGAGGTCGAACAAGTTGATGGTCAAGAAATGGAATGCCGTGTATTATGACATTGAAACCTATAAAAAAGTGGGATTATTCATATCTTTTCCTTATATATTGGCTATGCAGATAATCTGTGAACTCTGTTTTGATAATGAGAATGAAAGATATTTCAAATGTAAGAACTGTGATTTACAAACAAGGATTTTTTAAATAGATAGTGAAAACTCCCCTTGTAAACCCTTTATAGAAGAGCTAATACAAATAAGAGGATCTTGAGAAAATGAGAAAACATATGTGATGGCACCTAATAAGACCAAATTCGATGGCCAGTTCATCTATGACGAGCTGCTTCAATATTTTAATGATAATTTCTTAACTTCTCATCTGACGAAGCGGAGACGAAAAATATTTAAGGATATAGATTTTAAGAATTCACTCCTATTCATACCCCAATCGCTGAAAAAAATGGCCAAAACAATAGGAATATCCGAAATGTAAAAAAGTTATTTTCCTTACGATTTTCTTTCAGAGAAAACCTTGAACTATATTAGTCCGGTTCCTTAAAAAAAAGGTATTTTAACTATGAGAAAGTGAACAATGAGGAAAGTATACTTTGACAGTAATTTCTACCCGAATTTCCAGGAAGAAGAATAAAATATTCGTACAGAATGTATTAAGTATTGCATTCAAGATGTTTCTATCCTTCGCCTGTGTTTTGAGAAGCTTAGGTGTTCCTTATCCAAAGATTTAACATTGATCCTATTCAGTCTTGCATCCTATTAGCCTCCTTGAGGTACAAGGTGTATAAAATGTCTTCTTACAAGAAAAATCGATTGCAATTAGGACAGGAATAAATCAAAAGCTTTTTCTTATAAGGCTATTATACTTGGCTTATGTTTGAAGAACATGTTAGAAGAACCTAGATTTTCCATGAAGGAAACGTTGGTGAGCGAAACCTTTCTGCTAGCAGAAAATTATTTTTTCCGGACTGGTTTTCGCATTCGGTAGGAGGAACCGTCCTCCTCTTTCGTGGATGCTATTCGAATGGGTGTCAGAAAGAGGACTGTAGTCTCAAACAAAATGTTTCTATTGGTGGACGTGGCTTGTCTGACCGCTACTACCACACAATAGAGAGTGATAGAATTCTCGGTAGCAAATACAAGGTTATCATTCTCTAGGAGTGTGAATTTGAAACCATGATACCACCCATTCTAGGAATACGTGATGCAATTAATAGATTCTCCGCTGATGTAGTGATGGTGTATTTAATGTGGTATGTGCACATTTTCGGCAGATGTAACTCATTTATATTATACTACCCTCCACCTGAAGGTGTGAAAATTCATTACGTAGATTTTTTTCCTTATATCCGTACTGCATTAAAAACAATTCCTATCCCGTAGGATTACCTCGACGTTGAGTATCTGTGCGATAAATTCCGTCTATTTAATAATTCACCGAGGGTGTGAATTTGACATATTTCGGTGTCGTGAAAGTTGATGTTTTCCTTCCTAATGATCTGTATCTTCCAGTTCTTCCTCAATCCATAGGCGGTAAATTTACTTTCTCACTCTGCACCACATATGCTCAGCAAAACCCACGCGAGTGCGATCACTCTGAAAAGCAACGTATGATTTGTGGAGTGTACACAACCCTGGAACTGAAACTTGCCCTGGAAAAGATGTATAAGATCAAGAAAGTTTACGAGTTTTGGGAGTTTGAAAAGATGGATGGGTTGTTCGCAGAGTATATAAAACCTTTCTAAAATAAAAAAATAGAAGCTTCTGGATTCCCGCGAGGAGTGGACGGAGAGAAGGAGAAAATGGAATATGTGAAGAGGGTGAATCAGGCTGAGGGGATGAACATTGAAGTGAATCATGGAAAGCGTTTAAGAGCAAAGCTCTGTCTAAACAGGTAAGGATTTCTTCCTGCGATTAGTTTTTCTGCATTGATTTATTACATTCAAAATTTATTTTTTATAAAAATTAACACATTGTACAACGAATATGAAGGCGATAATAATAATAATAAAAAACAGCCCATTAATCCTCATCATATTTTCTTCCTTTACAGTCTCCGGGTAAAGTTCGCTCAGAGGACTCGTAGTTTGAAAACAGAATCTGTAGTTCGGACTACAACGTTATAGAACTAATCAAGAAACACAATTACATTGTGAACTCCTTGGATGCAGTTGGCAGTGAATATATAGCGAAAGTGGAAAATGCTGAAGATGTAGAAGTTGACTTCCACGTAACGAATCTTCCAATTGCAGCATTTACAACCGCCTATGCTTGAATCAAGATCTATTGCCCCTTAGACTCGTTGGGTGAACTGTTGCGGTTACTGTGACACAAACAGTGCCATCTCATTGCTAGAAAATATGACCCACGACCTCGACTTGGAGAATTCCGAGGTGATCCCACCGATGAGATCAAAGATGTGTACGGTGCCGATGCGTATGGAGATTCATTCTGCTCTACGGGTCCCAAATCATATTATGTACGTATCCGAAAGACGAGTGGGGTGAAGTACGAGTATGTACCAGAGGTGGGAGCCGCTACCAAATTTTGAAACTGCTACTCTGCTACATTGGCTAGCTGAAACTACTACCTCTACTTTTTCAAAATCGCGAAACCGCTACCCGCTACTCCTCTATCGCTACTTTTACTGTAAAGCGCTACTAAAGCGCTCCCCCCTCTAAAAAAGCTTTTAACTGGTTTTTAGTAGATTTCAAGGGAAACTAGTGTATATTACATCCAAAATTATTAGTTTTATTGTAAGACGCAAATCACACACAAAAAATCATTCACTCAATCTTCTCCTCCTATGAATGCTGGTTCTTTTTGATGACCTCGAGGTTGTTCTTCATTAAAACCAGCTGCTCAAAGTTCAGGGAGCTGAGGGCTGACCTCTTGGGCCTCAGGATGTCAGATCCAAAGCTGAACAGCCTCTCAACTGACATAGACGACGGGAACGGTGTGTTGTAATTGAGGGACAGGTCCGCCCAGGCCTCCCTAGAGTCCTGAATAAAGAGGTGGGTGGACAGCTTGTCCTTGGCTACCACCTTGATCTTGGACCACCTTGCCACCTCTTCCTTGACATTGTCCTCCAGGTCAGTGTGGACCTGCACCTCAGTAGACTGCCACATGTACTGGAAAACAATGTTTTAGTTTATTGACGCTTTAAAGATTTGGACCTTGATTAAATTTAATTCTACTTTTGGTGGTTATTTTATTTGTAACTTATTACTTACATCTGTCTCGTCCTCGTCCATCCTGGTAGTCTGGCGCCACCTATGCCTCCTTGACCCTGTCCACCAGCTCCTTGACCAGATGCATTTTGACGTCGTCCAGGGTATCGCTGTCCTGCTGGCAGAGGTAAGTGACCACTGGCAGCTTGAAGGGGGGCTGGAGTGCAGTGGCTATCAGCAGGCCCATGTCTTTGAACAGGTTGCCAAACCTGGAAGGGAGACATAAAGAGATTGATATATTTCCATTTATCATTTAGACGCAAATAATATTTTAATTTTGACGCTAATTATAAATTAATAACATTATGTTATTAATATTTCTATGTTTAGCTAGTTTACATTACCTTTTCTCAAAGCCCCTTGGCACCTGCTGGTCCATGACGTAGTCCACCAGGTTCCTGGCGTGCCTGATGGTGTCGTCCCTGGACAGGCGTAGCAGTGAGTCCTGAAAATATGGGCCAATAATTAATTATTATGTAATAAGTAAATAAAGAATACATGATATTTGGAGAAATGATAGCATTTGTTCAGCCAAGCGACTTTTTATATTTGAACGCTTCCCTTCAGCAATCTAAGCTGGGGGAGTAGGCAGCCCATGTAAGCCTTCTCTTCTGCCTGGAGCTTATCTAGGCAGACAGCTAGGGGAGCTGTCATCTTGACATACTCAACCTAAGCCTCCTTGTCACCCTCCAGGATCAGCGGCAGGGGGTGGGGGTGCTGCCGCTGGCAGACCTAGTTGAGCTTATTGAGCTTCTCTTGGTCAGACACCTTAATGAAGAAAATGTTTTAAGTTACTACAAAAACATTTAACAAATGAAATACAGTTCAAATCAAAGGAATCTTGGCAAATTTAAAAACTAAAGTGTCATGTCCAGGCGCTTAAAGAAAAACACATAAAAGTCTGTACCTCAGTTTACAGGCACTTGTAGGCATCATATATGGAGTTCCACCTGGTGACCTAGGTGTCATCAGCCTTCTCTCCAGGGCCGCCTTGATGTCGTTGGCCGTCACGGTTTTCCGGTTCTGGGCGTTCCAGATGCTCTAGGCCTTGGCAGCAGGCTTGGAGAATGCTGGCTTTAGGGTGGAGGTCCAGCCAGGCACCTTCTTGGTGTCCTTAGACAGCAGCAAGTTCACCGTGTGGGCCACACAACGGCGGTGATTGGGCAGGAAGATATCATAGTTGGTTCCCTCCAGGGCCTGCCCTACCAAGATGGGCGTGGAGTTGACCAGCTCAGGGTCTTCCTACTTCCTCTCCTTGTTGTCCTTGGCCACGCCAAACTGGTTAAACATAACATACATAACATAATTACACGGATGACAAAAGCCACAAGGGCCTATCAAAGGCACTGATGTAGTTGGCGCCATTGTCTGTAGTTGTTGCGACAACCTGAGGAGTTAGAAAACTTTTTAAGTATGTAAATTTCATTTGAATACAACACTTTAAAACGCGCAAAACCTAAAACGCTAATCAGTAATCTGCCTAGTGGCCTAATCACTATAATAATGAGTTAAAAAAAATTATAACCAGCGTCTCCTTGCCCACGCATAAAATTCCTATTGGAGGGGACCTGGAACTCTGGGCAGATGTACACCAGGCACTGGCGGAACGGCTGAGAGTCTGTCTGGATGGTGGGCAGCATGTCTGAGATGAAAAACCTGAAAGGGATAAAATGTAATTAATATTTTAAAGTTTGAAGGGACTGTACCAGATTAAATGTTCACCTAATTCATGTCTCTATGAAAATTTTAATTTATCTACCTGTAGTACAGGTCCAGGGCAGACTCCTGGTTTAACTTAGGCTTGAAGGCCGCCTCTATGCTGGTCTGCCTCCTCTTGGCATCAGGTTTGTCCTGGCCAGAGTGCGACCTGCCCCTCTTGCTGCCGCCAGCCAAGGCCGCTAGGAAGTCTCCCTCTAAGCTGGCGTGTTTGGCCTTGTATCGCTTCTTGAGGTTGAAGACACTCTTCTCCTGCAACTGAAATAAAAAAAAATGGTAAATTTAGGTTCTATGGGCTGACATTTCTTAGCGGTGTTTTCGTCATTTTTAGTGTTTTACTTTCCTTAAAATGCTTTGCAGTGGTAAAAGTGTCCATTTAATATTGCGCTGATAGGTTTTTGAATGAAAACAATAAAAACTAAGGAGATTGCCCCCTTAATGTACTAAAAATATATAAATAACCATATCTCGGTTGGTTAGGTTAGGATTTTTAGGTTTTAACGATGACAATGACAGCAATGTTCCGAATTTGTTATTGGAAACGAGATGTGTTTTGTGCAGAACACGAACGCTGAGCATGGCTTGCGGCTCGGACAACCTCGTCTTTGGCGTCAAAATTCCACAACTTACAGCCGCCGTGCACAAATGACATTTTATGATTTTAAAAATACATAATTTATTTATTTTCACCTTCAGTTTGGTGGCACACTTGGTGCAGGTGGCATGGGTCTTATCAAACTTGAAGAAAGCCGCAGAGTCCACAGAAATAAGGCTGTCTCTGCGGCTGCGCTCATTGCTGCACACGGTGAGATCATCCATGTCCCCGGTGTCGTCGCTGATCTACCTGGCGCGGGTAGAACTTAGGAACTCGAACTTATTCATGTCGATTCTTGTTGATAGTTGATTGTTTTGTTTGGCCCCCTCTACACATGTTCACTCTCTTACAATGCCAGAGGCGCACTGTCACTGATATTCACTGCTGCCAACTCAAAATTTCAGTTGGCTCTAGATTTGCTAGAAAATTAGATCTCTGATTCTTGTAGTTCCATGGAAAAAATATTTGAGGGCTTTCTGGAATTTTGAAGCTTAACGGATTATCAACTGCCGGCGTGGGCGGGGAACGCAAATTTTACGGCCACCTCGGGCGAAAACAAAAGTTAGTATACTACCTGATGAATATTTTAGTTTATAGAACGCGATAACACGAACAATAATAAAGAAACGTAAAATAGGTAGCGGTAGCGGTTTGGAATTTTTTTAGTCAGCTACCCACTGTCGAGGTATTGTGGCTCCCTCTTTTCGTCAGAGAATTATATATTTAATGACTTTAGTGCGCCAGTCTGACACTACTACTTAGGAATGGAAACAATTCTTCTATTGACTGAGTGGACTCTTTAATTACTTTATTATGAGAGTACCACAGCGTTTAATCAGTTTTAAGTTAAGAGCCAGTTAACACGTAAGGATACAGTGAAACACCAAGAATTAACCAAAAATATATATCTTTTAAATTTATCAATTAACTCTAATATGTACACTAAATTCTAAAAGTTTAACATGGTTCGCAAGAATTGAATAAGAGACTACTCCTGACGCGAGTCCTGATCAAAGCAAATTAGGCTTGACGTAAATAAACCAATTGCTAGTTAGTTAATTTATGGAGAACTTTTAGTACAGCATTTAGCCACAATTTACGTTCCACTAATCTAACTAAAAATATGACAGGAGTCACTAAATATTATCTCTCCTTTAGTTAGCTTGGGTAAAACATTAAAATCCTACTTAATCAAAATAAATATAGATAGTCATTCGGACTTACAAGACCTTGAAAGAGACAAGGGTTGATTAATGTCGCTATATTTTATTTTTCACGGTTCTTCGCGTTGCAGAGGGCGGATGGTGGTTGTTCCGGAGACGGTAGTAAACGATGTCTAATTTTTCTTATAAATTTATCTATCCAGTTATACGTCTAAAAGACGGAGAGAGGAGTTGTGCTCTCTAGCTCAAGGAGTACTCTTCTTGGTAGCTCTTGAGTTCTTCTAGTATCGTCGTCTTCTTCGCAGGGTTGCTCAACTGGGTTTTGGTTTACGAGATCACTCGAAAGTACTTAAATGGAAATTCCTTGGGGATTAATTCTTCTTTTCTCAAAATTACTGAGATTGCGATTTGAGAGTCCCTCAAGAGTGAACGGGTCTTCTTTTGTCTTGCTCCCAAAATTCCTGTTTTGCACTTAGAAATTGTGATCAGCCAGATCTCTTGGTAGGTCTGCGAAGGATATATCAGTATGGCACCGATAAGAAAACGAGACGAACTTCTAAGTCTTAGAAGTCGCGTTCGGAACTGGGCGAAGAACTGATCACAATGATCTAGTCCTTTATCGTCTCTAACAGAATAATACTCCCTTTTCTTGCCTTACGGGGCTTATTTATAGACCGGCGACCGTCCCACCTAATGAAGACGGGATAATGCCACTGAAGGGAGCGCGAGGGGTGAGGGGGGTGGCACCGCAGAGCCCAGGTCTGCTTCTTAATGAGAGGCACCGACAACCGTCACATTATTTATCCTTGGTGTTTTTTTTTATCTGACACCGCTTTTTAGCTCTCTGACCATGGGCCTCCTGACCTCGTAGGTAATCGGATCTTTTGAGAGCTGCTTAATGGCCTTTTGCGGCTACCTTGGTCCTGCAGCCTAACTCGACTATCCACTCAGCGGGGAGATCAGAGCCCTTCGGCAGTTGAACTGTTAGTCAGACGATTCACGTTCTCACGCCCCTCATCTTCTGGTCCGTTTTTATCGCTCTCTCCGAAGAGGGATTTTAACATATATGTCCGCTTGGCCCTCTGGGTAGCGTTATGTTATAATTGCTCTACACCTACTACTCCGTTACCTTTTGCTTA
Organism: Ceratothoa steindachneri; assembly: GCA_963969495.1. Lineage (NCBI taxonomy): Eukaryota > Metazoa > Arthropoda > Malacostraca > Isopoda > Cymothoidae > Ceratothoa > Ceratothoa steindachneri. Next base: position 81,464,678 of record OZ018320.1, read on the forward strand.
TAGAAACTGCTTCTGCTACCATTTAGAGAGTTCGCAAGTAGCGGAGTAGCGGACCAATGTAGCGGACCGCCCAACTCTGGTATATACTTCGTGCTAAACGTTTAACCATTAACACTCAGACGAAGGATATAATAACCTACTATATTATAAAACGTCTAGTTGGAGCCGATGTGGATAGAGCATAAGCTGATAGTTATATCCCTGTACCATTTATGGGTTTCAGAGCCGAGGAAAACGGTGGAGTGAAAGAGGTAGAGGGGAAAAGGTTTTGAGAAAGACATTTCGTAAACGAGTTGAACTCCCAGGGAGTTTTCGAACCATATCTTTCGGTTTCAAAGGGAGCTTACATATCATTTAAAAAAGTTGCTAAACATTGAATCCTTTTCATTTATTATGAACTCTTTATGTATATAATTTTTTAGCATTTATAATATTTTCTGATTAATACGAATACAATAAAGATGAAATAATACGCTCTATACTATGAATGTTTTAGTTTATCTATAAAATAACTCATCAGATTCTCTTGATCTTGTGAAAAGAGGAATTCTTTCAACCTTGCCTCTTAAATCTTGGGTTTCATTATATCAGTGAGCTGGTGGGAATAACATGATAGAAAGCGAAATAACAGCGATGTTCACTACTTTCTCACCATCATTCACTGTTAGAATGTAATATGCAGAAAAAATTATCTTCCCATAACCTCGTTTTTTAATTTTTCCCCGATAATCAAATCTTCTAAATCCATAAACGAGGGATGTTTAAGTACTTCTTTTCCGTTATTGTATTTAAAAAGTGGTTGGACTGAAATTAGTCTTCATCAAACAGTTAACAAAGATCATCAAAGAAATCAACCGTAGATGAATTCTCTATGTTAAATTTATAAGCCGATCCACACACATTTTCGGTTGCAAAATAGTTACTAAGTCTAGGTGTGACACTGTGTGGATTGAAGATCATCGTATAACGTCTGAAACACAGAGAGGTTTAGCGACAAATGAGTTAAAAAACAAGTGCGGAGGCGGAGTGAAAAAGCAAATAGTTAAGTGTCAACTCCAATCATATGCTAATACGAGACAATACATGAATATTCAAATCGCGTCCAAGGCACCCTAACTATTGATCAAAAATGGCCACTGATCTAGGAGGAGGGGGGGAGCTGGGAATATTTTGGCGACAAACAAATAAGAGGGGTGGTAGGTTAGGGTCAATCAGTAAATGCCATGGGCTTGTATGCTCGTGTATGTGCGTATGTGTGTGCTTGTATGTGAGTGCGTGTGTGTGAGAGAGAGTGTGTGTAGACTCGGATTCTTCCCTTCAATACTACTAGTGTGCTGCTCAGGAGGTCAACAAAAGAGAATAGGTGTCCAGTGTTTGTTTTGGAGGTCGTCAAAAGTAAAAACAACCCTGGTGTGTTGTTTCGGAGGTCGTAAAAACGAAAAAAAAACGGTGTTTTGGTTGAGCTGTCTTCAAAATGATAAACAAACTCGGTGTGCTGGTCGGGGGTCGTCAAAAGGAAAAAGAAACGGAGTTGTTCTTGAGATCCTCAAAAGGAAAACAAAAAACTCCCACGTGTTTTGGTCGGGGATTTTCAAAAAGAAAAACAACCCCGGTATTTTGTTCAGGAGGTCGTCAGAAGGAATAAAAATAGAGATGTGCTGCTCTGAGGATCTAGAAAAGGAAGTATAACCCCGGTGGGTTGCTTGTGCTTGGGAGGTTGTCAAAAGAAAAAACAATACCTAGGTGTGTTTTTCTGAAGGTCGTATCAAGGAAAAATCCGATGTGTGATTCGAGAGGTTTTCAAAAGGATAACAGCCTCGGTTTGTTGTTCTGGAGGTGTTCAAAAGAAAAAACAATCCAAGTATGTTGTTTAGTAGGTCATCAGAATGAAGTTCAATCCCGGTGTCTGGTACAGGAGGTGGTAAAGAGGAAATGCAACCCTAGTGTGTGGTTCAGGAGGTTGTCAGAAAGAAAAACAGCCCCGATGTGTTGTTAGGGAGGTCGTCAAAAGGAAAAAACCCAACAGAAATCGTTGTATTAGAACTTGTCGCATTAGAATTTTAGCTAGATTTAGGACTGTGAATATTAAAAGAAAGATTCTTTATTTCATCTTATGCAAATTTAAAACATTTCGTATAAATTTAATTTAAGTTCCAGATTTTCAACAGATATTTAGTTCATAAATGATCATTTTCTATTTGTAAAATTTTACATAATTTGAGAAAGTTTCTTACCGCCTACCCAGATGCTCAAATCGCCCAGATTAAAGACCACTGTGCTAAACCTACTTGTGGAAAGAGATTCGAATTTATACATATTAATGCGCGTGAATTTTTATGTAAATGATCCATTTCCTGTTATCGCTTCATTTAAAATAAAATAAAATGAGAACGAGAGTAAAAAGTAAATAATAACAATGGGGTGTATCCACTTATAAAATCAACTCAAACTGGTAACAAAACGAGACTCGCTTAGACATTTCACGCATCCAACAGTCTTGATGTCCTTCCCAACAGACCTCTGAAACCCATCCAGCCTACCGTTAACGGAGGTTCATTTATTAATATACGGGACAAAACGCATCATATCAAAGATGGGAAACGGGGATTCATTTCGTCGGTCACTATTGAGATCGTCTTGGGAATTGACGAATCTATTTCTTGAGGTGGTCGAGAAACACGACACCGAAATAGAGCTCGAACAGACAGAATGAAGAAAAGGCCAATGCCTTTAGTTTTATGAAAACCGGACAACGTACAGACATCCTTTGGAGTTCGATAGCCGTGTTTTAGTAAATTATTTATTCACCTTATGCGTTTGTAGCTCCGACGTGTTTCTTAGAGGGTACTAAGTGATTATATGCCGGGATCTATTCATTGATTGTTGGTCTGACTTTAAATGGGAGTCTTATATGATTTAAGTGACCTCAAGTGATCTTTTAATGCGTCCTTGGTTTATTTTGTTGAAAGCATATTACATTTCAACATCGATCTTGTTGAAATTTTGTGATTTGACTAATTAATCTTCCTTTTCATAGAAACTTTTCACTTATTTTAAGAAATAGAAATTTCTTTTTCTTCCTTTGTTAGCAATCAAAACTAGCAAATAATCTGGTATTTATGATTATTGAGGGTATCAGATAAAATACAAAGTTCCTCGAGTATATTTATTTCTAGGCCTAAATAGGGCGGTAGGGATTACTAATATAAATACATATGTTAACATCTAAATTGATTTTGGTTTCTGTGATTAAGAATTGCTGGAAATTATTCAGAAAAAAGGATGAATCATTGAAACACAGAAACAATAAGAAATGAACCAAATTGCTCAAATGTCACTGTGAATCTTCCTTTGTTTAAACCACCATTCTGTCTCTTTTCCCCTTTCTAATTAGAAGTGCGCCCAAACATGTCGACATTTTTGGTCACCGCCCACGTATTTCCTCTTAGAAATATTTACTCTCTTCCACCCCATCACAGGAGTCCCTTCATCCCTTCACCACACACCTACACACACGCGCGTTTCCCTTCCCTGACCCCAAGAGGGGAAAATAAGGTCCTCAAAATTAAGGAAATTCTCCACAGAATCATTTTCTCGTTCTCAATCAAGAACTCGGGGATCGCATCTCGGCGAGAAATTTCCATGACTGGAGGCAACCGCCTCAATGTACATATGCAGTGTATTTACAAGACTTTTAACTTCACTCGCTAGGACTTTATTGTCTGTAAAAATAGAACCTCTACTATTTCATTTGTATTCTTGAACCATTAATTAATATTCTGATCAAATTAAAATAATTAATTAAACGAAAGCTGCAAAAGACGGTACGAGTGTATACCCCTAAGATGAAACTAAGTTTTATGAGCAGTATTGGGGAGTATGAGGAGATGGGGTGTGTATAGTGATGGAAAACTCACATAAGTGTGTATGAGAGAAGAGACGTAGAGTGGGGTAATTGGGTGGGTAGGAAGAGGGTTGAGAGGGAGATAGGATAGGGAAGATCCCTAAACGTCATCAAAACGAGGGAAGGGGGGAATTCAATATGACCAGAATCTAAAGTCGTCATCGTTAATTTAAACCAAGTCAAACCAAATAAATGGACGAAAATATAAATTTTCAAAGGACATCAATTTCGCCCCGTTTGGTGTTTACTTTCGTCATAATTGTTCTCTTTGTCTCTTTATATTTAGAAAATAACAGTTACCTGGCGCTACATGGAGGTTCATTTAGATTTAAAGTGTATATATCCGAATTTTTCAATTAGGCTCGGCAGACTGTGTTAGCCGTGAATACATGCTGACACATCATGTTTGTATTTGTAGCCTCCCGTATTTAATTATAGTTTTCTAACCAATTCGCTCGCTACGTCGCTTATCAGCTAGGCTTCGAAGTAGTGAATGTGTGATGATAACATAGTGATTGTATCTATGTCATGGTATAGGTTCTTTCTAAATTTATGGGGACAAAATTCAAACTTTAATCTAATATATTGTAGGAAACAATCTACTTTTCGAGTTTAGAAACCAGTATTCAGCTGTAGTTTGCAATTAATTGTTAATTTCGTCATTAAATACTGCACTAAATACAAAATTAATAATACCAGTATATTCCCTGTTTAAAACCTGGTTACTACGAAGTTATTTTAAAATTTATAAGTTCATCCGTTTGGTTTCGTATAGCGAACAAATAAACGAACGGCGTTTATTCTAAGCTTTCCGAGTTGCGTTTAGGTTCCTCCTCAGAGGTATTCTCTCCGTGAGGTATTAACTGAGAATGATCTGTCGCTAACGAATGTCGTTTATTTTATGAGTGAGTTGCGGCCGCTAAATAACAAACCTCTCAGACACATTCTCTCACAAATATTGGCATGGGTAGAGGTGGTAAAGGACAACAAATGATGGCTAAATGTGGTCATAGAAGACCTTTAAATAGATATATTTTGATCTAGAAACAGATCTTTATGCACGTTACATCGAAATCTAATAAGAAAATAATACAGAGAATACAAAATAAAGCAGCATATCTTATCACTAACACTAGAAGAAGAGAGAGGAAGAAAATACGAGACATTAGAAATAGCCGAAATTCAACCCATAAACAAGACTCTAGAAAAACGAGCAAATAAAATATGGGCAAAGATAAATGAAAAGCTTGTAGAAATGAACGGCGAACTAAGAATACCAGAAGTAAACCAAAACCGAATGAAGAAAGCATTCCCGAGCAGTAGGTTCCACCTACAGCGAGAAGAACAACCAATATACACTTGAGTAAAAGCAAACTTAACTCAAGCAAAACAAGAAAAACAAAGGCAAGAATGCCAGAAATAAAGTGAGAGAAAATAAAAGAAATAGAAAGAATAATTAGAAGAGACACTACCCGCAAGGGTATCCACACGAAAAAACTCGAAAGCAGAAACAAAGTAAAAAAGAAAGACTTAGAACAAACTAAAATAAAACTAAATAGAAGAAACATTAAGAAAGATATTAATATAGAAGAATATAACTAAACAAAGAAGAATGGCTAGTATCCTGGCAATTAATAATACTCCTATTCACTCACTCACTCACACTCACCCCCTACCAGGGGAAAAATACTCTCATGCTATCTACTCTATTCCCCTGCTTCTCTCACCTATATAGAAACAGAAAGGAATGAACAATCGATAATTAAAGGATGGAACGGTGAATCGAATGTAGGCATATTTTTAACACACTGTTAGAAATTGACAACTAATGTGGAACTTTATGTAATAAATACAATGTAACGATCAGAATAGCAAAATGGCGAACAGGAAAACTTTATAAGGACACTAATGAAATTTAACAACACAATTGCTTACAACCCATTCATATAAACATGGGTTAGTACTTGGTTGCATAACCCCCGTTGTCAATTACAGTTTGTATGCCCTTTGAGTAGTCTCCTACGATTTTTCTACAGGTACTTGGGCTGATTTTGTTTCATTTGATTTCCTTTGAGCCTTCACGTTGCGCTGGATTTCTTCTGCTAGAGATTTTACTTCCCCCAGCTGGACGGTCGAAAACAAGCGATTTTAATGTGCCTATGTCAACAGTAAAAGACTTGAGGTATGCTTGAAGAGTGCCTTTGAATTTTTTCTCTTGGCCCAAAATGGAGCCTTTGCTTTGTCACAGTACGCAGCTATCAGCCATTCTAACGTAGCTACTCCACCAGATATGGGCTTCCTGAAGCAGTCTGTAGATGCTTGGAACTCCTGTCTGTTTGAAGGTCTTAGTGTCCTGGATTTTGTCTTGCTACCCTATATAACGGAGTCTGCGGAGGTATCTTAAATGGAATTAGTGAGCTGTATGACATCCGTTATCTACAGGCCAGGTCTTGCTGGTATAGAGAACTGTAATAAAGATCATTTAACGGTAGACCTTTAGCTTGATGGCAAGACTGAGATCTTTTCCGTTCCCAGCAGTTCTCTCTGCGTCTCCCAAATGGTGGGGCTACCCTTGGAAACTCTATTGTTGATCTCAACATTGATGTTCACCGCCCGAGTGTGTATGTGTGTTGCTCACCTAAGTGAATTTGTCGACTGTATGCATTTTCTGCCCTTTGACCGTAAAGATAGACTCTGGTATGGCTTTTCTGATGCAGGCTGGTACGTGTTTTTGTTCCTATTAGAGCTTATGATGGACTGAGGTTGTCGCAGGATTGGGAATTTTAGATAAAAACTACAATTGTTAAAATATTATTATTATTATTATTATTATTATTATTATTGGTAAGATTACATTAGCTTTTGTTCATATTTTGATTGCATGGACATCCTCTAAAATTTTCACTCTCCCTATCTCTGAGGCGAGATCGTTTGCTTTACCCTCTGATACCGAGCCATCAAAGGCATTGAAAATTGCACACCACGAAGTGTTGCGGAGCCACAACCATCGGACGTGTGACAAGTACTAAAACGCTAAATAGATTCCCTTTCGCCATAAAGAAATGGCAGGATTTTACTTACTTTTGTGTTTTATAATTAAATTTATATATAATCGTTAATATATTATCAGAGCCACTCCTTTGAAATCTCATCTTCGATACAAAACTCTATTATTTACCTCGTGAAGGGTGAGACAACCTTTCGAACTCCCCCTCCACTCCAGAACTCAGTGTTTTGATTGTGTTACTCTTCCCCACTAGTAATCTCAGTTCTTGGCTAGGGTTTGGCATTACAGGAGAGGGGTAGGGGGAGGATGGCAAGCATGCTGTAACATCTACGCACATATGTGTGTGTATGTGGGCATAAAAATATTTATTATAATTATGGCAGGGGAGAAACGGTGTAATGACGTACCTGGTCGGTGCTGAAAATAGAGGCGCATGTAGGTAAATGTTATTTTTATTATGCGAATCTAGTCATAAATAAGCAACAATGTGCGCACATATGAGAGCTTCATTGTGTTTGTGTAATTTATTAACTGACGTCGTGAGGTAACAGACGACTAAAGGGCGACAGAATCTGACTTGAATCGCAATAATTTGAAGCAAACGGGGAATAGTTCAGAGATTTAAGCTTAAGGATGCCCCTGGAATGAGCATATGAACGCTTTGAACTTTAAAGCGCTTATTTATGTTTTAAAAAAATATCTGATGATAAAATTATTCATCGCAAATTCGTTCTTCAATGCTGCACAGTGTTATGGACATGATATTTCCTTGATTATTTCATTATTCACAAAACAAATGATGTTTATTATCACTTCGTGAGTAACATCTTCAGTGTGACATTTCAAACCAAACAATAGAGTTTGAAGTCGGTTTACAGCCACTCTGATCTGTGGTACTGAATGCTCTTTTCTTCAGGAGTGGACCACCATCCATTAGTTTACCACTTACTTTCAACATTCTTACCACCTGTCATAATCCAGTTCTATCTACACCCTCATGGGTTTTATCCAGATGCATGAATCCAGGATACACATTACTCGTAGATCTCTTATCCCTTGTTTTTTTTTAACTTCCTTTCTCGCTGCCAATAATTTCTCCACCCACTCCTCCTACCTGCTCTAACCCCTCGTTGGTTCACCCCACATCAAATCCTCAGCTATCTTTCTTATACATCCAATCAAAACATTCTCCATATAGTCTCCTTCCAACATTAAACAGACTTATCCGCGTGTAGTGCTTGCATTCACTTTTCTCTGTTTACTTTTTACCTTCTCCATGCTTTCGTATTCACTGAAAAATTAGTTTAACCATACCATACACATACAGATGAACGGACAGTCTTGCCACCTTACAGTTTTCACACCAAACACTTCTTCCCCCAGCATATTTTCTCACACTAGGTACAAATTAATCATACTCTTAATCCCCCCCACCCACAATCTTCTTTGCCCAATCGATGTGGAATTGTACACATATTTGGGGCGAAAGAATGTGTTTGCTAATCATTTCTTTCAGCACAGAACCCTACAAACCTTTTTTTGTATTCACTCCGGGTGTACCAAAAATTCCAATTATCCTCTATCATTCAATCACAAATTCCTCTATTCATATCTCCTACAACCATACACCGATACCCATTACAAATTACACACACTACTCGTCCCGATAGATTTTGAAACCTAACTTTTCCAGCTTCACTTATACTATTGCAAGTGTTTATACACTACAACAACCAACAGTTTGCCCCTTGCAAATCTCAGCTTCACCCATATAATTCTCGAGCTCATACATCTATACTCAACCTTTGTATCGTGTCACTCCTTACCCAAAAATACTACCACATCTTCTTTACTCCTACCACCCTGATCAACACTTGATCGCAATCTATACCAAACGAACCATTCATTCTATTTCATGTTTGTATCATATAAATCAAAAACCTACTATCTCTTTTTAAAAGCAATGATTTAGTTGCTTTTTGCCACACGCTTTGGACGACCGTATGGCTATTCTTCCTGTTCCAAATGATTTATAAATCATTAATTCTAAGCTGTAGCTAATATTAGGGCGCGTGACCGCGACTCGATAAGTTACTATTTCTGTCCGTAGGTAGGTCGGTCGGGTGGTAACTATTTTACTTTTCAATATGTTTTTGTCAATAACATGGTAACTATTCAGCCGATTCTAAGGAAATTTAAAATCCTTATATTGTTTTACATTTCCTTTCGGATTATATAATTTTCAAGGTCCTTCCAAGGTTTTTCCGATAATTATTAAGAGAAAACTAATTATGGGTCGGATTTCCCTACTTTTTGAAAGACTTAAAGGTCATAGGGTCATATTGTCATAAGGTCATAAGTCAGAATAATGGAAAGCACTCGAGTTAGGTCTGTTGACCTTGTTTATCAGTAATGTCGGAGGGAGAGAGAAGAACCTGTAAGAGACCTAACCCGGGATCTCTCACTTTTCAAACCAAATAATCGACCCTCGATTTTCTCTGCCAAGCTTCCACCACTAATATTCCTTCCTGATGTTACCCTCCGATTGGGCTTCGGTCAGCGCCAGGGTCATAAAATAAAAAAAATAAAAGAGTTAGGAATTGATCAAATTTAGAGAGAAAAAAATGGGCCACACTAATTTCGGAATGGTGAGTCCCCTAACTCTATGCACGAGAGAAGCTTCTTAACCAGGGGTCTTCGCTAATTTCATACATGAGTAAAGTCACATTTATGGCACCTGGTAGAGCGTGCGGCTGACCTAATGTGGGATATTTACCCCCGTAAGTCAGGTGAGCTGCTTTAATTGACTTCGCCATAATCTATCTCTCCACTATCTCGAATATTGCGCCACAAACTCATTTGAATGATTGGCCCCCACTGTTGTGTGCAAAGGCACACTGTATAGTCTTAAGACAGGCCCCCTACACTGGAAATTCTGGGCGTTTGTGTGACGCGTTTCCAGAACGCTCCAATTCGCGTAACTGCCTCAGAACAAAGCGACTCGCGTGTCCACCAAAGCATCCCCTCTCGCCCCTTTACCTTCAACCCCCGTTTATGGCTCTATCGTCACATCGTCTCTAGCTTGGCGGGGCGCATTCAGCGCCCCTCTCCCCTCGATGGGGAGAATGGATGTTTAAATACAAGGTGATCTTTCTTAATTAGTTTTCTTCTAGGGCATAAATTAACCCGCGTCCGCCTCTCAGCAACCATATCCTTAATGGCAGTCTTGCCCTCGCTAGTGGCTGCCATAAGGTAGTTCTAGGATTAAAATAAAATCTTTTCGTATTTTAAGAACTTTTAAGAACTTTTTGGAGCTCATTTGAACCAAAGGAACTGACATGAAATATGTATGGCGAAAAAGCGGAGCTGAGGAGTAAGGCTGAATTTCTTGAATATTGGCTTCAGGTTTCTAAGATTCTAGGAATTTTTTCCATTCCTGCAAATATTAGTTTCTTATTACTCTCGAGACATAATGAACAGTAATATTTTTTGTATTTATTAAAAAATGGCAAGGATATTTTCTCTCCTCCAGGGTTATTTTGAAAAAGAGGTTACACAGCCACAGGTATGTGTATGAATATGTTGGTGTAGATTTACATGCATGTGTCCAATGTATCTGGAAAGCAAATTAAATGTACAAACTTCCTTATAACATTTTTTTAAAATATTTAAATGGAGATGCTGTTGAAAGTTATGAAATTTTGGAAATCAGTATGCGGTATGCTACAGTCAAAATGACTTCATATAACACATTATATTTGTTGATTAATATGATATTCCATCTCCACAGTATCTGATAATGATATGATAATGGCGATAGGACGTGACTATACCGTGGAAGAAGAAGTCTGCTACACAGGCTACACGGGGAGGGCCTCAGCTGTCGACAAATCGGAGGGTCTACGGATCACATATCGGGGTTGCAGAACTGTTGAGGAAGATCCAAGAAATTGGAAACATACAAGGACAACCCAGGGTCATACTCAACGTAACGCCAGGTCTATGAAGACCCCAGTACAGTTGGAACATGAATGGATAGAATGCAGCCGGGTCAATGTATCTGTCAGATCAATGTGAGGCAGACTTCTCGCATAAGGCCTGAAGTCATCTAAAGCCGCCAGAAGCCGCTGGTTACCTTGTAGCATAAACGACGTCGACTAACTTAGGTACGTTCTCACCGTACATTAACCATGCGTCATTGGGGTCGTGTCTTATGGTCCGACGAGTCCACGTCCCAGTTGTTCTCAACCCCAGGCAATGTTAACGTCCGCAAGAAGCCAGATAAGCAGTGGAATCAAGAATACATAGCACCATGAGTGAAAGATCGTGGCTGCTCCGTAATAGTATGGGGGAGGGTCGTCTCACCGTTTGTGATGACACCATGAATTCAGAGAAGCAGAAAAAGCTGTCCTGAAAAATTACATGCTGTCTTCAGCCCGAAACCTCTTTAGGAATGCCCTAAATGTTATTTTCCAGCAGGAAAATGCCCCATGAAACAACTCCACCATACAGTGGTTCTGAGACAACAATTATCACGGTGATGGACTAGCCATCTCAGTCTCTGGGGTATGAACCAACTGGAAAGCCTCTGGCAGGACCTGAATGAGGCCGTATGACGTCGTCATCCAGCCTACAATAAGCAACTGAAAGCAGTCACCGCCGAGGAATTGGGCAGCACCACAACCCATAGGGGTCGCACCATCGGGGAGAGTTGCCCCGAAGAATAAATGCTTTAATAACTGCCAAGGAACTCTTCACACGCTACTGAGCTTCCGGTATCAGTTTTGTATTGCTGTAATTTTCACAGAACTTCATCTTCTTATCTGTTTTATGTTGCTGAAGTTATAGGTTTTGGCAAATATTTTATTTTTTAATTTTTTTTAGATTATATATAACTTATTTCTATTTATTCTTCCCTATTTCACTGTAATGTTCATATTGATATGCAAATAAAAAAATACGCCCCTGCATTTAATTAATTTCCTAAAAATGTTCGAGGTGTCTGAAAACTTTTGGCCGCAGCTGTAAAGAAAGAGTTAAATTTATGCGAAGTGAAAGTAGAGGAAAGATACATAATTCAAGCACCCAAGCGAGGATTAAACCCAAACGTTTGGCCCAAATGACTCCAAAATTAAGTTAAAATTAAAGTTATACACCCAATAAATGAGGTAAAATTCTTGTCTAGAACAAAATGAGGCTAGACAAGGACTTAAATTGTATTCAAACCTTAATATGAAAGGAAGGGGGGAAATAGGATTCTAACCCTGTACCCTTTAATTTAGTTCCAAATTGGTTACACTCATATCCAGGATAACTTGTAACTAAACTCACTGGATTTAAATTTTCAGGGGTTAGTTACATCAACCAATTTATCAATTGACAAATCACTCTACTTTTTAGGGTGAATGCCGAAAAAGAAGCATAAAATGAAGCGTTAAAGAAAAAAAAATAGAATAATCGAAGTTGGTATACCTGTGTAGACTAGCTCGGCACTCAGAGTCTTACGCAAGCACGGGCGGCTGGATTAATAAAGAGTGCGAATTACGGTTGACCTGGTTTAGATTAATGGCTTGCCAAGTTGCAGTTCAAAGGATATATAAAGACAATACAACAAAATATAATTTTAGTATATATATGAAAAAAGGGGGCAAATTATATATGTATATATATATATACAAAAGGGGGAACAAATTACTTATAGTACTTAAATGAATTAAGTGAAGATTAACGAAGTAACCTGGGGATGACTATACACGATCGCTTTACTTTTAAGCGCGGGCGGATTGGATGTGGGGTGGAAGACAACGGCGCAAGTCTTCAAGTAGATACTTCGGGGAGTCCTGACTAGGAAGACTAGAAGATGGGGTTGTATTACTTCGTGATGAAGAATGAGATTTTCTCTGCTCTAGAGAGACGTAATCTCAACTCGAAACGATTCTGCTGATCGGCAGGGAGTCTCAGTCTCGAAAGAACGGGAATCTTGAAAAGGTGGTGAAGATGAGAGGGCCGCACAACTCTCCGTGAAGAAGGAGGCTCGATGGCTCTTCTCTGAACAGATGCCAAAAATTAACAAAGGTAGATCTGCTGACGAGATCTTCGACGAAGTACGACGACGAGTTACGGGGGATCACGGGAGACAGACGATAATCTGGACGGAGTGAGTGGCGGGCTTTCAATCTCCTCGAGAGATGGTGAGCTTCGGGTTAAATACCCGGGTGGCTGCTCTGATAAACGCCTTAGGGCCTTGCGGTCCTTAAGGAATTCTTGGCGCCAGTCTAAGCAAACACAATTCATCATAACGCGTCGTTCCAGACGATCAAACTCGCCTCGCGATATGGGGGTAGGGTGAATATGGCCGCGCACGGCGTTATCGCAGGGAAGGTGGGGGGACGATTGGTGCCTTAAAACAAACATCTGGGACGGGGGATTAAGCGAGTGACGTATTCTTCTTCGACTTTCGAAAATTATCACGCTGGCTCACGTGGTCTTGAAAGAATAGAGGGGTATTTCTAAGGGCTTTCTCTCATGGTGGTCCTTCGATGGCATTCCCTCATAAGCATCGTCAGAAGATAGAAACTCTAAGCCTCCAAGAGCGTCCATATTTAAATGAGCACAAATGTGTTTATGTTTATAATTTAAATGCGCTGCCAGTTCTTTGTTAGGGTAGAATACAGAACGCTGAAACATTAAATTAATTAATCAATAAAATCATCTACTCTTACATTGAGATAGATGATAGATAATTCTTAGATTGCTTAAATAATCGTATAAAGGAGATTTGGAAGGTTTGAATAATATTGAACAACGACTTTGCTCAACCATTTGCTCCTTCGTTGTTTTAAGTTCTATGAGTTTTTAGAGCACACACCGGGGAGGAAGGACCAGGTCAAAATGAGTAAAAATAATGATTAAAAGGATTGGCATAATAAAAAAAATTTAAATCTTGAGAATTTTTATATTAGGTCTTGTCAACTCTAGAGATTGGGTCATTAAAGATCCTGGAACGAGTTCGTAAAGAGGAACAGAGAAACACAAAGGTACGAATTTGAATCGAATGAGTGGTATCATTCAGACAACCATATCGATTTTTCGCTTGAGTGAGTAGAGTAATATCAAGTGACCTCGAGGAGACTCATCCACACTTAATTTGAAGCTTTTAGTCTCCATTTTACTTACTTTTTCACCGTTTTTTCTTTACTATTGTACTATCCATTTCCTATCCTTATTATTCTTTATTCATCTATTCAAATATTTCGTTTGAATTTCGGATTTCTTCCCTAATTTTCAAACTATTTCACAGCTAAATAGGTAATAGTAGCAGTCGTAATAGTAGTAATATTTATAGTGTGTGAACTTGTGTGTGTTATAGAGAAGGCTCAGTGCACCAGAATCATTCTGGTAATACAGTCACATATTTTGGATAAAAGCAAATGCAATTTTATGGATTTTGAACAATCAGTAAAATTTCTACAAAAGTTGCTAATGAAAGCTGCTCTTAGTCCTAATTACTGGTCATCGATCCTTGCAAAGACCCACTAAGTGATTGTATTTCAACTCGGTCCTCTCGATTTGGGAGAAAGTCATGAATTGTACTGCAATCTGCTGTGTTAGGGAAACAGGGTCAGAAAACTCATACAAACATTTCGCGGTCAAATATCCCCAAATTCTTGAAGGTTTCAATGATAACTGATGAGCCTTGGTCCTATTAAAATACGCACAGTGACCAAATAGTGGCTGTTCAACTTACAAATACGCTACACGATACAATTTTATTGCCAGCTTAAAATTCGTGTACAAATGTTTTATAGAATCCATTTTTTAACCGCAAACATTGATTAAAAATCAGTCTTTTCTTCAAATTTGATCCTTTCAAAAAATGAATAAATGACTTTATGTATTTACAGTTTTAGAATAATGAAATCCTTTTATTGTTTTCCAAGAGAACATATTATATTCAATGGAGCAGAATTCATCTATGACGAAAAATGGAATCGCTTATACATACATGGAGACAAGTTGAAAACCCAGCTTTTAAAAAAACTATCACTAATTTATATAGTGTGAATATTTACAAAAAAAACTACTAATAAAAATATACTACTTTCTAAGATGCCGGACGTTAGAGAAATTGCTGTTGGCGCTTATAACGTGTTAGGTCCCTGTTCCTTAGTCATGAAAACGCCATTTATGATATTGTGTGTCTAAGCACATTTAGGGATATTTCGAACTAAGGACCAAAGAGAAAATTAGTCAAAATCGGAAGAAACACAATTTTCTCTCGATTTTTTCCTTGATGCTTACGATTTTATATAAAACCAAAGGATTAATTTCTTAACTTTTGGACTAAAAATATAATTATTTAGTTAATTAGATGATATTCGTAGGACGTTATTCGCAAATACGTATCATTATACACCAGTCTTTGCCAAATTGGGATGAAATATTTAAATAGACTTGTACTTTATTGCAAGAAAAGATCTTATAAATGCAATTTTCCTTCATTTGAGGCTGAGCCTGTCTTATTTTGAAATTATGAAATTTTGAGGAAACCAGGCAATGGCTTCGCCAACTCCCTTATGGGGGGAGCTTGCGCTTCGCTACTAAGATTAAAATTTAAAATCTAAAAAGGTTAAATTTCTATAAATTTTCTGAACTTCGCGATTTATAATAATTTTAAAAAGGAACTTTAAACTAAATTTTCTGAACTTCACCATTTGTAATTCTTTGGGTTTGAAAAAATTCACAAAATTTCGATACTTATATTTATTTCTGAACTTCACCATTTTGTTTTTTGATATTACAAAAGAATTATTAGGAAATAACTTTGATAAAAAACATAAGTCATAACCAAACTAAGATGAAATTATTATTCAAATACTCAAAAAAATCCCCTTCTTAAATTATAGAGTTAGTGAGAAGTGATAATACTTCTAATAATAAATAACAAGGTCAACAATGCTCTCAATGATTTCAATAATTTTCCAAAGACAAAATTGTTTAACAAACGAATTATCAGTTAACAAACATCATCTGACCTTACGACCTTCAAAACTTTCAAAAACTCATTGAAAAGTAAAATGGTTACCATCCCACCGATTGAACTACGGATCGACATAGTAAATTCTAGACTAGCGTTCACGCAACTAAAAATTCTAAAAACCAAATATTATTAATATCCGTTATGTGATCGGAATCGGAATTTATTTTGGTAGGGTTCCAACATTTTTTCAAAATGTAAATAAGAATCAAATGTGAGGAAGAAAAGATAATGCACGATCGCTTCTAATGATCCATCCCTATATGAAGGGAAGAAAGAGAAGAGAGGTCGCAAACGCGCAGTTGCCTAATTCTGACGCTCGCAATCATGACCGCCATTGTTTTAAATATCACAACCATAAAATCGCTGGTTTGTTGTTTCGGTACGATGCTTACGTTAAGTTACATGACAAAGACACCTGTTGCTTATGTTAGTGTATAACTATGTATATTTTTACATTGGATTCGCCCCACATATCATTATACGACTGTCCCTGCAAAGTCAACTCAAAATAAATGGGCTCTCATCCTTTGGCTGACCATAGCCAGTGCAGTGTAACTTTCACCATAGGCAAAACACGGTGTTTCCACGCTGTTCGATCAGAGGAGCACTGGACAAACACGCAAAAATATATCTAACATCAACTAAAAATTTCATAAATAGATAGTTAGGGATAGAAACAGAACAAAGTTTATTATCGATTGAGATAAAGACTGACAGAAGAGAAAGACCGAACAACTGATTAAATGAGAGAGAGAGACAGACAGACAGAGAGACAGACAGAAAGACAGACAGGAAAAGAGCTGAGAGGACGTACTCATGGAAGCAGCGATGGCCTCAAACTGGCGATAGTTGTCGCGGGATATAAAAATGCCGATTAAATTAAAAGGATTGACCGAATGAGGCAGCGTCAACCAGTGACGTATTCAAGAGCTGCTCTCCGCTGGACCGCTTCTGTCCTCAATGGCGAAGAGTAGGAGGGGGGAGGGGGGGAGAGGGGGAGAAGAGTGGAGACGAGACTTATAAGTGCTCAACAAAATGTGGCGGAATCGATATTGAATTTATTAAAAAGACTCGAAACTACAATGAGTACAAGGGGAGACGATGTGAACGGCACAAGTAATGAAAAAGGAGAGAGAAAGAATGAGAGATATAATGAGAGAGGGAAAATGAGAAAGATGAATGAGAAAGGGAGAGATAATGAAGAATAAAATAAGAAAGAGAGAATACAAGAGAGAGAGAATGAGAGAGAGAAAAGGTGAAAGTGAGAATAAGAATGAAGAAAAAAATGCAAAAGAGAGAATGCTAAAGATGGAGAAAGAGAAAACACTAGAGAGAGAATAGGATAAAGAGATATAGAATGAGAAACAGAGAAAATAGGAAAGAGAATGAGAAAAAGAGACTTGGAACATGAGAGATTGATTAAGAGAATGAGATAAACAAAGATAATGAGAATGAGAGAGAGAATGTTAATGAGAGAAAGAAAGTTAATGAGAAAGTGAGAGAATGAGACAAAGAGAGACAACTTAAGAGATAGACATAAAATAAGTTAGAGAAAAATAGGAAAAATAGAGAGAATGGGAAAAAAAGAGAAATAGAGAGAGAGAGAGAGAATGAGAGAGAGATGAGGATGATAATGAGAAAGACCATTTGAATTAGAATGATAGGGAGTGAGAAAATATAGATGAGAAAGGGAGAGAATGAGAAATAGAGAGAGAGAGCATAAAAAGATAGATCAAATGCTCTGGAAAGATAGAAAGAAAATGATAAATAGCGTGACAATTAGAAAGATAGAGAATGATAAAGGTGAGAGAATAGGAAATAGAGAGAAATCACAAAGACAAAAAATTATTAACGTACATACTGAGAAAAAGAGAATGCATGAGAGGGAGATAGGGAGAATTAGAAAGAGAGAAAGAATGAGAAAGATAGATATAATAAGAAAAGAGAGAATGAAAATGAGGGACAATGAGAAAAAGAAATATTGAAAAAGGAGAGAATGAAGAATAGAGAGAGAAAATGAGAAAGATAGAAAATAAGAAAAAGAGATAATGATAAAAAGAATGAATTAAAAGTTCGATAATGACAATGAAAGATATAATAAGAAATAGAAGAAAAAGAAAAAAAATATAACATGAGAACATAGAGAGAAAAATGGAGATATTGAAGAAGAGAGAGAATGAGAAAATGAAAGTGAAAGAGAATCAGAAAAAGAGTGAGAACGAAAAATTAAGAGCCGATGATATAGAGAGAGGATTAGAAAAAGATAGATCACGAAAGAGAAAAAAAGAGATTAAGAAATAAATAATAAGAAAGAGAGGGAGAAACAAAATGAGAGAGAGGATGCGAAAAAAAGAGAATCAGTGAAAATAGATAATAACAAGAATGAGAGAGAGAGATATTGAAAAAGAAAGAGAAACAGAGCATATGAGAAAGATAGACTGAATAAGAAAGCAAGACAGAATTGAATAGATACACAGTGATAAAGACAGACAAAATCAGAAATAAACAGATTATGAGAATTAGATAAAGAGATAATAAGAAAGCTAGAGAATGCAAAAGATAGGGAGAATAAGAAAGCGACATGATGCAAAAGAGAGAGAAAATAAGAAAGAACGAGAAAAAAAGCAGAGACTGAGAAGGAGAGAGAAGATGGGAAATATTGAGAAAGAGAGAGAATGATAAAGAGAAATAATAAGGAAGAGAAATAAATTTTAAATGAAGAGGTGAGAAAGAGAGAGAATAAAACGAGAGTGTATAATAAATATCGATAGAATGACAAAGAGAAAGCAAGATGAAGAGAGAGAGAGAGAGAGTAGAGGAGATAAACGTATAGAAAGTGCGAGAAAGAGCCAACAAGAGCGAAAAAGACCGAGAAAGGGAAAGAGAATGAAAGTAAGTATGAGAGAAAGTGTCAGAAAGAGGCAGAGAGAGAGAAAGATAGATAGAGAAATACCTATATAGAATGATCTATAAACAAAGAGAGAACTAGACAAAGAATTAGAGTGATATATAAAGATGGAGAGAGAGCGAGACCTAGAGAGAAAGTAAATATGAAGAGAAATATATAGAATGTGTTGGAGAGAAATAGAGATGGGAGGTGGAAGGCCAGCAGACAGACATAGAGAGAAATGAAGAAAATAATGACTGGAACAAATAACAAATAAGAATTTGGGCTTGACAGATCAAGACTAACGCCAAGAAATGAAGATGGATGGAGGGATTGGAAAAGGATCGAAAGTGAGAACTGGGTCAACATATTCTCCATCGTTCTACAATGATTCCAGCGACGCAATGAACCTAGCATATCTGCCACGAAAAGTGCGCTGAGACGAGCACTAGATTTGAAGTTTTTTGCATTGCAATACTAGTTTCGCTAACTACTACCATCTTCAGTTGTACAATGATAAGACTGAACACACAAATATTTGATATATAGGAAAGAATAAAGAAAACGATTACAGAAAAAGGAAGGGGGAACAAAGCAAAGCAGAGATTAAGGAACAGGTAAATTTGTGACTATTTTCGAAAGATGTTTTAGGCCGAGAGAATTGTGAATTTGTCAAATGAGACTTCAGACATATTGTAATTGGGGATTTGTTTAATCAATAAGGACTCAATTATGCACCTTTTTTAATGATCATCTGACGCATAATTGAGTTAATCGTAATTAAACAAATCACAAATTACAATATATCTGAGAGATCATTTAAATTTGTGTGTCCAGTCTTCTCATTGTACAGCTGAAGACGGTAGTAGATATCGAAACTAGTTCTGTAATGTAATAAACTGATTCTACAAGTGTGTGTTTTTTTATATTTTAAGTAAAGTTCATGATTGATAGCATAATGTTTTTAACCTCAAAATATAACAGAAAAGGTCATGAACAAAGTTATTTATATGTCATAACAGAACAAATCAGTGTTTTCCAATCTTTAGCGAAATGTGTTCGATTTCCACACCCCAATTTGAGGCTGAAATATAAAACATTAAATTAATCATTGATTCTCGCTTTCTACTTCAACTATTTGTTTCCTCTCCAATTTATTGCATCGATAATTGGTCCTTTCAGTTACACACTTTTATTAAAGATGGTGTGCACGTTCGAACTGACACACGATCGTGTTTTCGTTTTATTCTTCCATGTGTATGTTAGGGTTGGGAGTGAAGTTGAAATTTTTATCTTAAAGGAAGGAAAACCAAACGAAGGCGTCTACGACCCAAAATGTTAAAAAGGAGGTTCCTCAAAAAGCGGTGAAGTTAGTGAGGGCGAAAATGATTAGATGGTTGACCTAGTAAACTAACTAGAGCACGCGTACCTCCCTTTCCCCCACACCCCGTTTCCGCAACATATGCAGGGTCTCGTGAGACTTCCTTTATTAAATCTGTTGGTTTGTAAAGTGAATTAATTTACCACTGAGAAATTCGATCCTAGTACAGAAAGACAAACAGGTAACTCACACACACACACATACACAGATAGGGCTGAGAGGAGGTAAACGAAAAACCAACCATCACCTTCTGAACTGACCTTATTTGATCCGGGGTCTTGATAAGACGTTTAAAAGAATCTGCTGAATGAAGCAGTGAACGTTCAGCTCGAAGAGAAGATGTCTCCACCCTGTATCTAATGAGTGCGTCATAGATCCATCCACACTTGGATAAATATCTTAATTAATAGATTACTAAATTAACCTATGGATTTACTATAGTCTTAGCATCGTAGGAATATATTTTTACTACGTTGGAAATCTCTCGTGGAATAATGGATCATTTTTCTCTCAGAACATCTTCCAATTACTCAAGACACTCATTCGGAAGGAAAAGTCTGCTTTTTGCTTTTATATCTGATCTCCAAAACAGCCCACAACTGTTCGAGGGTATTTAAGTCCAGTGATTAAGCCAGTCACTGCTGTTAAAGTTCATCCTAGAATTTTCTAAGGTGGAAACTAGAATTTTCTGAATGTATCTATGAACGCATTATCATCCTGAGTGATAAAATTGGTACATGAAAAGAAAGCAAATGTCGACTGTATCATATAAGGTAGTGATTAGACCAACCCCTAATAATCATAGGTCCAAATCCATGTTTGAGTGTTGGAACAAGTAACGGAAGGTAGTTATAGAGTGATATATATATATATATATATATATATATATATATATATATATATATATATATATATATATATATATATATATATATATATATATGCAACAAAGCCCACAGGAAAAAATAATACGAGTATTCCAACTAATTTCGAACTTTATTGAATCATCCTTATTAGTAAATTTCCAAATTTTAATTTAGGTCCTGGCTTACGAGGGGCGGTCAATAAGATTTGCAATTCATATATAAGGAAACAAGACATGAGGAAAAGTGTTTCATAATTTTTCAATATAACTACCATCGACTTCAATGCACTTGCGCCACTTATCTCTGAGGCTTCGAATTCCCGACAACCAGAAATCTCCCAACTGCTGTTCAATCCACTCCTGGACGGCGAGCTGGACATCTTCATCGTCCCCAAACCGGCGTCCACGCAGTGCAGCCTTGAGCTAGCAGAATAAAAAGAAGTCGCTAGGGGCCAGATCTGGACTGTAGGGGGGATAACATAACATAATTACACGGATGACAAAAGCCACAAGGGCCTATCAAAGGTCATCCGCCTCCGTCAAAACCCGCCCACAAAAAGCACCATCACCAGGGGAAGACAAAATCAAAGTCCCCCACAATATAATATAACGGATGACAAAAGCCACAAGGGCTCATCATAGGTCATCCGAGTCAAGCGGCCTCTTTTTCAAGGCACCCAAACTCCCAGGAAAACTACATCCAGAGGATTGCATCCAGAAACAAGGGTATCACCAATCAAGGCTTGTCAAGAACTAAATCATGCAGCTATAGATATATACAAACAATATTAATATATACAAAACTTAGGAACCATCACAACCTTCCCTTCCCATAAACTCATCCAACCTACTCTTAAATACATTTAGATTTGGACTACCTACTACCCTCTGCGGCAATTTGTTCCAGAAGTCTACCACTCTATTGGTGAAAAAATATTTTCTTAAATCCAACATACACCCTTGCTTTTTAATTTTCAAGTGGTGACCTCTAGTCCGATTTCCATCATCTAACTCAAAAAACTTGCTAACATCCAATTTATCTATCCCGGAAAAAATTTTAAAGAGCTCAATCATATCCCCTCTCACACACCTCCTTTCGAACGAGAACATATTTAATACCCTCAGTCTATCTTCATATTCAAGGTGCCTCAGGGAAGGAATAATCTTTGTTGCCCTCCGTTGCACTGACTCAAGAAGGTTAATATCGTGTCTAAAATGTGGGGACCATGCCTGTATACAGTACTCTAGATGTGGCCTAACATAAGAGTTATAGAGTTTAAGAATAACCTCCTTACTTTTGTAACTGACATTTCTCTTAATAAAACCCAGCACTCTATTTGCCCTATTTCTTGCTTCAATACACTGCTTAGAAAACCTTAATGACTTATCTATTACTACTCCTAGATCTTTCTCATCCTCTACTGAGCTCAGCCAATGCCCATCCATTTCATAGTTAAATTCTCTATTATCTTTTCCCATGTTAATAACTTTGCACTTATCAAGGTTGAAAGTCATTTGCCACTTATGTGCCCAGGATAACAATTTATTTAAGTCCCCCTGCACTTTAAAATTATCATCAATATCTTTAACTACAGCTGCTAATTTGGTATCATCCGCAAAAATTGACACTTTATTATTAACTGCCTCCCCAAGATCGTTTATATAGATGACAAATAATAATGGACCGAGAACTGATCCCTGAGGAACCCCACTGATAACATCCCTCCACTCTGACTTTACACCATTTAGCACTACCCTTTGCTTCCTGTCTTTCAGCCACTCAGCTATCCAATTTGAAACACCCCCACATATCCCAATCATTTTTAATTTATGAACTAGTCTCCTGTGTGGTACTTTATCAAATGCTTTACTAAAATCTAAGTAAATTATATCTACATTCTCTCCCTTATCTACTTGATCTGTTACAAACTCCAGAAAGTCTAGTAAGTTAGTCAAACATGATCTACCTGATCTAAACCCATGCTGAGCATCGCTGATTAACCCCTCCCTCTCTAGATGTTGGCAAATCCCTTTTTTAACTATTTTCTCAAGAATTTTACAGACTACAGGAGTTAGGCTAACCGGTCTAAAGTTATTTGGATCCTCTTTACTACCCTTCTTAAAAATGGGGACTACATTCGCTCTCTTCCAATCATCGGGTATTTCTCCATATTCCAATGACCTAGTATATAACTTGTCCAGAGCTATTGAGATACTTTCTACCCCTTCTTTAAGTATCCTAGAATGAATATTATCAGGGCCGGAGGCCTTGGTAGTATCTAAATCACCTATTAGTCCTTTTATCATCCTCCGATCCACACAAATGTTAGTAAACACCTCTTTTCCTGACCTATGAGTACTATACATAGGACTATTTAGTTTCTCTTTTGTAAATACTGATGCAAAATGACCATTTAGTACCTCAACTATTTCCTCATCAGTTTCTCTCACAAACCCTTCATATTTGATAGGTCCTATTTTAACTCTGCCACACTTGTTATTAATTTTATAGTAACTAAAGAACTTTCTAGGATCTTTGTTGCTATCCTGAGCTAATTTAATTTCTGACACCCTTTTGTTCTTCTTTATAATCTTATTTAACTCATTCCTAGCCATTCTATAATCACTTAAATTTTGAATATTATTTTCTACCTGTAATTTTTTATATGCCCTTTTCTTCTCTGAAATTTTTCTAGCTATCTCCTGATTCCACCATAATGGTTTCCTACTTTTGTTCCTAATGGCCTTCATTGGGATACATTGTTCTTGGACTACATTTATTATATGCTTGAAAGTATCCCACATCCCATAAGCATTTTTACCTCTGAATTCTATATCCCAGTCTACCAAATTTAGCAAGCTTCGAAGTTTTACATAATCTCCCTTATGAAAATTTGGAACTTTTTCAGCATTCTCAGTTATTTTACCCTTCTCAATTCCCAAGTTAAAACGAACTATCTGATGGTCACTATTTCCCAATGCTTCCCCAACAGTCAATTCTTGAACTAAATGATCACTGTTAGAAAGTACTAAATCTAATATATTGTCCCCCCTCGTTGAATCGTTAACAAATTGATTCAAAAAATTATCCTCAAAGCATTCTATGAACCTGCCACTTGTTCTATCCCTACCTATCATATTTTCCCAGTCCACAGAGTTTAAGTTGAAGTCCCCAATAATAACTGCATCTGTTTCACATCCCTTACTTATTTCCCTTATCATTAGTTCATCTATATCATCAGTCTGCCCAGGTGGCCTGTAAAAAGCTCCCAAATGCACCATTCTATTTTTACTGAACCTAATATCTATCCAAAGTGACTCAACTCCATCCTGCTTTATTGAAGTATTTAAACTTGAAACAATGTTGTTTTTTATATAGATAATTATTCCTCCACCAATCCTACCTGTCCTTTGACTAATGTACATATTATAGCCCTGAAAATCAAATTCACTTATAGTGTCACTAAATTCTATTTCATTAACCCATGATTCAGTAACGCATAATATATCTATATCCTCATTGCTAATATAACTAAATAGCTCATCCTTCTTGTTTCTAAGACTACGAGCATTTGTATAGAAACAATTTAACCCCCCTATCCCTGAAGCACCTCTTGAAACTTGAATGACCTCACCTCTATCGCCTTGGAACCTATTTCTGTTATCTGCCAAGTCCATTCTACTTTCAGTACTATAATGTCCTCTCATAATTCCCTGACCACTATTAGTATCTAGTTTCCCGCCCGCAAAGACCTAATAACACGATCATACTCCTCCCACAACACATCTACCCCCCTCCTACTCAAATGCAGTCCATCCATCGCATACATTTCTTTCATTCCAACAAACCTATCCCACACATCCACAAACATGACACCTTCCATCTCACACATCCTCCTCACATAATCATTCAGCCCAATTGCACGAGACATCCATTCTACCCCAACATCCATTCTTGGAAGCACACCTGTCACAACACCTTTCATTCTACTTTCTTTCACCTTTTCAATCAACCTCTTGTACCTCTCACGTAACTCACATGCACCCACTTTCTTCACATCATTCACTCCTACATGTGTAATCACAACCGCATCCCTTGCACAGCCAGACACCAGTTCCTCATACCTATCAGACAGATCTCTCACTCCAGCACCCGGCAAACACACCCTCAAACCATTCAATCTACTTGCATTCAACTTCCTATCTAAATATCTAACTCGCGAATCACCCATCACAAGCACTTCAGTCAGACTCCTATTCCTAACCCCCACAGACCTAACTCCATCCCCACTCCTATTCTCATTCAAACTACCAGTCACTCGAACTCCACCCCCACCCCCATCAGTCATATCACTTCCAGTTACTTCCTCTCTTAGGGCACTGAATCTATTAGTCAAGCTAATAGGATCTGTGTCCCTCTGACTCACACACCTATTCTCCCCCTGGCTAACCACCTCAAAAGAGGCAACCCTATTCTCACAAAGAACAGGAGAAGCCTCCCTAGCTTCATGTTTCCTAACCACTCTCCACTGTCCCCCATCCTCACTAGGCCTATTTCTAACTAATCTAAGGGGGCTAACTTCACTATCACTAGAACTATCACATCCTACCTCCTCCACTGGCCCTCTACCTTCACCTGAAACATCTAACTGGCCTACCTCACCACCTAACCTATTCCCAGCTCTAGGCCTAACACTAAGTTCCCTCCTGAGCTCAGCAACTAACCCCTCCAGCCTACATATCCTGTCTAAATCCTGCCTTCTCATCCCCTCTAAATCTACAATGCATTCACGCAGCCCACATACAACACATGTATACCCCTCACCTAATACACCACAACCAATGCATACATTCCGACACTCATGCTCACTTTCATCCCCAAACTCCATCACTTATTCAAACAAAGAAAGAATTTAAGTAGCAATAAGAAATAAAAAAAGAAGAGCAACTTAGCTTTCGCTGATTGTGGTGAAAAAAAACAAAAAAACAAACAAACTATAGAAAAATCTGAAAAATAGATCAACAGACTGAGAGCTCTATAAAACACGTGCTACCTGTTCGAAGGTCAGTCGAAGATCCATCCACACTTGGATAAATATCTTAATTAATAGATTACTAAATTAACCTATGGATTTACTATAGTCTTAGCATCGTAGGAATATATTTTTACTACGTTGGAAATCTCTCGTGGAATAATGGATCATTTTTCTCTCAGAACATCTTCCAATTACTCAAGACACTCATTCGGAAGGAAAAGTCTGCTTTTTGCTTTTATATCTGATCTCCAAAACAGCCCACAACTGTTCGAGGGTATTTAAGTCCAGTGATTAAGCCAGTCACTGCTGTTAAAGTTCATCCTAGAATTTTCTAAGGTGGAAACTAGAATTTTCTGAATGTATCTATGAACGCATTATCATCCTGAGTGATGAAATTGGTACATGAAAAGAAAGCAAATGTCGACTGTATCATATAAGGTAGTGATTAGACCAACCCCTAATAATCATAGGTCCAAATCCATGTTTGAGTGTTGGAACAAGTAACGGAAGGTAGTTATAGAGTGATATATATATATATATATATATATATATATATATATATATATATATATATATATATATATGCAACAAAGCCCACAGGAAAAAATAATACGAGTATTCCAACTAATTTCGAACTTTATTGAATCATCCTTATTAGTAAATTTCCAAATTTTAATTTAGGTCCTGGCTTACGAGGGGCGGTCAATAAGATTTGCAATTCATATATAAGGAAACAAGACATGAGGAAAAGTGTTTCATAATTTTTCAATATAACTACCATCGACTTCAATGCACTTGCGCCACTTATCTCTGAGGCTTCGAATTCCCGACAACCAGAAATCTCCCAACTGCTGTTCAATCCACTCCTGGACGGCGAGCTGGACATCTTCATCGTCCCCAAACCGGCGTCCACGCAGTGCAGCCTTGAGCTAGCAGAATAAAAAGAAGTCGCTAGGGGCCAGATCTGGACTGTAGGGGGGATGGTTGAGCTCCTCGAATCCGCACTCACGCAGGGCAGCTTGTGCAACTTTGGCCTTGTGGACTTTGACGACGTTGAAGTCGATCATGGGGCGTGAGGTTTCTAAGGACCCAACGGGCACACACCTTGGTCATAGCCAAATTATCGTGGATGATGGTGATAACACTTCCATGTGATATTCCAAGTTCTTGCTCGATTTTTTAGACCTTCACCCGTCGATTTTCGAGGATCATCCTCTCCACACGGGCCACATTGTCCTCGTTGGTCACGTCTGACGGGCGTCCTGGGCGGGGGTCATCTTCAAGGGACTCCCAACCATGTCGGAACTCCCTATTCCAGCGAGAAATGGTTGCATAGGAAGGGGTGGTGTCGGTGTACACTGCAACCATGCGTTCATGGATCTCTTTTGCATTCTTGCCTTTCTTGGTCAAAAATTTGATCACTGCGCGGTGCTCAACCTTCTCCATTGTTGAAAAATTTGTGACTGACGATCTGCGATCAGCTAACGCTTCTTAAATAGACGAGGCAGGAGCGTGCAGCTGCAGGTCCTGACTTGTCATAACTTGTCCTAACACCCCCACAAACAGCCATCCCCCTTTCTCTGTTTTGCCCTAACGATTCGCAAAACTTATTGACCACCCCTCGTATATAAACTTGACGGTTATTTTTTAAATTATATTCACAATGTACTGTCGAACCTTTAATTTGAGACTCAAAATATTTATATTAATCTTAATAAACAATTTAATTTTATCTTGTGTGCATCTATGTAAACTTATGTTTTTGTCTGTATTTATTTCCATTTGAATCAAGTCTTTATAACATTTGTACTTATTTTACCTTGGTGTTTAGATCCTGACCTCTGAGGTTAATCTCTCGTTAAGATTTTCTCCCTCCCTAATTGCTTAGGCGGTATTTTAATCCTCTTGTCAACCTTTAGTCTTTTGAATTTACCGGATTTACTCAACTTATTTTGTATTTATCTTCCCTCCTCCTAAGTTTTCCATTTCATATTAATTCATTTTGTTGATTAGTGTTTTGCTTTTTTTGTGCGCGTTCCCTCTCCTTTGTATCATCCTTATAAATATTACAATTTTTAATACTTCTGTGATTCCTTGATAAAGAACTAGAAATAAAGTTGGAAAGTACTTGGGCTTTGTTGTATTTATTGCTTACTCACGCGATACTTTGTGAGTTTTTCATATATATATATATATATATATATATATATATATATATATATATATATATATATATATATATATATATCATCTGTATCATCCTTATAAATATTACAATTTTCAATACTTCCGTTATTCCTTGATAAAAAACTCGAAATAAAGTTCAAAATTACTTGGAATCCTCGTATTATTTTTTCCTGTGGGCTTTGTTGCATTTATTGCTTACTCACGCGATATTTTGTGAGTTACGGCTCCCTTTTTCGAACAAATCGGTTGTCGAACAAAATTTTGAACTAAAAATTGCCCCAGTTGTCGTACCATAACTCGGTTACCGAACAAGCTAACAATACCACGCGGGCAGCACATGACCACTGAGTGACTCAGCATGTGGCGTTAAGCTTGCCTCAGCCCGCGCTCAGAGTATACACGCAAAAAAAAAGCCGAGAGAAGAAATTGGAAATTTTATATTTTCGCATATAACGCTTATTTTCTAACCGAGTGACCATGCGATGTATAATGTGTTATATACCGTTAAATGACATATTATAATCTCTATTTAATGTATAAATCCCTTACGTGTCCGATGAAACTTTCCGGGAAAAAAGTAGGTTTAAGTTGAACCTTCGCTCGAGGCCCCAAAATCGAAAAAACGACCCTTACCCGGTAGACATAATTGAATATAAAATCGCTACTACTTATCGTACGGAAAAGATTTAGATATCAATTTGAAGGTAATATGATCTCCCATACGCACAAACAGGAACTTTCGGCCAAACAAACTGTTGTAAAAGTTTGAATAAGCAGTCATTTGCCGTCCAGGATCGGATTAATCCATTTTACATTGATTCTTATGGGAAAAATTGTTTCAGTTTCCGAACTTTTAGGTTCTCGAACGGCCTTCAGGAACGAATTAAATTAGAAAACCGAGGTTCCACTATATATATATATATATATATATATATATATATATATATATATATATATATATATATATATATATATACCATTAATTAATTACTTCATAATAAACAATACCCTTTTACATATATGACTGAAATGTATGAAGCTCTCTTGGACGAGTATCTGTATAATAGCGGGAAGTTGGCTTCCAAGACAACTCCATCCCTTACTCTAATAACTTCTCACATCTTAGTTTCGATGTTTGTTGTATTTTTACTAGAGTGCCTGTAAATGACCTTTTTCCCTTCCTTAGTGATAAATTGTGTAACTTTGATATTTATTGAATTCATCTCAATGTGTACAAAAAAACTGTAAGTTTTCTTTTAATGGTAAATTTTACCTTCAAAAGTTTGGTTTAGCTATGGGAAATTGCTTATATCCTGTTCTTTCTAATATATATATATATATATATATATATATATATATATATATATATATATATATATATATATATATATATATATATATATATATATATATATATATATATATATATATATATATATATATATATATATATATATATATATATATATATATATATATATATATATATATATATATATATAATTTTTTTAAACATCCTTACTCCCCACCATTTCCGAATTTCCCCTTGTTTGGTTCTGATATATAGACGATATTATTTGTTTGTGGCCTTCTTCTAAGGATGTTAATGGTTTTCTTACTGAACTTTATTCTCTGGTTCCCTCTATTAAATTTACCCTTAAACTCGAACGAAATGGTGTCCTCCTGTTTTTAGATCTACTTATTCATAGGACTCCATCTGGATTAAAATTTTCCGTCTAGCGTAAGCCTCCCAACGCCGGTTCTTGTATTCATTTTTACTCAGGTTTCCCTGGAGGTTGCGGGTCGCCAGCCTGGAATTCTTGGATCTTGAGATTTCTAAGATCTATGAAATAGGTAACAATCTTTGCTACCTTCATAAATTTCTTGCAGGACGCATAGATTTGGCAAAAAAATCCTTTTACAGAACTGAAATCTCTCCCGCATACAATTTTAAGAACTCCCTTGTTTTACCGTTTTCTGAGTCCTTTTCCTTCTTTCCCAGCCTCTTGAATACCTTAAATATTTCTGTCATATTCGAGTATCAGTCTACCGTGTTCAAAAAGTTGATTCATGATAACAATAGTATAGGGAGGTGTTATTCTGTCGATTGTTCAGTTTGCCCTAAGCAATAGTTCAGGCAAACCGGTAAATCATTAAGTGTACGCTTGACATAACATATTAGGAGGGGATGGGGGGGGGGGGGCAGTATTGCTTTCTTTGTCCATTTATCTGAAAACTGTCACTCTATCAATTGTCGAATGCTCATTCGTTAATTCCTCGCCTAATTTTAATATATCACCCGCCTCTTTAAACTGGACCCTGTTATTAAATGGCTTATTTATAACGAAATAGTAAATTTTAAATCTTAGCCCTTTGATTTATTAATTTAGTTATGTTTCGTTTATTTTTATGTATTCACAATTAGGTGTGTATGTACTTAGTTTAGTGCCTAAATGTCTACATTCTTTGCTCACAGTTTGAATTTCCGGAATTAGACTTTATCTTTTTGGTTTTTATACTTCATATCCATCTTTGATAATATTTTTCTATTTTGTGTCCTTCCGTTGTACATGTGCCGGCCATTACTCTGTACGAGGTACTATTGTCTCTAATTTACAATTAAAACCCTATTAATTTTACTATCACGATAATTTTATGTCTCTAGTGCCCATTCTAAAACAACTTAATATTATGGTCGCCTTTAAATACAATTATATATTAAAAAAAACTCTATTAATAAAGCATAGCCCCAATAATGATAATAATGTAATTTACCGAATTCCATGTTTAGATTGTAATTTATTCTATGTAGGCCAAACTTCCAAAAATGTTTCCATAAGGACCCAACAACACAAAAATGCAGTAATTAAGGGATATCTGAATAATGCATTAGCTGTCCAAAATTCCAAGATGGGACACGGAATTAACTGGTCAAAAACTGATACTATAATCCATAGTAATGATTTTATAAAGAGAAATATCCTGGAATCATTTTTAATCTTCCACACAAAGGAGAGTAATCTCAACATTAGCCCAGGGCTGTTTTCGCTAGATCCAATTTTATCACTTTTTCTAAAATCCGACTTACCTGATAACATTTAAATGACATAAAAAAACATAACATAACATAATTACACGGATGACAAAAGCCACAAGGGCCTATCAAAGGTCATCCGCCTCCGTCAAAACCCACCCAGAAAAAGCGCCATCACCAGGGGAAGACAAAATAAAAGTCCCCACAAAGTTTCCCACATAGGGAAACACGCTTAGTATAAATACTGTGGCTTATTTTTCTTACCATTGTGAGTTTGAAAATGTCGAATAGACGAAAGTACTAACTCCTATCCGCCTTTTATTCAGTTTCCTTCCGTGGTACATATTCATATTTATAGTTATCACGCGCTAACGTTCTTGATATTTCCCATATATATATATATATATATATATATATATATATATATATATATATATATATAATAATGAGATGAAAAAAAGGTCACTTTGCATAACAGCTCTATAAGAATAACTTTAACGTAGTTCGATATGGGCTCCTCTGATACCTTTGCACACATTTGGCGGTGATTGAATTCCAGCCACACACGTGAGATGCGATAGTTTCCGTGATTTACTCGTACAAGTGACAAATACCTCCAATGGGTTCACTACAGACGCTTTGCTTGAAGTAACCCTGCAATTAAAAGTCTAAAGGTGCCAGGTCCAGAGAGGGTCGAGACCGTGGCTTCCTTCCTCTTCTTCCTATGGATGTTTTTCATTAAGGAATTGTCGAACAACCTTGGCATAGTGCGAAGGAGCACCATATAGCTGAAAGTTGACATTATTGTCAATAAATTGGGGTACTGCAAAATGTTCCAACATTTCTAGGTAGTTGTGTGACGTCACATTTGGTTCCAGGAGAAAAAATGGGCCAATAACTCGATCTCGTCCTATATCACACCACACATTAACTTTCGAGCTATTACACTCATGTTCAACATGGGCATGTAAACATTCCCAAACCTAAATCCTTAGATTGTGTCTATGGAGACGCCCTAAGATATGA
Source organism: Ceratothoa steindachneri (assembly GCA_963969495.1). Taxonomy (NCBI): domain Eukaryota; kingdom Metazoa; phylum Arthropoda; class Malacostraca; order Isopoda; family Cymothoidae; genus Ceratothoa; species Ceratothoa steindachneri. Next base: position 81,497,045 of record OZ018320.1, read on the forward strand.
AGCATACATACACTCACCGCTAAACACTAGCATCTGAAAATGTTCATCATCGTCAATCTCATGAATAACACCATCAACAAATTTATATCTGACGCGATGATCAGCTGGCTGTATATTACAGATACTTTTTCACAACGGTATGAACTAATGTTTATGCAAATTCCTAATTATCAAGAGCATCGACCCACTGATTTCTTTGAACTACGAGAAAACTTGTTCGAATTGGCTTCAATCGAATCTTCACTAACAGATGGTCTACCGGAACGCATTTTGGCTAATGGGCTTCCCGTTTTTTTAATTATCTATCCCAACAGCGGATTATTTTTATGCGGTAGCTCTTCGTTAAATAAATGACGGTAATCGCGTAGTAAATGAGACACAAATTCAAAATTTTCAAGCCATAAAACGCACTGGTCTTTCTTTGCTCCTTGGTCATCCAACTGTCACTTGTCGTGTGAGCTCCACCAGCTTAGCTTAGCCTAGACTAACTACAAGATACAATTTTGAGAGTTGTTCTTAAATTTGGCATTTTTCTTCTTTATATATATATATATATATATATATATATATATATATATATATATATATATATATATATATATATATATATATATATTAGCTGTGTGGGTCGATGCAGTGTGTGTGGGAAAAGTTTAAATTAGGAATGTGAAGAGGAAGATAAATTTTGAGGTTGGGTCGTTACGCGAATGAATCAGTTGGTGAGATCAAATAAAAACTTGCAAGACAAACAATTATCGAGTCGGAATATTGCAGGAGCGATTAAACGCCAGACTGGTCAGTTTGTGACAACGCCATTATAGATGAAAGTCGCTGAAAAGACCGAAAAAGAGACAAAACTCTTGTAGAAATCTCATAACTTTTTAGGATATGAAATAAGTTTAGTTTTGAAGAGCCGCCGAGAGCCGCAGAGAGGAATGATAAGCTCGAAACTTCGGTGGACTGCAGTTCTCTCTTGTGATAATCCTCTTTTCTTCATTCTTCTTTTGTCCTCCCTCCCCTTGTAATAATAAAAATAATATATATATATATATATATATATATATATATATATATATATATATATATATATATGGTCTATCTATTAAAACTTTTGTCAACCATAAAGAAAAACTCTCTAAAATGCTTCGGTCCTCATTAGTTTACCACTTTTTGTGTGCAGGTTGCCAGGCTTGCTTCGTGGGTAAAACCATTCTCCAACTGCAATTAAGGATTTTTAAGCATTGAGGTTCTCCCACTATACTAACAGACCATTAACCACGCTTAAATTTTCTTCCATTCGAAACCATTCAATGTCTTGTAATTCCAAAATTTCAGACTTAGAATTCTCTATTTTGCATTCTAGTCCTAATAGTCATGATCTAGATATTATGGAGTCATTATATATTTCTAAACTCACACCTGAACTTAACTACCAACAATCTTCAACTCCCTTATTAATTATTTGAAATACAACCAACTATTCCCTTCATAAGCAACCAACTAACTTGCCACCATTAGTTATTTAAGTCAAATTCCCCCACATTCACCAGGCTGCTGAGGAACACCATCCTATACAGGGACTTCTGCCTGTAGAAAGATAAGAATTTATTTTATTTATTAATTTACTAAGTAATATAACTTGCACTAGGTTTTACCACTAATCTCCATCTTTCTTTCAACTTTTCAACACCATCTTTGTAAAAATCGTTTTATATTGATTTAAAAATAAAATTAAGGTTGTTTCAACCTCTTCTGAAGTTGGCATCTTCATTCTTTTCAGGTGATTCGCTAAATTACTTAAAATATGGTAATTTGATTGGGTTAAATCGGGTGAGTGTAAACTGTGACTTAATACTTCACAATTGAAATTATTAACCTGTGGTCTGGTATTTTTTGCGATATGAGGTCGCGCTTTGTCCTTGATGAAATTGAACTCTTCTTCTAATGATTAATGCTGGCCTTTTTTCTTCAATTGCCATGCAAACGGTACAACTGAGGAGACTAAACCTCTTTGGTGATACTCAGATTTGGATTAAGAACTTCAAAATGGATCCTGCCATTTATAATCCAGAAACGAACAAAATAATCCTCGGACAAGACCCCTGTTTCAGCTGATATATTTGTTTCTTCCCAGCACCACTTCATTGTCTCGAACGTTTGATATTATTGTACATAACCCACGTTTTGCCTCCCGTAACAATCCTACTCAAAACTGGTTCACTTTTTAGTCGATTATTTTTATCCATAAAATAATGCTAAGACATATAAAAATGCCATATTACTTAGAGGATTATCTTACTATAGATATCATGCCATTTTGTTAAGATGAGGTTGTTCACTTTAATACAACCCCTTCGTGCACATGAAAAGGGGCAATACAAATTTAATAAATATATATCTAAAACGGTTGATCCTTCAAATCCATAAACCACCCTGAACATTTAATCCGATTACTTGCCATGTATACCTTGACCAATGCTACCTTGCCGGAATGTATTACTTTTGCGATGTAATCTCTTTCTCTTATTGGTCGTTGTTTCTTAGATTTTATCCATTTCCGTTCTTTTCGTTGTAGTTGACCGTCCTTATGTGCCGTGTGTGCGCAGCCCTCCTTTCGCTGATATACGGATGGCGAGGGCGAGGACGCTTAATTACAATTCTATTAATTTTATTCGAAAGTGTCTTTGTCTCCTAATTATTCAGGGGGCGGGGGGAGAGAGGTGATACGAAAAGTTTAAACCTCCATTATGTGTGATAGCCCCCAATAGTCGCTGAGTCTGATGCGCGCGAGCAGATAACTCTATTCACAGACATCATATACAAAGCTAACCCCACTACCGCTCTTTTCTTTCATCTCTCCTACACAACACATCCTTCTTCCAAAACCGACGGAGAGGTTAATGTATCCATACTCCTCGGATGCCGAATGAGTGGTTGTGCACAATAGAGAAGCATTAACGGACGTTGCGAAAGTTCAGGAAATTTTATTCCGTTATTTAAAGTATTACTTTTAATAGCAGGTTTTTAACTGCAGCGAAGCGAGCGGGTCAATGGGTCCTGGAAATCTCGTGTTGTGTTCATCTTCTCTGGTCAACGAGTCGCTGACTCAATGTAGCCATAGGTAAATGAGGTTACTGAGTTCAAATATGGATACCATCTTAGTCCTTTCTCCAGAGATATAGACCAAGTATGTACCATGCATCTTCTATATCTCGCCTGCACTATATATATATATATATATATATATATATATATATATATATATATATATATATATATATATATATATATATATATATATATATATATATATATATATATATATATATATATATATATATATATATATATATATATAGTATATATTTATATATATATATATATATATATATATATATATATATATATATATATATATATATATATATATATATATATATATATATTACATCAAAGATATTTCCAATTTGGTTATAAAAGGTTTCTTGTTTGAATTCCATTTCGCGTAGGAGGGAAAACTCGGGGCAAAATGCCCCCTTCCCCGCTTCCTCGTCCGCTCTGATCTCGGAGGCGCTTTGAAGGGGTCGGGTACCGGTCGATCCTTATTCTTCAGAAGTCATTTAGAGTTAACTAGAATTGGCCTCTCGCAACATTCCAATAAGACCGCTTTGATCTGACGCCAACTTCGATATTGGAGAACCTGACGGAATACGGACGGGCGACCAGGAGACGACCTCGCAGGAGGGATTGTCGCTTGCACTCCGTCTACTGTATTTTCCGGCCGTTGGTCTGTCTTCCCCGCTGCTTCTCTCCGCCCGTTTTCGTTTTGTTTGTATGTCACTTCGGCAATGTTTGGTCGTCTATTTTTCGTTTCTTTGCCTTCTTTTTTTATCAGTGATTCTGAGAGCCACATTGTTTGTTTGTCTATCTTTTTATTTATCGCTAATGAAGATAGATGCCATATTTTAGATTGTTCCTGGACCTTTTGGTACCAGTATTCACAACATCTCATTGTTCCTGTAACGACCTAGTTGATTTTCCCTCCTCTTCACCTCCTTTCTTTTCTCCATCCATCCTAAATTCTTTCTTTTTTCTCCATTGTCCTCTCTCTCTACTACGCCCATTCCGTTGTCGGTAAGCGCCCCATGCAGAGTCAAATTTGGTTCCTATCCAATCTTCCATCACGTTCCTATTATTCCTATTATCAAAAACGTCTATTGTGGTTATTTAATCTCCCTGCCTCAATTAATTGGCGCTTCCGCAGATCAAACCTTAATATGATTCCGTTGACAAAAAAAAAATGCAAAATGTACACTTTGCATAATGTAAAAATGCAGGAAAATTGGAACACAAGCGAGTAATTGACGAGAACACCGAATTAAATTACCACAATTTTATTCCCGCCAGTGTTGGTTGAGTGGCAAATGCGAGAGTAAATTTGCTCCAAATCGAGTTCCTTCAAAATCCACGAAAAGGTTTCCAATTTTCAATGGTCGATGACGCCATGAGTCGAGTGGCAAAGTGGTAGCTCGTTAGGGCTGGGGATGGTGAATAGAGTTCAATAGTTCAACGATGGTGTTAGGTAATGATAAAAGTGGTGGGTAATAGATTCATAATGGCTGCTACTTTGTCTGTTTGTCCGTTCCTCCTTTCTGCCTCTTTTATGTATGTATATACGTAAGTCTTATGTATGTACACAGGTACAATTGACATATGAGTGCACATTTTTTTGAGAAGAGATATCTTTCTACGCAATTTTGAAGCCAGGACTTTTACATACAGTTGGTGGATCATCGATGAGGCTTAGATTGATCGATTTTTTTTTTATTTTAAGAGCTCATCTGGCGACTGCCTACTTGGGCATTAGTCGCCGTATTAAAACTGGCCTAGTTCTAGGCTACTTTAAAATAAAATTAAAGAGACAAAAAAAACACCCCAAAAAGGGGGAAAGGAAGCAAGCTGGTGCGTCGGGGGGGAGGTCCTCCCGGCGCAGGAGCGTGCAACCTAAAGGAAAAAAAAACAAATGCAAAAAAAAAACAAAAAAAAACAACAAACCCTGCTTAAATAATAGGGAGAAGGCTTAGATTGATCGAGAATGTCATCAGCCGTTACTGTACTAACGGCATACTTTTAACTGTGATCAAAGCGGTGCTCGCTGCCTCAGTGTCCTTGGTTCGAATCGCTTCCCTGCACGGATTTTTTCGAAAAGAGGTAATAAATATTAGAGGTAATATATATATATATATATATATATATATATATATATATATATATATATATATATATATATATATATATATATATATATATATATACAACACCACTGCGCAAACAATCAGGTGTTCGATCCTTGACAGGAAAAAAACTTTGTATTGATTTAGCATTTACAAATACGAATCTACATTCAATTTGAGGGAAATATTGTTTAACAAGTAATGAGAACTTTCGTCTGCACAATTTATTTATAGTTCCCATTTCTGTAAACTTAAAATAATGGATCTGCTTAGGGACTGTAGTTATATTTATTTTGAGTAAATAAATATTGTTTAGAAATATTCGAATCCTTTTAGCAATATATATATATATATATATATATATATATATATATATATATATATATATATATATATATATATATATATATATATATGATTAAGGTGAAAACCAGTAAACCGCGGGCTATACGCTCCCATCTTCGCGTATTATGGAAAAAATATTACCTTAAAAAAGGAGGGGGGGATATTATATGAAAGTTAAAACAAAATTGTATAAAATTGAACCAAAAATACATGAACAATTAAAATGAAGAGTCAATAAAGAGTTAGAATAACATGACACCAAAAAAGCAATGAGAAGCAATAAGTTTAGTTGTGCAAGGAGGAGGGGGGGAGCGGTAGAAATGTTGGTTGGGTACTATGACGTGAATGGTATTGGAAGGAGGTTGAGTCGTTATTGATAGCACGATTTTGTTGTTTGATATAAAAAGATCCTAAGTGACGTGGAAGCTTGAGTAGAGTCAGAGATTATAAAGTACTCAATTGATACTTCGGCTTTACGTGTAAAAAATTGCCTGTGAGGGAAAGGACGATTGTTCTTATTTATAAAGGACATTAAGAGCTCTTGCTAGCTGAGAGTGGTCCGCCAACGTTGCGGTACTGGGTTCGATCCCGGCCAGAGGGGACACAAACATTAGCGCACGTAAAGATCTGGTTACCAATTGGTGGAGACGCTGTGCTCGCCCCGTTTTCGCGTAGGTAGATCTTACAACTCTCATCTCACACATAGCCAATCACAACACTGCTTTCTTTCCTTTCCCGCCTTCACAGCACAACACACACACACACACACACACACACACACACATACTCTGTTCCAAGGAATCCTGCCAATGGGTATCTATATCCACATACCTCTGACGCGGAACTGGTCCCTCTGCCCCGAGGTGACGAAGGTTCCACCTGAACGTTGTTCGGTGTCGAAACATAACACATCCTGACACCTCTTCCCAAAGAGGACCGGCCCTGGTGCCGTTGGGCTCACCAACGATTGTCATACTGATCTTTATGTCTATTTCATTAACCATTCGGGATCCGCCTGTTGCTTCTCTTTATCCTCATCTTCCTTCATCATCCTTATCCGAATTTTCACGCGTTTCATTTTTTCCCGCCCCGAATTTCCGTTAATTTTTCCTATTAAAACCTTTCGAATAAAACGATTAAAATTTCTGAATAAAAATATCCGATTTACCAAAAACATTTCTCAATAAATATCCAAATTTTCCGCGATTTTTTCAAATAAAAATAAAGGAGAAGGAGGGAAGAATGAAAGAAAAGAAAAGAATGAAAGGAAAAGACGGAAAATTGTAGGGGAAGCACAGAATAATGAAACGGAAGGAAAGAAGAATGAAGGAGAAAGACAGAAAAGTGAAAGGGAACGACAGAAGAATGTAGGAGAAGGAGGGAATAATGTAGGGGAAAAGACACAAGAATGAATGGGAAAGACGGAAAAATGGAAGAAAAGGACGAAATAATGAAGGGGAAGGACAAAAGCTTGAAGGGGAATGACAGAAGAATGAAGAGGGAAGACAGAGGAATAAAAGGAATGGAAGAAAGAATGTAGAGGAAGGACAGGAAAATGTAGGGGAAGGACATAAGAATGAATGGGGACAGACCAATGAAGGGGAAGGACAAAAGATGAGGGCAATGCCGGATGAAATAAAGAATAACAAGTAATCGAAAAGATAAAGAGCACAAAGACCAGTTCATTATGATTCATCTTTAGTTTAGCCTGAGTGATAACGGCGAGATATCAACTTCCATAAGAGGCCTTTTGACGACGACATTTTAAATGGGAAGGACGATTTGAATCGAAATTCGCCCAACTTCTCCTATGTGGGTTTATACCTAATTCCAGTGGCCCTAACTCTGTGTGGGGTCACTAAAGTCACGAGAACTGATTTAGTTCTAAAGATAATCCTCGGAATAAAGAGCCAATTAAGCCTTGGAGTGATTTTGAATATATTGTTCTGGCAGATGATCCGAAAGGAGCGTTGGGTAAGATGGTGGCGTTTAGCAGAGGCTAAGTAATACGCGTAAACAAATTGCCATCGAGTGAAGCCATTGACGCGCAGCGCCCCGACATAACTTAGGAAAGAACCGGTGACAGCTCTTTATAATGCAATAAAATCAATGAACCGAAACTCATTGACCTAACCAAGGGCAGACACCTCGGATGGTTCTTTTAAGTGGCGGGGGGGGGGGGTTATTTACAGGTGTAGGTTTACAGGTGGTTTTTCTCTAGGTGATCCACCTAGCTACATGTGGGATAACTGAGAGAAGCACATGGAACCATGGGTCCACCCATAACAGTTATTGGAGGGGATGGGGTTACAGCACACAGCAGGCGAATGCTCCCAAAGACATAAATTGCGGCATAACAAAGTGCAGTGACGATCAACTGAACCTTTGTAATGAAAATTAAAGTAAATTCAATACTTTTATTACACTCATCAAAAAAACATCCAACATTGTGAATGTTCTTCATAAAAATGTTATTCCATGGACATTGAGTAATTTTAATTGTATTTTACTGCTGAGCCTCGATTTTGAAGTCTACAGGGTGATGCAAAAGTTCTAATTAAAAAATATCCTTTTTAAAGCTAATCCAGAATTGTATGGGGTTTACCTTATCGTACAGAATTGTAAAATACTTTTCACTCGCTCGATATTATTGTTTTTTTTTAGTTGCATTTGCATATAAAAGAGTATTTTAGATCATTTTCTTTTTGCAAACTCACCTGAAGATTAATACAAGATTGCTTTTCCACTCGCTTCATTTAAAGAAAAAAGAACAGTTGTTTTTATATAAGATGGACTCAGCAAAGGTCTTCCCAGCTTGAAAATTCCTTTATTCTTATTATTTTCTATTTTATCTACCTCTATTTGCAGCTATTATTCACTTCAGAGGGAAGTAGAAGAGGGAATTAAAACTTAAAAACCGCTCACCATTTGCGCTCCAAGAGAAGAAATCCACCATTTTGTCCATAAAATTAAACTGGAAAAAGAAGTTTTCAGCGAGGCGAAATTCTTTTTAACCCTTCCAGAAATAAACGGAGCAAAGCCGGTTCGATTTTTGAATTTGTCTCGACCAATCAGCGACGAGCGACGTTGAAATCAAGTTACCCATTTTCTGTTTTAAATTTCAAACGCGGTCTTTTTTAAAGCTTTCTTGGCCACTCCCCTCGGCTGGTCGGAGAAGAGGGGATATGATTGGTTACTGAATTGAATTACACCGGACGCGCGGCACATTGAGAAAAGACATTCTTTTTTCCATGAGACCGCTCGAATTCAATTAAAATAGTTGCTCCGCATTTTTTTCTAAATTTGACAGGTAGAATACACACGCGCGCACACACAAACACCATTTTTGTACGAATGGTAAGTAAGGCCGGCTATTGAATTAATGGATCATTTGCCAGGCCAAATTTAACGCAGTTGAAGGAAGAACAGATTGAGATGAGACATTTATTTGGGTGTAAGAAGAACAGACGCTGCGGTAACTACAATTAAGTTGGGCGGCGCTTTCTCTAAAACAGTCTTGTTGGAGTAGATTACAGGGAAGTGAGGACGTTGCATGCTTAGGTAATTTTCTACGCCCCCTGGCATCTTGCCTGAACTAGCGGCTCATGCAACAGCTAGGAAATGGTTCAATTGCAACAACCTTACGCTGGATTCATCCATTTGAGGTGGTCCCACTCCAGGGACATATCCAATTGGAAATGACTGACTATCATACAACTCCATTCTTGCCCTACGGGGTGGCTAGAGTGTAAAAAAAACACAGCCTTGCCTGCTGGACGGTCCGATGAATGGAAAAGGGGATAAGTGTATGAGGAAATTGAAGAATTAGAAAGATTGCGAAAGCGTCACCTCCTAACTACCATATTGACCAAAAGGAGTCAACATAAACCTTGAGAACAAGTTTTTCAAAGAGAAAATATTCTCAAACCTTTACACCAAAATCTCTGTGAGGTAAAAATGGTAAATAAAATTATTTGATGGAAAAAAGAGTACAAATTAAATCGCAAAATGTCAGTTTAGGTGATTTAATGCAAGAATATGTCCAAACTACTGCATACATATTTTCATTCCTTGGTGAATAGAGTATGTCTGGCATTGGTGTACAAAACTGACTGCTGAATACAATAATTGGGCACTGAAGCAAATTGAAAATGATGTAATACAATAATTCTCCCAGACATAAATTTATTGGTGAATACGATAATTATGAGATTGAGTTTTAAATTCAATGAGGAATACAATAATTCTGAAATTGAGACCTAAATCCATTGGTTAATACAATAATTCTGGCACTGGTATACGAAATTGACTGTTGAATGATATAATTCTTTAGTGAATACAATATTTCTAAGCAAAACGAAAATGATGGAAACAATAATTATCGCAGAAACATAAATTTATTGGTGAATACAAAATTACTGGGATTGAGGCTCAAATTCATTGGCGAATGCAATAATTCTTGCATAAGTGAATAAAATAATTCTGGTAATCCGCCATAAATATATTAGTGAACACAATAATTCCGTCACTGAATCATAAATTCATTGGTGAATAGAATAATTTTGGCATTGAGACACAAATTCATTGATGAATACAATATTTCTGGCATTAATACATAAATCCATTCGTGATTAGAATAAATCTACCAGAAGCTTATGTTCATTTAAATAATAAAACAATTCTGGCAGTGAAGAATAAATTAATTGGTATGATTGAAGCATAAATTCTTTAGGGAATAGGTGAACCATATTATACTGGCAGTGAGGCAAAAATTCAATGGTGAATACATTTTTTATATCATGAATAAGATCATTCTGGCAGTGGGGCATAAACCCATTACTGCATAAAACAATTCTGGCATTGCGGCATTAATTCATTACTCAATATAAAAATTCTAACAGTGAGGTATTATCTATTGCTGAATACAATAATTCTGCCATTTTTGCATAAATTCATAAATGATTTCAGCAATTCTGGCAGTTAGGCATAAATAAATAACTGAGTATAATAATTATGAAATCGAGGAATAAATAAATTCAATATTGAAAACAATAATTCATACGGTGAGGTATAAATCCATTGCTGAATAAAAGTTTATGGCAGTGAGGCATAAATCTATTAATGAATATTGGATTTATTTCAGTGTGGTATAAATGTATCAGTGAATACAAATATTCTGGCAGTGAACATTAAATCTGTTACTGAATAAAATAATTCTGGAAATGAAGCATATATCCATCCTTGAATACGATAAAACTGGCAGTGAGGCATAAGTCAATTGCTGAATACAATAATTGCTGCTATAAGGGATAAATCAATTTCTGAATACAATGATTTTCCCCATAATGCATAAATCCATTACTGAAAACAATAATTATGAATGATGAGACATAATTCCATTACGAAATGTAAACTTTATGATAGTGAAGCATAAATCCACTACTGAATATTGTATTTATGACGGTGCTGTATAAATTCATTAGTGAATACAAATATTATGGCAGTGAGGCATAAATTCATTGTTGAATACTTAATTCTGGCAGTGAACATTAAATCCGTTACTGAATACAATAGTTCTGGAAATAAGACATATATTCATTAATAAATACAGTAATTTTGGCAGTGAAGCATACATCCATTGCAGAATGTAATGATTATTGCAATGAGACATATATTTTTTTTAATATTGGTGAATACAATCATTCTTGTATTGGGGAACAAACCTATTACTGATACAATTATAAGTCATGCATTGAAACATAAATCACTTACTGAATACGATAATAAATATAATAATTAATGCAGCAAAGCATAAGTGCATTTTTAAATACAATAATTCTTGAGCTGATACATAAATCCATTATTGAATACAATAATTCTAGCAGTTTACCATAGACCCATTAAGAAAATGAAATTTTTGTGGCCGTAAGGCAAATATCTATTAATGAATGCAATAATTCAAGCAGTGAGGCATAAATCCTATATTGCATACAATAGTTCTGGCATTTAGGAATAAATCTATTATTAAATACAATATTTCAAGCAGTGCATCATAAATTATGAGCTCCGCAGAAATCTTCCTTCGATCTTTTCTCTTAAATTTATCAATGACTTTTTTAGGTGGTCGCGAAATTCCATACTGAAAAGCAAGACAAAGAGTTTTATTAGGAATAGAGAGGTATAGGAACTGAAATTATCCTAATTAGTTCTCTAGAGAAATCTTAGAGGCTCTCAAATAGTTTCTGCAGAGAGCATTCGGGAATTATTCCGCCGGGTGTTAAATACATCATTTAAGGTTCAAATGAAGTGATAGAACCTTCTCTCGCAAAGAGGAGCGAATTGGCGCCTTACACTGTCAGCCTCGTTGTGCCAATTTGTCCATGGAAGGTTCCATTGGTCTCCGTCTCGATCACAGCATTTACAACGATGAGGGCACATATATCTTTCCTTTTTAATGGTCGGAGAGTAGTAGTTATTTCTTTAGTGGTATTGATCCACCTAAATCTTATCTTGTAGAAGAAAAGCGGCCACAGTTTTTGTTTTTATACTATTTCCCCTTTTTTATCAGGTATTTTTCCTATCTTATATTCATTCTTTTTCACACCTAATTAGACACAAGTACCCACGAAAGGTGTTAAACTCTTCCCACCAAAATATTCTTCCCAAAAGTAACCTTGCATAATATACAAATTTAGAGGTCTCCTTGGCCTCTAAGTAATCTCTACAGGTAGAAATTAAAGGGTAATGGACTTAAGAATATCGCAGGCCATTCCGTGAAACGAGCGTTCCAAACAGGAAACTGTTGTTTCTCTTCTTTGAAATTATTAGATTACCAGGCAATGGCTTCGCCACTCCCCCCCCCCTCCTACGGGTAGAGCTTGCGCTTCGCTACTAAGATTAAAATTTGAAATCTAAAAAAAAACAGCCATGGTTAAGTTTTAATAAGTTTTCTGAACTTCGCTAATTTTAATAATTTTAAAAAGGAACTCTAAACTAAATTTTTCCCTTTTCAAAATATCACGTTGCTAAAATATAGTTATAGAATAGAAGATATATAAAAATAATTTTTCTGAACTTCACCATTTGTAATTCTTTGAGTTTTAAAATTTCCCCAAATTTCGATACTTATATTTATTTCTGAACTTCACCATTTTGTTTTTTGATATTCTAAAAGAATTATTAGAAATAACTTTGATAAAAAAAAACATGTCATAACCAAACTAAGATGAAATTATTATTCAAATACTCAAAAAGATCCCCTTCTTAAATTATAGAGTTAGTGATGATGATGATGATGATGATGATGATGTATCGTCATTTTGGGACCTATAATATAATCATAGAATACCGCCCTATGAGGCTTAAAAAAACTTTAAATATAGGACTGTTTTCAGTTCTCGAACAATCACTCTTTTTTTAGGCTTTTTTCCTTCAGTTGGAACCCACGGATTACTGTAGGATCCGAAACAAGGGTCAATATAGCATATGGCAGCGGCCGCAACATTCGGTCCGAATCGGAATTCCATCCAGCGAATAATTATAATGTACTAGGATATCTATTTGGGGCAGAACCACACGGTACCACAACACTACAATTCCTTACTTAGTGAGATTGTACAACGCAACGATATGACTCATGACTCTGTGATAGTAAATAGCTATAAACTTTATTTTTTCCACTTTATTTTTTTCAAAATATTAGTATTAATTATAATTGTGTAAAATATTAATAATATATAAGTTGAATTTTGTTAACCATGTCGCTATGTTAAAAATATTATAATGTTTTTGTATTTTTCTTGGAAATAAGCCATTTATTATTATTACTTGATATAATGATGTTTACGATCTGTTAGAGGGTTGTCCTTAAGTGTTAGCAGTACATACTAACACGTGCTTAAGGTTATCCTTAAATAGTTGTAGTACATACGAACGTATCTTTGGTACACATACACAATGGAGTGCGTATGTGTACCAAAGATACCACTGGAGTACGTATGTGTACCAAATATACTACTGGAGTGCTTATGTGTACCAAATATACCACTGGAGTGCTTATGTGTACCAAATATACCACTGGAGTACATATGTGTACCAAAGATGCGACTGGAGTACGTATGTGTACTATGACCCTTTAGACAAACTAATTACAAATGATCGGCAAACACCACCAACGTCGCCTACTGCTTTCAGCTAATCAATTGGGCTTTGGATTTAGCCATTTATTTTCCCTATTCCTTAACATTTAAACCTTATCCTGATCTCGTGAAATTAAACGAGTATCCATTTCATAATAATTTAAATTAAACAAGAGTTAATATTATCTACAGTGTAACGTCACATTAACGACGTATGTCACGGAAATTAACTGAATTATAAAAAGTTCCGTTATTGTATGAAATTTTTAAAGGGGTCCTTCTTAAATAATGAATTGTATGGTTTTGTAATAGTTCGAAAACGGGATTTAAAACACGAAGTATTAATTTTTTTTAACCAGGTCGGACTTAAAGGGAATAAATATTCAAATTATTAGGAAGATTTGTTGATTGTCTTAGGTAGGTTTGTTGAATAAGTGCGAAATGTTGGCTCACAAATAGGTCATCCTCGAATGGTTTCCGTTAACTATGGTTTCCACTAATTTTAACATACAAACACTTAAAACTCATCTCACGAGAGGTCATGGAGATAATCAACAAGGTATTTTCTACCTAACTTATGAAGGGTAATCCAACCGAGCGCGACATTACTGACTGACCCAAACAATCGGAGACTTAACACCCTCTAAGAACCCAGCCGATTCAAGCCAACTGCACCGAACACCTTAGATCGTATACAGGGTGTCACCAAAAGAAAAACAACCGAAAAATAATATATGGGGTTCTCGTTGGCGAGTGGATAAGGCGATGGATTCCAACGCCTATGTGTCGGGTTCGAGTCCCTGTGTGAGGGATATAAAACATTTGGTGGTAGGTACGGAAGTGCAGTCAATCACGACAGGTTAGGACTAGGTGCAGAGGCACATACTTCCTTACGCACAATTACCACACGCTTCTCCTCTTCTCTTCCATTTACACGCACACAACACATTACTCTTCCGCCTACGAAACTAGCAGAAGAGGTTTACAATCCACACTCCCTTTAAATAGCACTGGTGCCTCTCTATTGAGTCACGAAAAGTTACTTACTTCTCCCTTCTCTCCCAACGAGGACCGACCCCTCTTGCATACAGTGTAGCCTGTGATTGGCATTCTGATTTTTATGTTGGTTTCATTATCCAATCGGGGTACACTGGCCTAAATGGATTGGATAGGTGGTGTTAATGCATAAATCTTATAAAAAAAATATAATATTTCTTCAACTGACCTTTTTGTGACACCCTGTAGTTATTTGCTTCTTTTACGGCGAATTTATGCAATTCATACATATGGACCCTGGTTGCGTCCACAATGCGGGAGCGGGGGCCCTACTACTTTTGAGGGCCTCCTCCCTTATTAAGGGGATCACCTACAGATATATACCATCTTCACCGAGTAAAGAAATCTCTCGTTGGTCACGGTAACTTCTTTCTTTTATCGATTAAAATGGGAAGGGTGTAATAGCGGGCAACCTACAAATGCCTCTGAGCTTTCCCTTCGCCTCTTATTGGTCGTCCCTTGGACGGCGCAGGCGACGATGCGCCGCGCGAATTTTAACGAAGCAAAAAGAAGGACGAGGCAAGTATTGATTCGGGTGACGGGAGGACATTAGCCGCCGCGACCTCTGACCTCAGTCGGTGGAGGGGCATTATAGGCATTGGCGAGTCCGCCCTGCGCCTACCTCCGGTTTCTTTGTGCGAGGAGGTGGCCAGGGAGGGCCCTAGGAGGGCGCTGGTCCGAAGCGATGCATTTTTATCGGGGGGATTTATCGCGAGCCTCAAGCGCTTTTCAATTTGGCCAAACCTTCGTCATTTCTCGGCCGTAGCGTTTATTGTGGATGCGTCGGGACGCTCGTTCAATCTACAAGGAGTTATCGCTCCTACTTCTCTCACTCTCCTACGCTCACACCCACATACACACTCACTCATACACACTCGTGCACACACGAACTCTCACGCTTTTTTTTACACAATCTCACACACACACACACTCTCTCTCTCTCTCATACTCACTCGCACACACATTCTCACGCTCTCTCTCACCTTTATTCATACTTTCTCAATAACTCTTTCTTACTCTCTCTCACAATCTCTAACTCATTCTCTCTATCTCTCTCTTATTTTCCATCGTTTTACCTCTTTATCTACATTTATCTTTTTCCACTTCTAGGTAATATTTTGTTCTCATAATACAATTTTTTTCCTCGTGCCTCTGCCCTTGTTGGGGAGCGCTGTTATGCATAGGAAACCGCAGGGACCCCGTGCGTCCAGAGGTTCACTATCAGTTTAATATCTATTTAGTCAATTCTTCATAATTCATTTTGTATTAACTTCTGCTAAATATTTATCCCATTTAGCATATTCCAACTACCTTTTTAAGAAAACATCTGTACTCGTGTGTCCCTTTGTGTTCCCCTCTCCGTTTGGTGCTGTTTCCCTCTTTTCATTTTGCTGGGTCCCCCCTTGTTTTCTGTCGGGTTCCTAAACTATTGTGATTTTAAACATATTTTAACAGATTTGAAGGATTTAGGTCCAGGAATGAGTGAGTGTGAATGAGAACCATCAATTGTGGTAGTGTAAATTTCCTTCCAAAAAGATTTGGATACGCAAAAATTCAGGATCGATTGTGTTTAAATGTTCAAAATTGACAAGTAACGATTGGGATGAAAATATGTGTTATGGACAATACCTTTTTCCAGTGCTTTGGCAAATTTCGTGTGAAAAGGAAAGTTGGAGTTGTAAATATGCCAATTTTAGACAAACTCTGAATAGAATGGATATAACTTGGTTGAATTCGTATTTCATTTCCAGTTTGGGAAAATATTTCTGAAAAATACTTCCCGAGATTTTTGTGATTCAAACATAATTAATCTATTTCAGGTTTTATCCATGATTCATTTTTAGAGTAATGGCCTATGATGGGAGCAAAACTTTTGCAATTTACATGACAATCATTTGGGGATTTTAATAATCAGTAGCCTTAAAATAACGGTAGGCCACTATTTATATTTCTTGATATAGATAGTTATCCGTTGGGACATGGTACCTAGTTTTTATTATTTACCTATAACTGATAACAAAACATCGAGGGTATCATAAAATTAGTGAAATGAAGTTCGTTCAGAATATTGAAGTTACGGAATTGAAAATATGATGAAAGCACGTGAAGTCAAGTTAGATACTAGAAGAAGAAAATATATAAAAGAAAATCATTTAAAAAGGCCAAATAATAGAAAAGAGATCAAGGATATGGTCGAATATAAGAGATAAAGAGGAGAATATTTTAAGCAAAGAGTTTGGAATTCAGCTCGAAATGGAATTAGAGAAGTTTTTAAAGGCGCGCAGTGAAGTATGGAAGTCTTTAAAGGCACGCAGTGAAGTATGGAAGTCTAAATGCACGCAGTGAAGTTATAGTAGCCTTTAAAGGCACGCAGTGAAGGTATGGAAGTCTTTAAAGGCACGCGGTGAAGGTATGGAAGTCTTTAAAGGCACGCAGTGAAATTATAGAAGTCTTTAAAGGCACGTAGTGAAGGTATGAAAGTCTTTAAAGTCACGCAGTGAAGGTATGGAAGTCTTTAAAACACACCGTGAAGTTAAGGAAGTCTGTGAAGGCACATCGTGAATTCAGCGAAGTTTTGAAAGGAACACTGTGGAAGTAGCGAAATTTCAAAGGAACACCGTGAAGTTAGCAAAGTTTTTAAAAGACCACCTTGAACATAAGTGGTTTTAAAGGAACATCATGAAGTTAGGGAAGTCTTTAAAGTCACAACGTGAAAACAACAATATTTTCAAGACTATGAATTAGCGCCATTAGCTGATAGGATAAATATTAATGTAGAGTATTAAAACAAACTATCTGAACTAAGCTACCATTCCCTCTACCACCATCTTCTGCTCCTGAATAAAGGTTAAGGGTATTCTACAATTGCCTGTATAGATACTAAATTAATGAAACCTACTTCTTTAAAGGAATGACCCAATAATTGAGCTACATCTTGCGTTAATAGCATATGATGGGTAAAATAGTAGAAGATAGAAGAGAGATAGATGCGAAAATTACTTAATATGATTAAGCATTTTATATGACACTTTTCAAGGTCACGAGTCTTACCACAGAGCCCGATATTCCAATAGATAGAACCAGGCAATGGCTTCGCCACTTCCCCCTACGGGGGAGCTTGCGCATCGCGACTAAGATTCATATTTAAAATCTCAAAAAAAGCAGCCATGGTTAAATATTTAGACATTTTCTGAACTTCGCCAATTATAATAATTTTAAAAAGGAACTCTAAACTAAATTTCCGTCCTTTCAAATATACTTCTGAACTTCACCATTTGTAATTCTTTTGGTTTTAAAAAATTCACAAAACTTCGATACTTATATTTATTTCTGAACTTCACCATTTTGTTTTTTGATATTATAAAAGAATTATTAGAAATAACTTTGATAAAAAACCTAACTCATAACCAAACTAAGATGAAATTATTATTCAAATACTCAAAAAATCTCCTTCTTAAATTATGGAGTTAGTGATGATGATAAAGCACTTAAAACAGGTCTGTCCCGAACAATATCCACACCTTTAGCGTTCTCACACGCCATTGTCGATTCTTATTTCATGCAAGTGTGAAAGCACTTGCAGTCGCCTACAACTGAATGAAGCAATTCCTGATCCCTCGTCACCTTGAGATTAATAAACCCATGATCAAGCTTAAGAGATTCGTTGTGACATTTTAAAGCTTGGCGGAAATGAAGTCAAGAAAATAAAATGTTTTGGGGACAAATTTTCCTAATCTTCAAAATCTAAAATTTAATCTCGAAAAAAAAGAGCTTCATCGTAACGTCAAAGTCCATAAATCAATGACCCGGTTTGATGCGGTTCACCACAACTCTGAATGATTTGTGTGTATGAGCAAAGGAACTGTTCAAAGTCCTTTGCTCGAATATGTGTGAAAGATAACCAAATTTGGGGATTAATTTACAAAAATTCTCTTCAAATGAAAGAAATGGACGGGTATATAATAAATCCAGGACTCTGCCATAATGGTACTGCAACGAAGCTCTGGTTCCCTGCCAAAATGGTGCCACTTGTCAAGAATGAGATTTATGATGCTAAATTAATTACCCCTTTGCGATCAAACCGTACGAAGAGGCCGATAATCAATTAAATTAGCATGCATTGCGAAGCATCCGAGGAGAGAGGAATCCAGCCCAAATTTGATCATTTTAAAGGGCCTTGAGTGAAAAAATTCGCAAGAATCATTCAATAAAGTCACAGGGACAAAATCACACTTATTTAAATGCCATAAACAAAGAAAATCACTGTGACAAATCACATTTTATTTAAATGCCATAAACAAAGAAAGTCACAGACAAAATAACATTTTATTTAGATGCTATAAATAAAGGAAATAACAGGGACAAAATCACATTTATTTAGATGCCATAAGCAAAGAAAGTCACAGGGACAACATCACATTTTATTTAGATGCCATAAGCAAAGAAAGTCACAGATACAACGTAAAATGTTATTTAGATGCCATAAACAAAGAAAGTCACAGGGACAAAATCACATTTTATTTAGATGCTATAAACAAAGTCAGGGACAAAATTACATTTTATTTATATGCCATAAACAAATAAAGTCATAGGGACAAAATCACATTTTAGTTATATGCCATGAACAGAAAGTCATAGGGACAAAATCACATTTTATTTATATGCCATAAACAAAGACAATCACGGGGACAAAATCATATTTTATTGAGATGGAATAAGCAATGAAAACCACAGGGGCATATCACATTTTATTTAGATGCCATAAACAAAGAAAGTAATAAAAAGTATTTCAAAACTTGCCTTATATGAAACTTTTACTGTCATAGAAATTTATATATGAGGATATTACCTTGTAGAAAGGCACACCCTTCCGGCCCCATTGTGTACCTCGCAAAAGACTATCAAGTATAACAAGGGCCAGCATGTTACTGCTGCTGACATTTGAAAGATTGTATGCCAACTTATCTCCCAAACTACAGGAAGATCTGTAGATCTACATCTTTCACACATTTTTCCCTCTTCTATATTCATCCTTTCCTCTATAAATCTCTCCTTACAAACTTTCTAATGGAGATTCTCTAATTAGTCTTTAGTTTAAATTGAAAAAATATATAATACGAGGGCAACAAACGCTGACGTGTATAATTTTAAAACCCTTCACCTAATATCAAGGCATTACATGCATAGTCAGCGTTTTTATTGTTGAGGATTAAGACGAATATTGGATCCAACGTTAGGAAAAAAACTCTGCCACAATCTCCTTGTCCTGCGGCTGTCCTTAGCATCGACGAAGCAGATTGAGTCATGAGAGTGACCGACGATGTTATTCGTGGTGGCGTCAGGCAAGTTCCATGTGAGTGGCAAACGGAAGTGGGACATGAAGCAACTCATAGGCATGATGAGCCATTATGGTGATGCCCTTTAGAGCAGCCTTTTGACCCAATCTTGTGAATGCAGTTTGCGGGACGAGTGGCAACTCGGATGACCTCTGATAGGCCCTTGTGGCTTTTGTCATCCGTTGAATTATGTTATGTTATGTTCTTATTTTATGTTACGTTACGTTATGTTGTTATTTTGCGTTAGTTACGTTATGTTACGTTATGTCAAGTTGTTGATGGGCAATGTAACAACTGGCGACTGAATTAGTCGATAGGTACCATTAACTTACACATACAAATGATGGTAATATGAACATAATTAATGGCATTTGCAGTTGCCCTAATTAGCCGTGTCACATTTTACACTGAATTTCGTTCAGTCATAATTTAATGATAGAACGATAAGGAATAAAATAAATTAAATTTAGTGAAATGTTTTATGTTCCTGCGCTATTTCAAGCAGTAGTATCGAAAATTAGGACACGGTTTCGTTTCAAAACAGGGGTGCGAAATTTCACACATTTCTCCTCTTTCCAGCTTAAGTGACTTTATATATTTATATAATTTTTAATCATGGATATCATAAAAAAATAGTATTTTATATTTTTGTATTCCTATAATTAATTTCCCTACCTAACCTATTATGATGCATTAATATTTTGGCAACATTGCAAAGCAAATCCTAAGGGCAGTCATCCAAATCTATTCGTTGATTTATAAAACAAATAATTATATCCTATTTAACTTATTTTGTACAAAACATTTCGAAAAATGTGACATGACTAATTGGGGAAAATGAACGAACTATATAACTTTAATGTAAAAGAAATATGCAACCTTGGGTGTAGAGTACAAAAACTACGAACAACGGGTAAATTCGTTTTTGCCGTAGCCAAAAACGGAAACGCAACCGACTGTTAGGGCTCAGATTCTGTAAACCTCTCCATATTTTGGGGCATCTCCATAACCATTCTTAGGACCTATCATTAATTCTATGGGGCCTATCATTCATTCATCGAGGCTTATCATTCATTCCTTTGAGCCTCACATTCATTATCTGGGAAATATCTTTCATTTCTTGCGGTCTCTCATTTATTCCTTGCGACCTATCATTCATTCCTTTATACCTATTATTTATTCATTGGGGCCTCTCATTCATTCCTTTGAGGCTATCATTCATTCCTTGGGGTCTTTTATTCAGTCCTTAGGAAGTCTCATTCATTCATTGGGACGTATCATTATTTCCCTGGGGTTATCATTCATTCCTTTAGGCCTATCATTAATTCCTTTGAGGCTACCATTCATTCCTTGAGGTCTTTTATTCATTCCTTAGGGACTCTCATTCATTCATTGGGACCTATGATTATTTCCCTGGGGTTATCATTCATTCCTTTAGGCCTACCATTCATTCCTTGGGGTTATTTATTCATTTATTGGGCCAATCATTCATTCCTTGTGGCCTCTCATTCGTTCGTAGGGCCCTATCATGTATTCCTTGAGCCTACCATTCATTCATTGGGCTTATCATTCATTCCCTGGTGCCTATCATTCATTTTTTGGGGCTATCATTCATTCATCGGGACCAATCATTCGTTTTCCTTATCATTCACTTAATGGTGACCTGTCAATCATCCCTTGGTGCATTTTATTCATTCCTTGGGGCCTATCATTCATTCATTAAGCCTATCATTAATTCCTTGGGTTTATCATTAATTTATTGGCCATATAATTCATTGTTTAGGACTTATCATTCCTTTATTTGGCCTCTTATTCATTATTTGGAACATTTTATTCATTTCTTGGAGACTCATTCATTTAATGGGCCTGAATACGTATTTTTGTCAGTATTTACACTCGAAGATATTCTAATTGTACCTGATTGGACCTTATTCTTTAAGGGTAATGAGAAGAAAAAAAAATTAGGGTATATTTTAATTACAAAGGAGATAGTGTTGAAAGAAAGAGAATAAAATTAATTTTAGTAGAGCATCGGAACCTGGTGAGATTTTTCCTAGGATTTTGAAAGAATTTAAAGATGTGTTAAGTGAGCCCGTAGCATGCCTATTTAGAAAGTGATTAGAGACTAGCATTGTACCAATGTCATGGAAGAAAGCATATGTGATACATATATTTACGAAAAGTGTTAAAACAATAATGTCAAATTGTCGGTCAGTGAGTTTGACATCAGTGGTTGAATAATGATGGAATCTGTAATAGTGAAATCTATTAAGTTGTTTCAGGAATATCAACAGGGCTTTAGTCGGTCTTTTTATAGAAAGGTGTACGAAGCAGCCGATAGTGATGAGGATTACGATATTGTTTATCTGTACTTTAGTAAGGCTATCGGACAGGGTGCCACACTTTGGACTTGTGAATAAAGTTAAAGGGCGTAAAATCGATGCAAGTATTTTTAGGTGGACTCAGTCGTGGCTTAGTGACAGAGGGGCAAAATATTAGTATAGATGGGATTAAACGTGAGGTGAATTTTACCTGTGGGGTTCCTCAGTGGTCGGTGTTGGGGCCGTTGTTGGTCTTATTTATATTAATAATCTTGATTTAGGTATAAGCAGCGACCTAAGCAAGTTTGCCATGATATTAAGTTAGGTAGGATTATAAGGTCTGACTCTGATGAGGAGTTATTACAAAAAGCCTCGACCATACTCTCCTAATGGGCAGAGAAATGGCAAATGGAATTTAACACGAGCAAGTGTAGTATACTAAGTATAGGTAGGTGAAATCCACTGAATATTCATAAAGTGAATGGAACAGCTTTAGCAAGGTCACAATGCGAAGGAGATTTAGGTGTTTTTGTTAAGTTCAGACTTCCGGCTCAGAAAGCAGCGCTTAAGTGCTAGGAACAAAGCTAATAGTATATTAGGATTTATTGGGAGGAGTGTAAGAAATAGGAGTGCTGATGTCTTTCCGAAACAGTACCTGGCATTAGGTAGGTCTCATCTTGAATATGTGGTCCAATTTTGATCATGATACTGTAGGATGGATATTAGATTACTTGAGTTTGTGCACAGAAGGATGACTAAGATTCATGGGTTGAGGAGCTTACCTTATGTTGAAAGGCCCAGGAGACTAAATCTAGATAAGTTAGAAAGGAGTAAAGTTCGAGGAGGACTTGATTGAAGTGGTCAAGTGGGTCAAAGGTTATATAACAGGGAAGGTATAAGTAAGGTTCCTATTTTTAGCGAAAAGGATAGTACGGGGAGCAATGAGTTTAAGCTGGGTGAGTCTAGATTTAGGAAAAAGATTGGTATAAATTGGTTTACAAATCGAGTGGTTGATGAATGAAATAGGCTTACTAGTCATGTGATTGAAGCGTCCTCCTTGCGGAGTTTTTTAAGAATAGATTGGATAGATTTATGGATGAGGATTTTAGGTGGGACTGAGCTGGGTGATGGGACCAGGAGCTGCCTCGTATTAACTAGTGATTACTTTTTTTTTCTTTTCTTATTTTCTCATACCTTGAGGCCTATCATTATTTCCTTTGGGCCTATCATTCATTCTTCGGCCTATCATTCATTCCTTGGGGCCTATCATTCACTTTTTGGGGCCTATTATTCATTCTTTGGACTATCATTCATTCCTTGGCATGGGGGGCCTAGCACAAGGAATAGCATGGGCCCCCACCCGTATATATATATATATATATATATATATATATATATATATATATATATATATATATATATATATATATATATATATGTGTGTGTGTGTGTGTGTGTGTGTGTGTGTGTGTGTGTGTGAGGAATTAAAAAAATCTGCAAGTTTGGCTGGGAGGACTCAACTGAAAAAAGAGAGGGTTTTATTTTGTACACTTTTTATTCCTTTTTAAAGAACCACACCATGCGTACCAGTAGCTTAGCCAGTAGACTATTTGTGCTGCCTTGGAGAATCTTGGAATCATTTGCTGAATTGAGTGCCCACCAACTAGTTACGTGGCTCACATGAAGCACTTACGAGACTTGGCAACAGAAAAACTCCTCAATTACCCTTGACCTGTTAATTTCCCTCAGTAATTCTCGCTCAATACTCATTAGAGACAAATGGTTCAATCTTGTTTCATCCATACTGACTCTTACCTCGTTCTTGATTCTATTTCATTCTATTAAATATCGTATGTAATAATAATACGAGGCAATGGCTTCGCCACTCCCCGGGGCCCTTGCGCTTCCCTACCAAGATTAAAATTTAAAATCTAAAAAAAAGCAGCCATGGTTAAATTTTTATAAATTTTCTGAACTTCGCCAATTATAATCATTTTAAAAAGAAACTCTAAACTAAATTTTCCCCCTTTCAAAATATCACGTTACTAAAATATAGACTTATAGAAGATATATAAAAATAAATTTTCTGAACTTCACCATTTGTAATTCTTGGGGTTTTAAAAATTTCACAAAATTTTGATACTTACACAAAATTTTGATACTTATATTTATTTCTGAACTTCACCATTTTGTTTTTTGATATTATAAAAGAATTATTAGAAATAACTTTGATAAAAAAAAACATGTCATAACCAAACTAAGATGAAATTATTATTCAAATACTCAAAAAGATCCCCTTCTTAAATTATAGTTAGTGATGATGATGATGATGATGATAAAAGATCAGGAAAATGAATAATTATTTTGTCTCGGCCTTCTGTGCCCATGGGCAAAAACCTAATTATTACTATTTTTTTACATCCCCGTAGGGCCCCCTGAAGCACGGGGCCCGTAGCACGTGTTACATGTGCTACTAAAGTTAAACCGGCACTGTTCCTCGGGGCCTATCATTCATTCTTTGGGCACTATCATTCATTCTTCGGCCTATCATTCATTCCTTGTGACCTATCATTCATTCCTTGTGGCCTATCATTCATTCCTTGTGGCCTATCATTCATTCCTTGTGGCCTAGCTTTCATTCCTTGAGGATTATCATTTCCTCTATGATGCAACCTTCCTAGTATTGTGTTCAATTATTAGCGGCGAATTCCGATAAACCCATTTTCTCCTTATTTAGTAAATAGCTGGATAATATTCAAGGTGCTGTCAATCTTTCATATTTCTGTAATGCCCTCATATATGTTCATATAAATTATATAAATTATGTTGTCAATATCTAAAAGCCATTTACTGTCAGAAAAAGATCACAATATAAGCTAGGAAAAGAAGTCTTAAAAATATTACAATTTTCTCTAGGAAAACATTATTTTGTTTCTCTCTGGCATTTAGATTAATTGGAACTATCTCTCCTGTGACTTTGATTTAATAGAGAAAATTATAATTTTTTAAGACTTCTTTTCCTAGCTTCTATTGTGGTCTTTTTATGATTCTTTCCATAGCCTAAATTTGATCTTTTTATAATACTTCCCCTAGCCTAAATTGTAATCTTTTTATGATTCTTTTCTTCGCCGAAATAGTGATCATTTATTACTTCTTTTTCTAGCCCAAATTGTGATCTTTTTATGATTCTTTTCCTTGCCGAAATTGTCATTCTTTTGACTTTTCTTCCTAGCCGAAATTGTGATATTTTTACTTCTTTTCCTAGTCGAATTGATCTTTCTATGACTTTTTTTCCTAACCGAAATTGTAATATATTATGACTTATTTTTCTATCCGACATTGTAATCATTTTATTACCTTTTTCCTGGTCGAAATTGTGATTTTTTCTGACTTATTTTCCTGTGAATTTATTTTCGACCACCGCTTCATCGCTTTCCTCCGGCTGCGGGGAGCAAAGTAAGATCAATGATGCAGACCACCTGTACCGAGACTTGCAAAGATCAAAACGAGGAACTTTATAAATCAATTATCAGTATGTTGAACTTGGAATCTTGAGAAACAACTCGAGGAGAGGGCAAAGAAAATCATTTACATTACATATAAAACTTGTTAGTGGGGAGAGTCCGTAAAATAAGATAATTAAAAAAAAAACAAAGGAAGAGAATAATGAAAGAGCTCAAAGATGGAATGGATATTGCAGCACGATTAATTAATCTCTCGGATCAGGAGGGTGCAGTTGAATCCTCCGGGGACAAATCTCTACATAGAACATATGTATTCAAAGTACAACCTCTAACCTCTTTCGAGGGCGATGCCTTCGCTGATTGGTGACACAAAGAAAACTTGAAATTGTAAACCCAGTTTGGTTTCATCGATGTTCTGATATCTGCCCCTGAATGCACATGAAACTCGGCCGTTACACGTAACGAAACACTAAAATAACCGATTTAAAATTACTTCAATTTCCAGACGTTCAGCTAGTTTCTAGAGGGAACAAGAGTGATCTAGTAACCATCTAGTATATATGCAGTTTTGTGCTTCCATTTTATCATCCAAACTAAAGTGTGGAAGCTCCAGTTGGAGGAGAATGGAATAGAAAATAGGGAGTTGGGATTAATCTTGTGAAGACGAAATTTGATTGGATGTCTTTTTTGACACTTTTTTTCCGGGGAAAAAATGTATTTAAGAGGAAATTCGAAAATTTGGGGACAAATTACGAGGAATCTTTATTTGGGGGAAGTTCTCCGCTCCATGAATAATCAGGAAAATGCGAAAGGGGGAAAAAAAATCCGTTTTCCACGGAAACGGGAAAGTGGCATCGATTTTATTTTATGACAATGAGCGCTGTATTAGAATTGAACTCAAGAGAATTGGGATAATATCGAATTGTGTACACTATAGGGTTACATATTTCTGGGAGTAAATATTCTCACATGTACGTATATACAGAGGAGTAGTGCGTGTAAGGAGGGGGGTGTATGTGTAGAAATGACATAAAGTAGTAGTTAGAATCCTAAGTTTTAATTCAGAGACGTTCAATACGGACTTGTAGTGGTTTAGGATTAACAGAGGAAAGAGTATTCGTCCAATATCAGTTGATCTTATGTTGAGGAAATAAAAACGTATAGATGATATGGATCAAAACATTCAAGCGACAGTAATTGACGATTTACGTCATTTGGGGAAAACGCACTTAATTGAGCGGTTCGGATAATCCACTCATATCGACATACGAGTGCATCTGAAAAATCGTAAAATTCACCCCTAACCCCCCAAAATATGCTAATCTCTTACCGACAGCTGAATCCTGGCGAAGAGCATCGATACAAAACGTTAATTCTGAATGCGACATTCGTTTTATTGTCCCGAAGGCCAATGGAAATAAGGCAGCGGTAATAAAAGATTGATTTTATTCAGATGGGTCTGCTCCACGGGCAGCCACCCTCGCAAAAATGAGCCGATTTGACGGAGGGAAGAAAAAATGAATAACGCAGAACGCGCGTGGGTGCTTCCGATCGAGGGAGGGGTTGTGCGGGGGTGGAAAGTCACTATAGCGGGGTTGGCCAAGAGGTATATGCACCCTAGGCCTATTATTGCCTTCATTCGCCCCTCTTCCTTTTTCTAAAGTATCGCAAGTTCTGATTTCCTAGCTGTTTTTTTCCTTCGGAAGAGGGAGATTAATTAGTTTTTATTTCTCCATGAATTAAATCTTGGCTGGATGAAGCTAATGCCGAGAATAGGTATCGATTGGGATGATTTTTCCTTACGAGGAGAGGTTCTTGTATCGGGGTCGATTTGTTCTAACCACCCAAGTGTTCGAATGCATTTGATAAACTGTCAAAAGAGGGACAGTAAAATTCGGCGTAACGAAGGCAAGTAGGGAAGAGGACGCGATTCAATCAATAACTATGATAAAACAGAAACAAAGCCTTGAAATATTCTTCCTTTTTGACAAATAGTAAGAAATACGGGAAAACAGAATAATTGAAAAACATCCTCGCTGGAAAGTTAATAAGAACAGACTCGTAACAAGTGTCAGGCCTAAGGAAGGGTTGAGGAGGCGATGGGAGCTAGGCCTAGGAAAGAGTGGGGCGTGCATTTTTCCAACATTGATTGTGATCTTTTTCCTTTATAATTGTTGGCGTTTTCTGGAATAAGGCTGAACTGTAAATCCAATATACAACATAATTTATACCCCGAAATTAATCATTCTTTCCTTGAAAGCAATTACAAAAAGAGAAATATATTAAATGACTTTTACTGGTAAATCCATCAACTCTATAATTATTGGATCGATGTTACTTTAGCGCGATTAAATTTTCACTTAATCTAATTTGGTCTAATTTTTATTTTAGAAACTTACCGTACTCATGTAAATGTATTTATATGATTATTTAAAATCTCATGAATGAAAACAAAACACGTTTCAAACCTGAAATGTAATTTCGAGTAGTAATAATTATGGGATTAGTTTGTTTTTCCAAAAAGATCAATAATTATTCGAACATAATTCCGGGCTTAAAACAACAAAAAGAGAGAGAATATTTATGTTATATATATATATATATATATATATATATATATATATATATATATATATATATATATATATATATATATATATATATATATATATATATATATCATCACTAACTATAATTTAAGAAAGATATTTTTTTGAGTAATTGAATAATAATTTCATCTTAGTTTGGTTATGACTTATGTTTTGTATCAAAGTTATTTCTAATAATTCTTTTATAATATCAAAAAACAAAATGGTGAAGTTCAGAAATAAATATGAGTATCGAAATTTTGTGAATTTTTAAAACCCAGGCAATTTATTTTTTATGTATCTTCTTCTATAACTATATTTTAGCAACGTGATATTTTGAAAGGGGGGAAATTTAGTTTAGAGTTTCTTTTTAAAATTATTATAATTGGCGAAGTTCAGAAAATTTATAAAAAAATAACTATGGCTGCTTTTTTTAGATTTTAAATTTTAATCTTTGTAGCGAAGCGAAAGCTCCAACCGTAGGTGGGAGTGGCGAAGCCATTTTTTGGTATATATATAATTGCAGAAATTGGTTTGGTTCGCGGAAACCTTAATTTAGGAAAATGAAAACCCACGAGTAGATTTTAAAGGACATTTAATTTCCTCTCAGACGTTTCGTACCAAACATTTGAACATCTTCAGTGATTCTATTAAAGTAAAGTAAAGCCACTCAATTTAGGAACCTGCATCAACAAACAGGAATAATAAAAACACTAAAAAAAACAAGTTTCGGACAAATCAGATAATGACTAAGAAACGAGACTAAAGTTAAAATATGACAAAGTATAAAATTACAAAATTAAAATCTAAAAAAAACTGAATACGTGAATGATATACACATTACCTGAAGCAGATCGTCGTTCGAGGACAGGAATGAAAAGGTGAAGGACAAAGGAGCATGAAAATGACTTGGTAGGTTGTAATGTTATGGGATAGGTAGGGGAAAAGACTCGTTGAGTGTTGGGTTAGTTTTTTTAATTTAGAGCGACTCGAGTATTTTTAATAAATGGACTGAAAGAGCCCCCTAAATAATGAAAAAATGTTCCGATGAAATGAGGTGGCTAGTATTTTCTGCGTGATTTCGTATTCTGGAGAATTCGGGTGAAATTAAGGGTCTTTGAGTTATATCGGAATGTTTATCGACCCTCTGTTTAAGATGTAGGCTAGTCTGGCCTACGTAGCAGGCATTGCAGCCGGCACACTTAAATTCATATACAACAGAAGATCTCAACATCGGATCAATACGATCTTTACAGTTGAAGAAAGAACCCCCAAAATTATGATTAATATATATCAAATTAAATTGGCATTGAAAATACTCGAGTCGCTCTATTCTATATATATATATATATATATATATATATATATATATATATATATATATATATATATATATATATATATATATATATATATATATTAGCACCGTTAGGCAATTGTACCGTAGTAGTCAGCTTGATTCTGTGCTTCTCTAGGCCCAGGAAAGTTCTGAAGGGTAACTGAATACTTCTTTACAAACCTCTCCACACATTCTTGCTGGAAATGCCCTTGTTGATTTTTGCTTTTTATTTGTAAATAATGAATTTAGTCGTCGCCTCTCTCACTGTCACATATGTATGTATATAACAGAAAGACTTCACAGTCAACCGAAGCGTTGTTTTTCCTCGGGGTGTTATTTAGGGGGGGGGGAGGATTTGGTTTAAGGAAAGATTCGTAAAGACAGTGGTGAAGCTGGAAGAATTAAAAATGCGTGGAAGATACTGTATATAGCTGCAGAAACCTTCAAGGATTGGGGCCGGGAGGGCGCGTACTCTTTCAGATACTAGCTGCAGCATGATTTGGGGGCTTCACTGTTATTCATAGAATAGAAATAGCATTTATTTCGCATTAATCCCCTGAGGGCTGATTAATAAAAGCGAAAGCGCTCGCAATCTTATTTTCTTTTCCTACGGGTAAATTATATAGAATAGTTGATTTCCCGAAGAGTCGGACATTCGTCGTTAAGTTCACAAAGTTGAGCGTTGATTCGCTGTCCTCAAGGACATCAAAACGTGCATTTATATGCCATATTGACACGAGGCTTGGAAGGACACGAAGGGATTTGCGTAGGATCGAAGACATGTGTGAAAAAACACACTTACAAAAACAAGGTTTTTACTATCCGACATTTCGCTAAATCACGACTTTCGATCTTCTGCAAGGCAAAAGATCAGCGAAACGTCATAGTAAAGCAGGGCGTTTTTTAAAGTCTTTTTATTCCTCTTTTTCTACAAACTGTTGCTGTCACACAATAAGGAATATTTGGGAATATATATACTGATGGATGAGAAAGCTGTGTGAGAGCGTTATTTTTATTAATAGGGTCTTCCCATTAGTTTATGCGGCATTTTTTATGTTTATCATTATTTTATGGATAGAAATTAAATAACCTTTTGAAGTTATTTATATTTAAATAAGTATTTATTGATGAATTTATTAAATAATGTAATTTTTACCATTTTCTACCTCTAATCTGCATCTTTCAACTTTTCAATTCCACGTTTGTAAAAATCCCCTATGGTGATTCGTTAAACTGATAAAAAGATAATAATGTGGTGAAGTTAAGTCAGGTGATTATGGAAGATAACTCAATCTAAATTCCTAAGTTTTTAGGATCACTCATACGATATAAGGTGACGCGGTCTTGAAGAAAAAGCATTCTTCTTCTATTGATTAATGCTGGTCTTTTTCCTTTTAAGTCCAGCATGTAAACGGTCCATCTGAGCAGAGTAAACCTCTTTGGGTTTGGATTAAGAAGTTAAAATGGATTATGCCATTCATATCCTACCAAACATACAAAATATCTTCCGCGGGTGAAGTCCCTGTTCGGGCTGTGGCATTGTTTTTTTCCGCAGAACTAATCCATTGTCTAACACGTTTAGTATCATGTACATAACCCCCTCTCTCGTCTCCTTTAAATAACGATGCAGAATGGAATGAATTGAATGCACTTTTTCATCCAATACTCCAACGGTTATAATCGGATTTTACTTCTACTTTTCTGTATAAAAGATCTTGATCAAATTTCACTGGTCGTCCTGAACGGGTTTCATCTTGGAAATTAACGTTCCCAGAGCGAAGATTCTGTATTCATCTTTGGCACTGTCTCACACCAATTGTTCTTTCACCATCTATTTGGCACAAGCTTTCTGCTGCTAATTAGCATTCTTGCCTTTTCTAAACTGCCAAAATATAAGATTGCAAATGTACTCTTTTTTCACCCATAATAATTATCATTTAAAGATAAAGCACATTAAATTAACAATAATACTAGGTTTTAAAAACGTTCTGTTACATTCGTTTTTTTTAATTTTTCGCGAGGTTTTCGCATGCGATAGAAAAGGTTCTGTCAAATATGATTATAAAGTTTTACTTTTCCAGGACATGTCATTTAACGTCTTTCTCATTGTGTGAGGGTGAGTCGAGATGGAAGTGAAGAGAATCGATATCTCTGCCCTCCTCCGCTCGGATTACACACAAGTCCAACGTCGACGAGCTTAAGTCCTTCGTCAACCACGTGTGGTCCAACATGAGGAAGGACTTCGTCTGCAACATGTGCGCGGCTTTCAGGTCTCACCTGAAGTGCGTGCTCGCGGCCGAGGGCGGCAACACTGATTAATATTACAATATAAACGCATATTTATTTGTTAAAATAATAAAAAAACGTGTAGAACTGCGTCAAAGCTATCATTATGTCCTTTTTGAGAGGGTCGGAACGAGTGTAACAGTTCTTTTTACAATACTCGGTAACGTTAGCGGCTTTAATCCTTTAATCCGTACACAACCAATCGGTTGAGATTGACTTGATTTCCTTTCTCACTCATGCAGTCTAAAACGGCTTGTAAGATGTTTAAGCTAAAGAGTGTGCGGGATGCAGCAAAACTGGTATTGTACAAAATGAAAATACTTCTCTCACACAACGGGTTTTTTTATTTACGTTAAAGTAAATCGCGTTTACTGCGATTCTGGCTCCGCATAAACACGGAGAGAGATGTTTTAGTTCGTATTTTGGATTTTGTTTATGAGCTCCATTCTTACCCTTTTTCACTCCCCGGTTCTTTCTATTTATCCACATTTTCTTTCTAACTCTTTCCCTCTCCCTTCATTCTTTATTTAGCTGGCGAAGGAATTTACGAGGGGCGGTCAATAAGTTTTGCAATTCGGATATAAGGAAACGAGACATGAGGAAAAGTGTTTTATTATTTTCCAATATAACTACCCTCGACTTCAATGCACTTGCGCCACTTGTCCCTGAGGCTTCGAATTCCCGACAACCGGAAATCTCCCGACTGCTGTTCAATCCACTCCTGGACGGTGAGCTGGACATCTTCATCGTCCCCAAACCAGTGTCCACGCAGTGCAGTCTTGAGCTGGCGGAATAGTCGCTAGGGGCCAGATCTGGACTGTAGGGGGGATGGTTGAGCTCCTCGAATCCGCACTCGCGCAGGGCAGCTTGTGCAACTCTGGCCTTGTGGATAGGGGTATTGTCGTGGAGGAGCAGGACACCACGTGTCAAATTGCCGCGCCGCTTCTGACGGATGCACTTCTTCAACCCAGCCAGTTCCTCGGCGTAATATTGGCCTGTGATGGTCTTTCCATGAGGCGCATAGTCCACCATCAACACTCACTCAAAATCCCAGAAGATGGTGGCCATGATCTTCCCGGCTGAGGGTTGGGTCCGGAACTCGATGGGGGTCGGAGAACCCCTGTGCTTCCAGGCAATGCTTTCGAGCTGACGACGTTGAAGTCGATCATGGCGCGTGAGGTTTCTAGAGACCCAACGGGAAGAGACCTTGGTCATGGCTAAATTGTCGTGGATGATGTTGATAACACTTCTATGTGATATTCCAAGATCTCGCCCGATTTCTTTGACCTTCACCCGTCAATTTTCGAGGATCCTCCTCTCCACACGGGCCACATTGTCCTCGTTGTTCACGTCTGACGGGCGTCCTGGACGGGGGTCATCTTCAAGGGACTCACAACCATGGCGGGAACTCCCTATTCCAGCGAGCAATGGTTGCATAGGAAGGGGCGGTATCGGTGTACACTGCAACCATGCGTTCATGGATCTCTCTTTCATTCTTGCCTTCCTTGATCAAAAATTTGATCACTGCGCGGTGCTCAACCTTCTCCATTGTTGAAAAATTTGTGTGTAACGATCTACGATCAGTTACGGCTTCTTAAATAGACGAGGCAGGAGCGTGCAGCGGCAGGTCCTGACTTTTTATAACTTGTCCTAACACCCTCACAAACAGCCATCCCCCTTCCTCTGTTTTGCCCTACCGATTCGCAAAACTTATTGACCGCCCCTCGTAAGAGGTCTGCGCATTCTCCCACGTACGGCCGGCACAAGTACTACTTCTTTTGTAGTTACTATGCACCTCACATACTTCCTAATTCTGGGTTACTAAAAGCCATAGTTTGAATCCCACCCGACAAGACCACATAATCCCGCTATCAGCTAGGGTAGAGCCGAAAAAACAAAAAAATTAGCACAACACAAATTAACAGTAACTAATATAACAATAAACTACTATAAATAATCTTAACAACAATCACATAACATCTACATAAAAAAAACATATTAAATTAGAAAATGTGCTTAGGTTCCCCAGGGGATACCCATCTCCATCAGGGGCCACAACTCGCACTCAATATATGAAAAAAATCAAATGGTATGGATGGGCCCAGATTCCTCTCAAAGTTCTATGACAACATCCTAGTGCACAAGAGCCAACCCCAGGTGGCAGCGAGCCAGCTCGTCAAGGTACCGGGATAGATAGCTCGCACTAAGCTCTCCCTGACTTGGACATTCAACCAAAATGTAGAGTACAGCCCTGGATACCAAGCAGTCCTCTCAAGATGGGGGCTGCGTCCCGCGTGTGTAGCCGACTCGGAAAACCCAGAAAATGGCGTGACACTGACTAAGCATACGGGTTAGGTCTATGGGGGACATAGACCTACCCCAGGCGCGCAATTTAAATTCCGCACGCCGTCTCCCATCTTATTTGCCATGCAACCTTTAAGGGCTGGCATTATCTCTGCCATTTGTCAGAATATGATAGAGCTAAACGCCAGTCCGGTTGCTCTGTCAGGCGCACATATCTGCACGTTCGGTTCCACCAACCCCTACTGGTCCAACGATGCAGCAAAAGATAATATCGCCCCAGTACTGATTTGGAGCCGTAATAGCGTCAAGGATACTACGAACCATAGAATGGGAAAAATGGAAGCTACAATAACTCAAGCGAACTTAGCGCGCTCTGTGAGTCGCCCTGCTTAATCTTCCCACCGAGTGGTATATTACGACCAGCGAGGCTGTGAAGACAAACGCAGCTTCCGGAAGACCTAATGCAGCTGCCATCTGAAAGATTACGTGTCCTCCCAGCCATAACGCCGCAGTTCCGTGCCCTGCTGGCTACAATGCACGCAGTTGTGCGAATTCTCGGCCGTTATACTTGCAGGTGGATTTGCGGCTATATATCTGGGACACATTTCAACTTCCTCTATTTTCACCATTCTCTTCACATATCTCTTTAGAAACTACCTGCGGGCGATGCCTTCGTTGGTTTTCCTTATAAATTAGAAAATAAAATAAATATCGAATGACTACTCAGAACATTGATTAGTTTGAACATTGAATATTTTGAGCAACCACTAACTCTGAATATGGACTAGTACAGAAGTGGACAAAGTGCGGCCCGTGGGCCGTCTGTATCCCGCCAAAGTTTTTCTTTTCAAATTCAACCAAATTTTGATAATTAATTTCATCTCATTAATTTTTTTATGTAAATGCTAGATTCTTAAATCAGTCATTTTCAACTATATTTCATTCTTAGATAAAAAAATCTTCTTAAAAAATATTATACTTTATAAATATTTATTCTCATTACCCCTATCAACACACTCGCCCGCAGAAGTTGAGCTACGTTGACTGTGGTTAGTACTTGAAAGGGAGACGCCTGGACAATGGATAATGATGCAGAATTGTAAATCGTGGTTCGGATTCCACGTGAAGCTTTAAGTCTCCACTCTGAAAATATGTCTGAAAACAATTTAAAAGGTGTGGCAAAGCTATGCAAAAAATTACCCTTAGTTATTAATGTGTAGCTTTATCTATAGCTATGCAGTTATTGAGGTCTATACACAGTGGTAATTACAATTAACTTAAGTCTATTCGAAATTTGCATCTAACTATTTTAGCGCGGTTCGCAAAAGATTACATAAGCTCCTCTGTGGCCAGCTGCTTAAAATTATTGCTAACCCCTTGACTTATATGAACATTGATTTTTCTTAACTTGTATCGAATCTGTTAATGCCAAATTATTGCTAAAAGTAATTTGTCAAGTTCTGGAAGTACACGTCAATTTCACGCGTTTGAAGTAAATTGAAAAGTTTTCAATATTTTAAGATTACACAGCTCCTTTCTCGATTCGATCAACTTTTGCTATGATCCAGGGACGACCTAGATTTGATGGATGTATTGTATTGAAACGAACGAAGTTTGTTGTCAAACTACTCGACTTAATGCAACTTTTTGAATTATGGTTATTACGTAGAATAAAGAATATGTCAGTGTCGAGGGAGGTTAAAAGACAACAACTATATTTCATTGTGGATGAAGTATAGTAATATCGCTATATCAACTTTGATCCCAAAAAGTCGAAAAGTAAAAGAATAAAGATAAAAAAATCTATCGCGTTAGATACGATTAAGACGCTTTGAACGATTCGACGATTTCTTGATTAACCTCTTAAAGGCTACCATAATAGAGGTTTATACAACTATATTAAATAAAAAAAACCCCATTAAAATAATTCGAAAATGCTTTCTAGCAGGACAAAATTAGAACAGATAATAGAAAACATTTTTTTTCGCTAATTACATATTGGCAACATTTTAATGATGAAA
This sequence comes from Ceratothoa steindachneri, assembly GCA_963969495.1. Classification (NCBI taxonomy): domain Eukaryota; kingdom Metazoa; phylum Arthropoda; class Malacostraca; order Isopoda; family Cymothoidae; genus Ceratothoa; species Ceratothoa steindachneri. Next base: position 81,533,477 of record OZ018320.1, read on the forward strand.
CACCTCAGAAATATGGTTTGTTTCTAACTCTTCAGGGGTTCTTCTCTCACCACAGTGACTTGCCAATGTGTAGCCCCTGAAACACATGGGCTTCCCAAACACACGGAGTCGCAGAGCTGCTCAGGAATTCACCTTACCACACAGATGTTCCGGTTCGGGCTGAATTCTAGGCAGGGCAGGCAACATCTGCACAAGCTGTGGGTGGGCGAACAAGTTCGGTCTTCCCAACGTGGAGGAGATCAGCTCGAATGTTTTACCCTATGGAGAGTCATACATATAATAAGGCAAAGTAAGGCAACGGAGATGCAGAAATAATACCAGTCTTCTCACAGTCGCTCGTGCCCGCACCCCGCCAGGAATGTCTCAACTTGTACGACATCTCCCGAATCTCTTTTGTTCGCATTCTCCTTCGACGGAAATCTGGGTCGGTAAAGAAAGTTCACTAACTCTAACGTAATCGCTAACCTCTCTATCCGAAGTGAACGAAGGAAATACCTGAAATTCTTAACTGAATTACGAGCCTAATCATATAGCATAAAGTTTAGGTGACAAAAGTATATGTAAAAGCGCTGTTTTAACCCAACTGATTTTTAATCGGTATAGTATATTTTTCTTATAATAAAAAAGTTAATTCAAGATAAGGCACCTAGATTCGTTCAATTCAAGAATACTTCAAACAACCTCATTTCAAGAATAGGCTGCTGTCCTAAAATCAATTTAAGATAAGGCATCGAAAGTCGTTCAATTCAGGAATAGGCACCGGGAGAAGGCAAAGTATCTTATAAAGATGAGGCACCCCAAAGTTGCTTCGATCATAAAATAACCTAACATAACTAAAACTAACTTTACCTAGTCTAATCTAACCCAATCTAATCTATAATAGACTAGGTTGTATTAGGGCTGAATAAATCTTAGGATGTCTTATCTTTACAAGATCCAAGAAAAATATACAAGGAAAAAATTATTGAATCAAATTTTTAAAAAATGGAACAAATAAAAATGATATGCATATTATAAATTTCAAAGAAATGCAAAAGATTTGAATAGCATTTAAATATCATGTGATAAAACGGGTTGAAAACGCGTTAATTTCAACCCCTATCACATATTATTTAAAACCACGATGCTCCCACGTGCATCTTCGCTTCGAAGCTTGGCGCCTTATCACAGCCACCGGATGTCAATGTTTAAACAAGGAGGTTATCGTCCCCCCGTTCGCCCCCATACGCCGACCTCGCCAGATTGAGTTAAACTTATGGGCAGATAAGGCATTGTTCCCAGCCTCGGCTGTGCATTCCCTCGAAGTTCCCACTCCATTGTCCCCCACGCCAAGGGAGTGTCTCGACTATTTAGATGGAAACTTTACCACTAAGATCAGATTGGAGATCCAGATTTTCGTCGCGAAACATCACCACGAACCTCTCTCCCTTTGTGTGCCAAGGGACCTCGACCCTGAGATTCACCATCACTTGTCCAGAAGGAGGACAATATCCATTGGGTGCCAAAGGTTCGAGCCTTTCGTGACGCTTAGGCCTCAAGGCTTCCCCCTCGTTGTTCAGGAAGAGAACAACGTAGAACAGCCATTGTTCTTTTGAGCCGTTCGCCAAGAAACGGTTCTCACCCTTCCCCCTTGTTGTTCAAGAAGAGAACAACATTAGAACAGCCATTGTTCTTGAGCCCGTAGACAAGAGACGGTTCTCACCCCCCTGTTGTTCGGAAGAGAACAACGTAGAACAGCCATTGTTCTTCAAGCCGTTCGTCGAGAAACGGTTCTCATTCTCAAGACGCCACGTCAGGATCCTTTTATTCCCCCCTTCCTCCTTCGGCTGGAACTCACCAGCGGACCGAAAATTCCTTCACGTCGCCTTCCACTGCACCACTCGTATAAAGTTACGTAAGCCAAACGTTACCTTTGAGTATTGAACCCTTTTGTCAATTCTATCCTGTGCTTTAAATGGTTTAGCGAACCATCCCATCTCTTGAACTCTATATTTGTTTTAGCTTTTTAAATCCTTTAATCCTCGGATTAGCCCAAGCCCCCACGACCCTTTCCATTCTCTGTTTATGTCAATATTTTCCGTTTTGTGTTTGTTGATAGTCATTATTAATAAAACTCTATTTTATTAATGATAGCAATATTATTATCCTTGAGCTCAGTTCCACTTCTTAAGCATATCGAAGATACATAATATCGGCCCGCCAGACATTAACGCACTCTAAAGATAATTAAAGCAGTTCCCTCAACGAATAGTGATATATGGTATATCGTCAGGAGTCCATTCTATGACATATATATATATATATATATATATATATATATATATATATATATACTATTTATATTTGGTATCAGGTGTGTAAGGTTTAACGCTATATCTTTGCAAACACTGGTCTCAGTCGAGTAAAGCATAGTGTTATTCGTTACAATAATAGGGGATAGTAGTTCTCTTTTGTTTTAACGATTGCCTACCCTTTTTTGAAACTTACGAAGCTGGAGTAGCTCAAGGAACTGTTATAATAATTTGGTTGTGTTTTTTTTTATTTTAGTCAGTGGTTATTTCGATCGAGAAACCAACTACGAATAGGTCAGTGCCCATATTAGGTAGGCTAATTTCTCTAGAAGGCATAATTCTTTTTGCAAGGAATTTTAGTTGGTTGACTAGTGCGCCCTCAAGTGCAAAGATGACTCAGTTCGAAATCTTTAAATCGCAAGGAGAGTCCTTGGGACTTTCCGGAAAAGAACTAATTGAGTACGTTCAAGAGGAGCAAAGGAAAGAGCGTGAAGAAAAACAAAAAGAAAGAGGAAGAGAAATCCAACGAGAAGAAAGAGAAATCTAAAGAGAAGAACGAGAAAGAGAAATCCAAAGAGAAGAACGAGAAAGAGAAATCCAACGAGAAGAACGAGAAAGAGAAATCCAACGAGAAGAAAGAGAAAGAGAGGAACGGATAAGACAAGCTGAGCTTCACCATCAGATTGAATTAGCTCGTGTTGAAGCAGAGATACAGTCCGCCAGTTCCCGTTCCGAAGCCCCCCCCCCCCCAATCTCTCCCTAAAGCTCCCCAATTTCAAGGATGGAGAGGATTTCGGAGCATTTTTAGCCCACTTCGAAAAGATCCTCGAAATCAATAACATGGATCTGGAGGCTGAAGGTGTAGCCAGATTACTTCCCCTGTTAAATTGCAAATTGCGCGAAATTTTCATATTTTTACCATCTGAATGTAAAATTAACTACAGCACCTTAAAAGCTGAGTTATTGGCCGCTCATAATATGACTCCCGATTTCTACCGCCAAGAATTTCGAGGAGGTCGTATTAAACCCGGACAGACGTTCCGTCAATTCGGATACATTCTTCAGAGGAATTTTAAATTTTGGTTGGAATCCTCAAAGGTTGATCCGAACTACGAGTCCTTAACAGACTTCGTGTTGCGAGATCAATTTTTGGCGTCTCTCCCGACGGAGATCCGCGCGTTCGTCAAGGATCGTCGGTGCCAGACCTTTAAAGAATGTACCGAAGAAGCGGATGTCTATGCCGCAAGCCATAATTTATACCCAAAGGAGAATCGAACTTCTCACCAATCCCCCTACAAGGAAAGAAGGAAGAATTCGCGCCCCTTCACAGGAAAATCTACGAAGTTTCCGAGCCCCGTAAAACCCCAAAACTTCTTTCCCCAAAACCAACAACGGGACTCCAAACCTCCCTTTAAGATTTCTCCTCCATCTCTCGTTCCGAAGCGACCAATCATATGCTTCACCTGTGGTGTAGAAAACCACATGAGCTGGAATTGCCCCCAAAATTCTAGGCTTAAAAGCAGACCAGCCCACCAAGTTCACCAGATTAATGCAACCCCAGCTTCCCCAGTGGTGCAGACCCAAGCAGAAACTTCTCCCCCTCCGTCAGGCCACCAGGTAAATTTTGTTTTTGATAAAAGTTCATCGGGAACTTTGAAATTTGAGGAGGGCAGCGTGAACGGTTGTCGAGTATCGACTCTCGTCAGGGACACACGATGTACGTGTTTCATCGTGTCCGACGAACTCCTTCCCCCAGTGGACCCTAACCACGAAAAATTTGCGGTGGTACAAGTTCATCCAGTTGCATATGCTAGTCGTCAATTATTACCACGCGGAAAGAGATATGCCACTATGGAAAAGGAAGCTCTACCAATTATCTGGGTCATAGACAAATTCAAGATGTACTTGATAGGAAAAAAATTTGGGCGGGCAAACCAATTCCCCGTCGTTAGATGTTACCTGCAGTGTCAATATTATGATGGCTGGGCTGAAGTCATTTCAGCACCCATACAATTCTGTTCCGTGATTATAGGACAGAGCCCCCAAGTAAGTTTCGACCCTGTGTCTCAGGCCGCCCTTCCTCGAGGCCGAGCTTAGAAAGAAGCCCAGGAGCCCGTCCCCATCAGAACCCCGATACCGTCCGATTTCTCGGAAACCCTTAACCAGGACTTTAGGACGGCACAAAAGGAGTATGAATCACTAACACCCTTAGGTGATAAGGCCCGAGACAAGGACACGGAGACTGTCCGTGGATCCCAAGAAAAAAAGAACCCTCAACGCGCCCATGGAGATACCTTCGTAGAACTGGACGAAACCTCGGCGCTTGAAAAAGATTACCCCGCGGAGTCCCTTAATGTAATACAGATAGTGTGCACCCAACCTGATGCCGATTACCCTCCTTCTTCCACACCAGGCGAGTCTTTGGAACCCTCTGACCTGGATATTGACGCGCAGCTGACACCACATCAAAAGAGTCAGCTACAAGAACTATTTAAATGGAGTCACCATTTAACCACCCTATTAGCTCTTTTCGAGCGACTGCGCGAAAATGGCCTCACCATTGGCCCCAGCAAATGCCATTTTGCTCACGAAACCATAAAATATTTGGGTTTCAAAATAGGACAAAGCCAGTTGGGTCCCCAAGAGGATAAGATTAAGGCAATCGCCGACATGCCCCTCCCGATTACAAAGAAACAATTAAGATCGTTTCTAGGATCAGCTTCGTACTATCGGTGATTCGTTCCGAATTTCGCTGCAATTTCGGCGCCCCTCAGCTCCCTTTTAAAAAAGAATTCCCCCGATCGTCTACGTTGGAATGATGTCGCTGTTTCCTATTTTAATCAGCTCAAGAGTAAGTTCATTTCTGCCCCCATTTTAAAGTTGCCCAACCCGGAAAAATCCTTTGGGATTAAGACCGACGTGAGCAACGAGGGCATTGGAGGTGTACTCCTTCAATACGAGGATGACGGCACGAGTCATCCAGTTGCATATGCTAGTTGTCAATTATTACCACGCGGAAAGAGATATGCCACTATGGAAAAGGAAGCTCTACCAATTATCTGGGTCATAGACAAATTCAAGATGTACTTGATAGGAAAAAAATTTCAGATAGGAACCGACCACCGTCCGTTAGCCTATATTAGGAATGTGCGACACTCCAACGGCCACATCATGCGCTGGAGTTTACTCTTGCAAGAGTATCAATTTAAAATAAATTATATAAAAGGTTCCGATAACCAAATCGCTGACGCACTCAGTAGGAATGCGTTACCGAATAGCGTAGAGTAATTGTATTCATAGAATTAGTATCTCCATGTAGGTATATACCGTCTTGTACGACTCAAATTAAGATTCTCTCGTATTATAATTAGTTAATGTATATGTCTGAATTTTGTAACGCTCAATGTCTATTTTTTGGGGGTATGTATATATATTTGTACCCATTAGTTTACGTATACATTATTTTGTCCCGTATGTACTAATTTTATATCATTTCATTGTTCCATGCCTTTTTTTTTATTAAGTTGTATTAAAGGTTATTTTCCCGTGTAATCTAAAGATCAAAATAATTATATGTATAGAGGTAATTCGAGTTAGGTGCAGGAAGGTACGGTTGGTACAAGAAAACGAGTTCCCCACAACGGAGCTCTATCGTTGTCCCTTCTCTCTTTTTTTTCGAAGTGACAACTTCCCCCGGAATGGAGGGGTGTGATAGAACGGGTTGAAAACGCGTTAATTTCAAACCCTATCACATATTATTTAATACCACGATGCTCCCACTTGCATCTTCGCTTCGAAGCTTGGCGCCTTATCACAGCCACCGGATGTCAATGTTTAAACAAGGAGGTTATCGTCCCCCCGTTCGCCCCCATACGCCGACCTCGCCAGATTGAGTTAAACTTATGGGCAGATAAGGCATTGTTCCCAGCCTCGGCTGTGCATTCCCTCGAAGTTCCCACTCCATTGTCCCCCACGCCAAGGGAGTGTCTCGACTATTTAGATGGAAACTTTACCACTAAGATCAGATTGGAGATCCAGATTTTCATCGCGAAACATCACCACGACCCTCTCTCCCTTTGTGCGCCAAGGGACCTCGACCTCGAGATTCACCATCACTTGCCAAGAAGGAGGACAATATCCCTTGAGTGCCAAAGGTTCGAGCCTTTCGTGACGCTAAGTCCTCAAGGCTTCCCCCTCGTTGTTCAGGAAGAGAACAACGTAGAACAGCCATTGTTCTTTTGAGCCGTTCGCCAAGAAACGGTTCTCACCCTTCCCCCTTGTTGTTCAAGAAGAGAACAACATTAGAACAGCCATTGTTCTTGAGCCCGTAGACAAGAGACGGTTCTCACCCCCCTGTTGTTCGGAAGAGAACAACGTAGAACAGCCATTGTTCTTCAAGCCATTCGTCGAGAAACGGTTCTCATTCTCAAGACGCCACGTCAGGATCCTTTTATTCCCCCCCCCCTTCGGCTTGAACTCGCCAGCGGACCGAAAATTCCTTCACGTCGCCTTCCACTGCACCACTCGTATAAAGTTACGTAAGCCAAACGTTACCTTTGAGTATTGAACCCCTTTGTCAATCCTATCCTGTGCTTTAAATGGTTTAGCGAACCATCCCATCTCTTTAACTCTATATTTGTTTTAGCTTTTTAAATCCTTCAATCCTCGGATTAGCCCAAGCCCCCACGACCCTTTTCATTCTCTGTTTATGTCAATATTTTCCGTTTTGTGTTTGTTGATAGTTATTATTAATAAAAATCTATTTTATTAATGATATCAATATTATTATCCTTGAGCTCAGTTCCACTTCTTAAGCATATCGAAGATACATAATATCGGCCCGCCAGACATTAACGCACTCTAAAGTTAATTAAAGAAGTTCCCTCAACGAATAGTGATATATGGTATATCGTCGGGAGTCCATTCTACGACATATCATATTGTTCAGATATATGATTACATAAGCTCTGAAATGGGGTTGACGAAAACCTCTCCTGCCACATCAATTGGAACAAATATATATGTAAAAGATCTCGTTTACAACCTATCATCGTTTTAAGTTTTTGTTTTTGTTTGTTCCAATAAGATTCTGTTTTGCGGATGAACACCTGTATTTCTATCAACAAAATTCAATGAGTCACTTACTGTCTCATCTGTGAATCCCTTATTATTCAATTCAAGAATAGCCAACAGACGCAACCTCAATTTAAGAATAGCACCCAATTTATGGAAATTCAAGATGAGGCACCTTAGGTGCTTTATCTTGAATTAATTCTAATAAATTTTTACGCCGTTATTGATACAACCAAAGATATTCTTCTTTTTGGGGGTCAAAATTGAAAAGTTAATCCGTTTCGTCTCTTAATTGCAATTTCGCTAGGATAGTATTACCACAACCTTTCACGCTAAAAACCGAGAATCATGAGTCAACCCGATTTGACTCAGCTCGGAGCCTAACTTTTCCTCCACCAAGGTCGGGCATTGGTTCCATATTTAGGTTATTGAGAGAACCTGAACCGTATGCACTCATAATTAGAATCAGAAGTCCTTCAGTCCTTAGTTCACCATTGCTCATGGAATACTTTCTTGGGAGATTGCAGTTAAATTATTGTTCGCGTAGTGTTTTAAATACGTGATGGAAAATATTACAGACTACACTTTCGCTTCAATTGAGCGGATGGATGCCTCGTTATCCGATTATCGAGGACCCGACACGAAACTCGAGATAAGGAAGTACAAAGTTTTTTTTTAGCAAATGGGGAGAGAGGCGACGAGGTAATTTCGCACATATAGTCTCCTCTTTAGAGTCGTCCGCTGCAACAACGATGCGTGACGTTATCATATCCCTACTCGCTTCAGGCAAATACGACACGATTAAGAGGGCGTTGCCCTAGCGCAGCACCACCTCCTCCACAAGAAGCTGCACCATATCCTGACACATTTCTTTTTTAAATTTTAGGAGCCCATCTGGCGACTGCCTACTTGGGGCATAAGTCGCCGTACTTCAGCAAAGCCAACTATATTAAAAAACAAATAACAATATATAAATAAAAAATAACAACGATAAAAACAACAACAAGAAGACATCTAAAAAAGCAAAAGCAAAATGGCCACAAGGAATATGGCTCCGACGTCGGGGATAGGCCCACCTTCCCCCGGCGCAGGATCATGTGACTTACAACAGTCACGGATATCGCGAACCAAGGGATGCGGAGATTCCAATGCCTTGAGACCACTCAGGGCGCTTTGTGAGTCGCAATAAATCACAATCTGCTCTCCGGACCGGGCACGTCGCGTTATCTCCAGTACCGAGTGATGTATTGCCATCAGCTCGGCCGTGAAGACAGACGCAGCACTTGGCAGAGCCCCGCTGGCTTCAAACAGAGGTGATACTGAGTGGAAACCGACCTTTTCTTGGAATTTGGAGTGTTCCGTATCCACTGGCACGGTTCCGACGTAACACGAAGTGTGTTCCAAAAAGGACGAACGCAATACCCCCTGCGCTGTTGAAGCTTTGGGAGCAGAGGCGTGGCGACAAATAGTCAAAGGTGGTACCCTCTATGGTCGAATTCTTGTCAGAACCAGCGGCACGGCCGGTTTGAGAGCTATACCTAGCTATCAAAGGAGTTCCCTAGCCCTATACCCAAAGGGCTTAAGGTATAACTGCCTTCTTTCGGCGGCATATGCACCATCGAGATCAGCTGCAGATGCAGTGAGAGCTGTTGGCCACTGAAGGCGGCGCCGAGCTCGCGCGTACAGGCGAATAATGTACTTTACATGGCGTAAAGCGAGTGGCATATTCCCAGCATCGACTAGCAGGCTCTTAATGGGGGAAATGCGGAAGGCACCGGTCGCCAGGCGAAGGTAGGTGTGATGGATCGAGTCCACCTTCCGCAATACACGTTCGGCTGCGGATGTGGATGCATAAAACTCGCATTCGTATTAGAGCTTCAAACGAACATAAGATCGATAAAAAAGTAAGGCACTAGCCCTATCAGCGCCCCAAGTGCTGAACGTCACGGAACGAATAATATGCATGGCGTGGGTATAAGACACCTTAAGACTGCGAATATTAGCTTCCCAGGTGAGGCGTCGGTCAAATATAAGACCGAGGAAACAGTACGAGTCCACTACTTTCGTGCGTACCGCATTGAAAAACAAGTCTGGGTCAGGGTTGAGCCTTGTATGGCAAAAAAAGTGCACTACCTTAGTCTTGGCCAAGGAAAACGGAAGCCTGTTTGCTTCGGCATAGCGAGAGACACGATTCAATGCCTGTTGGAGTCGACGCTCCAGAGTTGGCATCTGGTCCGCGCCAAAAGAGCTCAAAAGATCGTCCACGTAGAGCGTAACGATAACACTGAGGATCTTTCCTTGCGGGACACCCTCTTCCTGCTCCGCTGGGACTGAGAGATCTCCCCCTACCCGTACGCGGAATCGACGATTTCGCAAAAATTCAGATATAAATATTAGGAAGCGTCCCTTCAACCTTATCGTGTGGAGAGTCTCCATGATATCGTATCACCATTCGGTATCATAGTACTTCTTTAGATCGAAAAACATCGTGGAATCATTCTGTCTTCGAGGGAAGGCATCGCAGACAGCATTTTCCAGTCGTAGCAGAGCATCTGACATTCAGTGTAACTTTCGGGAGACGCACTATGCAGAAGAAAGATGGTCTCCGCTGTCCAGAAAAAAAGCTAATCTAATACCTATTAATTTCTCGATCAACTTGCACACGCAAGAGGTTAGAGAGATTAGGCGGAAACTGGCCGGGGTAAAGTGATCTCCCCGGTTTGCGAAAAAGCAAGCACAATAGCAATTCGCCAGGAATCTAGGATGATACTCCATACTCAGATCCCGTTGGACAAATCTAACAGGAAGGCTATGCATTGCTCACCCAGGTGACGAAGCATGGCGTACGAGACATCGTCTGGACCAGGGGCGGTGACCGCGCACGAAGCAAGAGCGAAAGGCAACTCACTCAATGTAAACCTGTCGTTGAAGGGTTCTCCACCTCTGGAGGTAACGTCCTGTCGGCGGCCTTCCGCGACATCATGACGCGCATTGAATACTGGCGGAGCGCCATCCTGGCTAGGGAATGCGGAGAAAGCGGTCGCGTAGGATTCTGCCACGGACGCGGGGTCCGAGATTCCGGTCCCATTCTCCTGGAGAACGGGAGGAGGGTCCTGCAAGAACTGGCCCTGAATCCTATTGACTCGCTTCCACATCTCTGCTAAGGGGTCTTTTCGTTAAGTTAAGCCCCTTATGCCCGCCAAGAAGAGCGGCGGGTGTGCTTCGAAATATACCAGAACCTCGCTCTAGCTCGACGAATTTCACTGACAGTGAAGTCGTTAGGGCTGCGCTTATAGCGCATGTGGGCATAACGCTTCTGTTTGAGGGCCGTCTCACACTCGGCTGACCACCACGGGAGATGTCGGCGTACAAAACGGCCATATGTTCTAGGAATAGTTGTTAGGCACACAGCGATGAGGGTGCCGGAGAAAAACTCAACAGCCTCAACTGCCGACCTAAACTCCTCGATTGAGACAGAGAAATCAGTCATTTGCTGAAATGCGGAACATCGCGCCCACGCCAAGCACCGCCAACGCGGGCTCTTGGGCGGCAGCGGCCCAGAAAATAATATTTGAATTGGAAAGTGATCACTACCATAGAGGTCATCGACCACGCTCCACCCAAAATAAGGTTGTGTACTCGGAGAGCACAAAAATAGATCGAGGCAAGAAAATGAAGTGGTTTTCTGTCAGTGATGCGTAAACTCATCCACATTTAGGACACCCATCTCCAGCTCGTTGTTCAAGTCGGCAAGGACTTGACCCCTGAAATTAATCGATAGTCTCCCAAGAGGGGGTGTCTACCGTTCAGATTTCCGAGCAAGAGAAAAGACCTCGGCGACCGTGCCACGACGTCGCAGAAGTCTCCCGATTCGAAGTCGGCTGATGGTGGAATGTACGCGGAAATAACAGTATACCTCCTATTCAGGTATAGTTTCACAGCTACTGCCTGAAAGGAGGTATCTAAAAGAAAGCGAAGAATGGAGAAATCATGCCGGGTGTAAATCGCGCATCCTCTTGCCCGCCCCCCATCCCGTGAGGCTAACATGCTGCCATCAGTGAGCGAATAATGAGAAAGCATTTGATATCGTTGGGCTCGTAAACGCCAGGTAACCTCTGAATGAGGGGCCCTGATGAAATTGAGGCTCCCACTTTTGGTCTTAGTCTTGGACTCCCCACCCGGGAGAGCAACGGGGCCGGAGGTGCCGATCTTGGCTTGGTCGCATACCAAAACGGCAGCGGCTCCCGCGAAGGGAAAGAATCCCCGATTCTTTATTGTCTATCTAAGCTAGATAGATCGTCATCAGCAAGATCCTTCTCTGAAATAGAGAAGGTTTTGACTAACACAGGAAAGCAGGCGGGGGAGGAGATCCCTCCTCTCTTGTAAGTCATCGGAGGCCTGAGCCGTCTGATGGGGACCTTGTAAGGGGGCAGAATCGGGTTCAGTGCTTGGCACCGGGCCCAGGTTCGACCCCATGGAAGACCCTGCCATCTGGGGCTGGATCACCTCAGGGACCAAGTCCATCTTAACGGGGCCTCCATGTAGCCATTCCCCACCCCCCGAGAACTCACAGATCCCATTCGAGGTTCCCTTTTCACCTAATGCCGGCGAACCGGCATCCGTTGAGGAAGAGAGGGGGGCACATACAGTGTCCCCCTATGGGCTCTTAGCGCACGAGTGCAGGATGCTAGGGGCAAGGACCGAGGGGCCCTGCCATCCCTTTCCTCCTTGAGGGGGTTGGCCCTATCTACCCGCTGCCACCGGGATTGGTCAACTTTGGGCCGCCTGCGTGCTTTCTTGGCAGTCCGTTGTTAAAGAAAAGTAGGTGAGGTCGCTGGAAAGAGGGAAGCACCCTTGGGTGCCTCCAGAGAAGGGTGTGAGAGGGTGTCCCCTACACCCGCGGGCCTAAGAGAGGAGTAAGCCTCCTATCCGGTAAAATAAATTTGGATGGTCCCTTGAGAGAATACAGGGGGGCGGGGAGTGGCCTAGAATTTTTTCTGTAGAGCTGCCCGATGGCGGCTCCGGTGATGATGTAGGAGAAGCTAAAGGGAGAGAATTTTGGTTTGATTACTCTTTATTGGGCATGGTGACCCTATTCATTTTAAGGGATGCATACGTTCATCACCCCACCCAGTAACCCACTCTGTGGGGGGTGAATCTGTGGCCGGCAGAACCAGCTGCCGCTATTTGAGGCCACTCCTACCGCCTATTGACCTAGCAGTCCATTGGCATGGCGGCTCCACCTTAAGCACGGCGTAAAATTGATAAACAGTGAAAGGAGAGAGAAAGGGAATGTTAGGAACGTGTGGGTGGAGATGAAGTAAGTTATTAAAAATCCACCACCCTAAACCGGAGCTCAGGGGTGAGGTAACGTTGTCATCTTCCCTTTCAGCCCCGATGCGGGATGGTTGGGTGGGAGAAAGCTCGTCAGCATCTACCCTGTGAAATTAGAGGCCGACCAGAGAAAGTTGTGGAAGAGTTTGTAGGGAAAGTGAAGAAGCAGGGTGTCAGAAAGAAGGATAAGATGATAAGCTGGGGCCTGACGCTGTTATGAGTCCCGTCAGCACGGTGTCCAAGAAAGCAAATAGCCGGGCCTCTTACGGTATATCCTGACGCAGGAAGAACTGGGGGACATGAGACCAACCGAGATGATTCGGCATATAAAGTCCCTCACCATTTCACTGGAGACATCAGTAGGGAAACTGGCTTCATTCCTCTGTTCCGTAGCGGTTGTGGAGGATAGCTACAAGGAGCGCCGTCTGTTCCTAACAGGCATAACAACGAATATCTGTTTCGAAGTTGACTCTGCTCTGCATTAAGCATCCTACCTCATTTTTACCACTGGTTAGAGGCCACTCCAATGTCATTCATCGATGCGAAACCACCGCTCAACCTTTCGTCTCCACATGGGTGACGCAGTTTGATGTTCCTTTCAGGGTCTTCACAGGCCGAGGCCGCCAATTCGGTTCCTGCCTCTGAAACGAACCCATCGGATACTTTATAAAAGGCACATCCAGAGCACCATATGACACACAGTAGGAAACAGCTTAGTGGAACGGACTAACCAGCACCGCTAACAGTCAATGAGAGCCACAAACCCAACTTCCTTGGTAAAATCACTCCCCAAGTCATTCTAGGCCTTAAGACTTATAAGAAGCAGAACCTAGACGCGTTCCATGTCAAGCTCGTCTTTGGCAGCCGACTAGACATACCAGGTGAATGGTTTGCGAGCTGCACTCCTTCAGTCTACCCATCGGACTTCTTAACTGACCTCCGGCGCACCATGGGGCAACTCCAACAGAGGACAACTTACGTTTTCTTTGCTGCGGATACAAAACCGTGTTAAAACGCCGCGACAGTAGCCCTGCTGTTGCAATTTTCAGGTCATTAAACGTGCATAGAAATGCATTTTTTTACTAGGGGACGGGATGAGACAAATATGCAGTTTAACGAATGAACCTGCGCACGTCGAACCCCAGGTTCGCCAAGGTAGAAAATCCCACGTCATCAAGGCAAGAAGGACATCGCGCGGACCAATACGTCTGCAAGTCTTTTTTCGCACGTGAATTCCATTTCTTTTAATCTCATTCGGGAAATTCACTAATGGCAATGGGGCTTTAAGGGGCTTTTTCCCCTCACATTAACTGGCTAACGTGTTGCTTCGGAAACTCGGGTTTACCAAACACATAGAGTGCCAGAGACAGCTCAGGAATTCGCATCATCACGCAGCTGTTTCCCGCTCGAACTAAATGCCAGGTATGGTAGGCAGCATTTACAAGATCTGTGGACAAGCCAAAACCTTCGGCTTCCTCTGCGTTAAGAAGATTAGTCCGATGGTATCCCCCCACTAGGAAGACGTGCAGATAAGGAGTCAAAGCGGCAAAGAGCCTATACAGAACTAGGCTGTCTTCTTTCATTCGCTCTTGTGCCCGCACTCCGTCGCGAATTTTCCAACCTATAAGCTACCTCCCGAATCTTTTTTGTTCGTGATCTCCCTCGACGAAACTCTAAGTCAGTAAAGAAAGCACTAAATCTAACGTAATAGCTAACCTTTCTATCCCGAAGTGAATTGTAGAATATACCTGGAATTCTTAGCTGAATTACGAGCCAAATCATATAGCATAAAGTTTACTTGGACAAACATATATGTAAGCGCGCTGTTTTAATACAACTGCTTTGTAATTCGCATATTATATTTTTGCTATAGCAAAATTTTTAATCGTTATTTATACGACCAAAGATTATCATAATTTTCTTTGTCCAAATTAAAAGGTTAAGCTGTATGTCTCTTAATTGCAATCTCGCTAGAATAGTATTACTGCAACCTTTCACGTCTAGAAGCCTCGCTTCCTGAGTTTACCCAATTTCACTCGATTCGGGGCATAACTTTCTCCTCGACCAAAGTCCGGGGCATTTTTACCCTATTTAGGTTGGTTTCAAAAACGAGAGTTGTACGCACCGCAACATTTTATCAAGTAACAAGGTGACGTTCGGTTGATTCAACAATCTTCTTACACGCATCGTTCTTGAGGAGTGTTGAAGTCACCTCTTTACAATGTACTTCTTATTTATAGTGTTAAAATATTCACCTGAGAACTATGATTTCGTACGATAGAAATCAATGAATGAATGATAGGACATGAACTGGCTGCTGTTTAGTTTAGGGGAAGCTTATATGCATATCAATAATTGGACCAGAACAGGCTCAGATGTGGTGAAAATTCAAAAACCCTCCCCTTCTGCTTTACCTTTATATGTTGATTAAGGTTTCCACTATAATCCCCCCCCCTCCTCCCCAGCATGGTTTCACGCCTTAATATTAGAGGTTAGGTAGATTCAAATGAGTTATTCGCCTTCTCAGGTGCCAAAGTAGTCTCTCCTATTGTCAACCAGAATCTCTACTTTCCTTTTACTTTACTTCAATATTTACGATCCTCTCTTCACAAACCTTTAAGCGGAAATACCCACGTTGGTTTTGCTTTTTGGTTTTAAATAATAATAATGATTTGTTATGGCAATTGCGACCCACTCAGCGAAACTGACTAGCAAGAGATACATAAAAAGGAAAATAGGGAAGGGAAACTGGGAGGAGAACAATTGAACATACATCAGAAAAAGAAGACAAGTAGCAGAAAGGCAGAAGAAAAGAGTATTGACTGAGAACCTGAGACCAGAGTGACGGTAGGAAGAAAAAAACAAAAACAGAAATAAGCGGTGAGAAAGGATGGAATACAAGGAGCATTCAACGAGTACGTGGGGGCATGGGGGCACGTCGAGTGTGGTGAGGCATTGGATACAGTTAAGAGGTACGTCGCAGTGCAAAAGGTGTCCATGGGTTAGCTTGGCATGATCCAGACCGAATTTGCCCAGCCCTATTTATTTATGGCTGGAGTGGTGCTTGGATGAGGTCCAGCACCCGAGGTTCAACTTAATCTGGTGAAGTTTGGTGTGAGGCAGAGTTTGTCAGGCGGGAAGTCATTGTGCATAAGGAGCATCCTGTGATACTCTACTCTCCCCAACCGCCCTTGCGGCCCTACTCTACCTAATCTCCTGTTAAACCCTAGACCCATCCTTCTGTGAAGGCCTACAATAAACAACATCCTGTGAGGTCCTATACTACCTAAACTGCTCTGAGGCCCTACTTTACCCAGAATCCTGCGTGACCTACTATACCAAAGTTTCTGCGAGGCACTACTATGCCCTACTCTACTCAACTTCCTGTGAGGCATTATTCTACCCAACCTCCTGTGAAGCTTTACACTACCCAACCTTCTGTGAGGTCATACTCTACCGAACTTCCTGTAAGGTCTTACTTTACCCAATCTCCTGTGAGGCCCTACTCTACGCAACTTACCGTGACGCTCTACTCTACCCAACCTCTCGTGAGGTCCTTATCTACCGTCTTTGAACATTCGTAGATATCAATCAAAATAAATTCACATACAATAACTCCAATCACTACACCTTTTACCCCCTCACTCCAATATTTACAATAATAATAAGTAAAAAAAATGAATAAATTACTGCCCATCCTATAAGCTATACAAAAAATAATCAAATAATGATTAATTCACATGGTAAAAATTTTCACCAACAAATTATGTCGATCACTGCTCTTATGTTCAAGTGAGGCTCAATAAAATTTAGCTCCGATCTTGTTCCATGATGGAATAATTAAACTTAAATATGATTGAACGAACCATTAGGTTCCAAGTTATCATATATACCTTGCATCTATTTTTTTTTATTTTCAGGCATTTATCTGGTGCTTGCCAGTAGGAGCATAGTTGCCGAAATTATCAATTATTTTTAAGAAAAAAAAAGCGTAGAAAAAAGATAGATACTAAAAAAAAACAATAGGTATGATCAGGTGTTAGAAAGAGGCCCACTCCATCTATACACCACCCTCCCCCCCCAAATCTATGTACAATGTGGAAGGCAAAAGCCTCTTAAAAGAACTCAAAATATCCATAATCGGTAGTGCACGAACACATCTCGTGTACAAGAGACAAGAGGTAGTGACCCCGCACGTCCCGGTACCGGCACATATATCCTACACGAAGATTCCACACACTGGGGGCATTCGACAAAAAGGTGCCGGGAAGACTGGAGGACAATGCAATCGTCACTGTAAGTTTCAGGAAGCAGTCTATCAAATCGTCCTGCGTCCCGCCCACTTTGGAAGCGACAGAAAACGACCTGAGGCTGTCGAGGGAATGGGGGAAGGTACACCGGAAACTTCATGGCGCAATGGCACGCATCTTTAGATTTAGGTCGACCGTCACCCATCGTTTTTGCCATGCAGCCCCAAAGGGTGACCTGATTCCTACCAATATAGTTAAAGTGGAAGAGAGCAAAAGGCTAATCCGGTCGCCCAGTACGTGCAGACTGTTTGGCACCCTCATCAGCGTGCTCATTTTCTGCAATCGCTACATGTCCACCCAACAGAAGACAATCTTGACATCTGCCAGGCTCGCGGCAGGCGTGATATAATGGATACTAAGAACCGCGGAGTGCAGAGATTCCAATATCTCGAGGGGACTCATTGTGCTCTATGAGATGCTATAGCTCAAATTTGGTATCCAAACCAGGCACTGCGCGTAATCTTGCGTATCAAGCGGTGTATTGTAATCAGCTAGACCTTAAAGATAGACGCAGCCCTTGGAAGAGTACCGCTGACTTCAAGCATGGGGGAGAAGTTGTGAAATCCGACCCCTTTTAGGATTTCGAGCCATCTTTCTACACTGGGAATGCTCACAGTAGTTTTTGGATGTCGTAGGAAAAAAAAAAACATGGCGACAAAGATAAAGAAGTTGCAACCTCCAAGGTGCGTCCTGAGTTTAACCAGAAGGGCTACTGGTCCGAAAACTACATCGAACTCTCGAAGAAATTGCATTGCCCTAAATCGAAAAGGCTTAGGGTATGAGTGGCATCTCACGACGGCATAATTATCATCGAAATCAGCCGCAGATGAAATGAATGCTTTTGGCGAATGAATGGTATGCTGCGGTTCCGCGTAAAACGCATAATACGAGTGCACTGTGTACTAGGTAAAACAAGTGACATCTCATCAACATCGATAAGGATGCTCTCTACAGAGGATGTGGCCCGCAGCAAGTACCCTGTCTAGTTCGCTACATATGGTACCTAGAGAAACTGCATGTCCTCCTTCTTCAACCCAGTGCCGGGGTGTGATAATAATAGGTGACCACCCATCATACTCCTTAGTGGACCCACCTATATCTAATCTTCTTTATTACATACATTTATATACTCTCTTCAAAACTTTGCTCTTACTATCCAAAGAGAATCTGTTGGCAGGCCCAGCGATATTCCTATATGCTGCAAGGGGCGAAACCTCTCTGGCTTGGGGAGGTATTGGGTACTAAATGTACAGGGGGTCGACTCCGTTCACCTCTTCCATTGCATATATGAGGTGGGTACACGGGTACCATCCTTTATGTTTCAAAGCCTTAGGACAAAGTCTCGATTATGAAGGGTCGAGTTGTCAAGTCCCATCTTAGTTTAACTCTGCAGACTGTGTGTGTGTAAATGATCAATTCTGGATGTTTCGGATCCTATCCTAACTTTTTCACTGATTTTCCAAGGCATTCAAAGTCATATTAACAAATTTCATGTGTCCTTTCCCTTTCTCCTATTTATGCACGCAAACGAAAGAAAGAGTGGGTGTCCGTTGGCAGATGGAGATCTACATCCAAGACCGGTCTTGCCCTCCCTAGGTACCGGTTGAAGGGGTCCCCTCCAAACAATTTCTATCAGCAATGTGGTTTCCACTTTTCCATCTTTAAAACATCCCTCGGCCAGCTCCTCCTCTAAAATAGAGCTCCCATTCCCGTAAGCTTACCCATCCACAAATCCCCTAGTGGAGACGGAGTTTTCCTCTCTCCGGAGACTACGGGTTTGTGGGATTCCCCCTTGCCCCTTTATTCATAGTTGCATAGGGGATACTCTATCTGACCTTGCGTAGGCCACCTTTTACTTTCCAGGGTACCCTGCAGGTTCATTCTGATACCGAGGAGGTGCTAGCCGGAGTCTTATCCCCAATAGGAGCAGATTGACTGGTCTAACCTCTCCAGAGGAAAAAGAGGCGCTGTAGTCGCCTTAGTGACCCCAGGCTTGTGACCTTCCTGAGGAAAG
The DNA here is from genome assembly GCA_963969495.1 of Ceratothoa steindachneri. NCBI lineage: Eukaryota > Metazoa > Arthropoda > Malacostraca > Isopoda > Cymothoidae > Ceratothoa > Ceratothoa steindachneri. The sequence continues at coordinate 81,552,499 of OZ018320.1, forward strand.
GCTTGCCCATCACATTTTCCAGATGCAGGTCAGGATGCGAACTGGATGACGTTTACTAAAAGCAAACGAATTATTGAGTCCCCAGTCGAGATACCGACACCTTGGAGGTTGCCATTTAGAAACCCCTCTTGATGTGGAAGTGAACCCGGAAGTGTCTCCAACCCAGATGGTAGGTATCGCACTAGGCGTGAGAGGCCCTCAAGTAAGAGTCCGCTCCTGTGAAATATCCTCTCGAAACGAAACAGCCCGGGTCCCCAACGATGACTCACGAGGAGATGCGGGACCTTTTCCCTCGACTGGGACTCCCTTGACAGTCAAATTCTTTCCCATCTCGAAAAGGATGAGACTGAAGCTGGCTAGTCCAGCCTTGGGTACCATTCTTTGGGGGAGAAAAGAGGGTTCACTCCACGCACTCCTCTACGAAAAATGAATAATAATCAACATAAATCCAAGAAAAAAAGATCAAGTGATTATCTCCTTCCTGGGGGAAGTTTCCGAGGACGGACAGACTGGTTTACTGCAGAATCAGCAACTGATCAGACTTAGAATGCCATGCATGCCCTCGGAAAGGGGGTGGTCGTGGCTCCCTCGGGTGTGGATGGTAAGTCCAAACAGTCGAAATTTGAAAATAAGGTGAGCGGAGCCGCGAAGACGTTAGGGGCCCTCATTTAGAAGCGACCCGACACTTTTGATAGCCTCAAAAGCTTTCGGTCATGTGGTTTACCGATGGTAGCATGCTGGCCAAAGGTTATTTGCTCCATCAGAGATAGGCCTTAGCTAGGATAATTGATAGAGGACCAAAGGTCGCCGTCCGCTTCTCGAACTGGAGCCTTTTTGGTGAATCCGGCGAACTCTCCCCTGGTGGACATTATTAGTACTCCGGACACACAATTGTCCACCTTTATAAGCTACAGCGCACTATACTATGGATATGGTGAAATATATAGTTTATGCGAGGGAACTTGTGGACTACTCCTTGGAATATACAGTGAAGACCTTTCCAACTAAGGTGCCTGCCAGTTAGCATCTCTACCGCGTAAAGGCTTTGGAGACATTCCTGCCGTGATGCTACTACTTCCATAGCTTCTGTCAGACACAAATCGTTCTTGCATACTTGAAAGGCGCTCCTACCCAAAATATGTGTAAATTGCTCCAAGATCATACACGATTAGTCCCTATTTTGTACGATCAAGTGTGTGAATTGTGGCGACCGCATATTTTCTTGAGAAAACGGTTCTGGGTATTCACGTTGCGAACCGAATCTACTTTCGAAAACCTAAGGATGTGGTCCTGTCGCTTCTTGTGCGATCTTGGACATCGTACGCCTCTCAAACCAAATAAAGGATCCTCTTCTCCTGGCCTCTCAAGGTATATGAAAATAGTACCCTCCTCAACCATTTCAGAAACCTTCTACGACTTCTACCCTTCACGGGCGCTTCTCTGGTAGAGTTAGGGGTTCTCCGGCCTCACGTCTTATCCTAGCTAAAACTAAATTGCTTCCGTGCTACCTTCATGTGACCACTTCCCGCAGGAAAGCTCCATCAAGTCGTCAACCATCTCCAGGGACTTATAACACTGTACCACGAAAAAAGAGCAGCACCAAAGAAGCCTTAACTCCAACACCCTTGGTTAAGGCTGGGCTGGACGCATCGGAAAGGTGGGAGCCTCCAAAAGACAAGTGACCCCCACCTCCGAGGCTCCGCTAGCCAAATGATTCGAGGCAGGTTAAAGGAAAGACGCATCGCGAGTTCAACCTTTTCCAAGTGAGTCTTCGAAAGCGCCAGTGCCCTCAGTGCATTATGAGGGTAAGAGCCTGCAAAGTTCTGCCTCCGAATAGGCTAGTGCCATTCCGAATATTTTTTTTTCTTCGAAGAGGGCCCCCGCTTCTCTTTCGAGGTAGGCATGTAGGGCATTTTATTTCAATGTAATTGCAGTGGACTCCGCGCTAACTGGCGGAACTTGTGGAGGCACTTCTCATCCTGTTCTACTTTAGCTATCTGACTCCAGGAACCATGTTGAGCGCGTGTTCTTTGTATACCTTATTGGGGTATAAGCGTATAGGGGCCGCCAGGAGGATACGCAATATACACCTGTGAGAGCCTTCTTTCTCCCATATTGGGCCAGAAAGTGATAACCCCACCCCACCAGTACGCTGAATCGACGACGATCTCGTAACAAGTCATACCGGAAGAGTCTGAGGAGCTTCCTCGCTCTCATGGTGTGGAGGTTCTCCATGATACCGTATCGCCATACGGTGTCCTTGGCCTTCTCCAGATCAATAAACACTGGCGAATTGCTTTCCACGAAGAAAGGTCTCGCAGATAACATTTTCAAGCTGCTCAGAACATTTGACGTAAAGTAAAACTTGCAAACAACGTACTGTGCTGGGAATAGGTGACCTCTTATCTACAGGAAATAATGCTAACTTAACCAATTTATAAATTAAATTGCACACAAATGAATGGGGATAAATTGGGCTGAAACCAATCGAGGTAGATTGATTTCCCACCCTTTTCAAAAGCATGCTCGGTAGTCATTCGCCAATAATCTGGGAAGATACCATTTGTTCAGATATTATTCAACAAGGATAACAAAAAGCCATAGCTCACTCATCCAAATGCAGAATCAAGCGTATGAGATATAGTCCGGATCAGGGCGGTACCCGCGGTATCCTATCTCTCAAAGTAAATAGTCCTTTGAAAAATTTCACGCGTGTGAAGTTAAAGGTTAGTCGGCGCCTTTCAATGAGCCAACGACGTACTTTAAATGCTGGCGTATCAGCAGACCGGTTAAATAATGCGAGTAAAGCGGTCGTGAAAGACTCCGCCATGTATACCTGTCCGAAATTGAAGCCCTGTCCGCCAAGAGGATGGGAGGGGTATCCTACGATAACTTATCTCGAATCATTCCAAAGCGCTTCCAAACATCAGCAAGTGGGGACTTCCCGTTAAGTGGAAATACGTATGCCCACCAAGTAAAGAACTTTGCCGTCGCAAGACGAAATTCGCACGTGGTGAAATCGTTCGAGCGGCGCTTGTCACGCATATAAGCATATTACGTCTCTCTGAGGGCCTTCACACTCACGGCCGTCTACCAAAATAGCGGAAGGTATGAATAATGGCCAGACGTTGTAGGAAGGGTACTTAGTACTTTATTTCCAACAATAGTGAGGCAATGATATGTTAGGTGATATTTGGATAGCGGATAAATGATAGCGGTTATATGAAAGGTAGATATTTAAAAGCTGGCCAAATATAATGTAAGAACATGGAAAGTGAATATGTGTAACGTGTTTTTTTTTTTGTAAATGAACCGGCTGATAATGCAGGAAATAGACTTATCAAATTTATAAATGACACTTTCTTGCGTCAAATAGTGTACTGATCAACATGCAAGCAGAACATCCTAGACTTAATATTGACTAATCGAGAGAAGTAATTGATAATATAAAAAATGTTGGCAAAATACTTGAGCATAAAGATCACAACATAATACGACACAATCTAAGCATTCCAAAAAAATGCCCGCAAAAAACACAAGAGTCCTAAGGAATGCCACTAGAAATCGAACCCCAAGAGGAACTATTTCCATTTACAGCAACTCTACCTACGGTTTTCTTTTATACACTGCCCCCTTCCCCCTCACACACATACAATTTAGTGCGCTTTTAGATTGATCAAAAGTCTTTTATGCGGAATGGTGTTAAAAGCCTATTTTTAGTTAAGATTAACTTAATCTACAGTTTTATCTTGATCAAATGTTGTTATTATTTCGTCGAAAAATCAGGCAATAACGTCAGCATGGGGATCTGTGTTGAAAACTGTGCTAGGAGTCATTTATTAATTTATTGACCTCTCGAGGCTCTATGTAGTGGTGGATCCAGGCTAAAGATTTTTGGAGGGAGGCTAATCTGAATTCTCCTTCTGAGTAGTCTGAGAAAAGGGCATTAATGATTACTAATGGTTATCCTACACAAAAATGATAATAAATAACAGTAACTCACTCTCTCAGATCCATTTTTCCACACAGCAGCAAATTATGAATTATACTGTATTTTATTTTTTTATTAGGTACATTCGATCACGACGGTTTAAACCTGTTTATATACATTCTATATTATTACATAACTTTCTAAATTACATAACACAATTATGCCTAAACGGCTCTAAAAGGCTTAATAACAACATCTAAAAAAAGGATTGGTCAAGGTATTTCACATGAACATCAACCTCCTGTTCCTTTGAGCAAATACATTGATTACGCTGTTCTTCTAACACAAATTTCCTTGTTGCTACCGGTCAGCACTAGGCCCTTGAGGCGTTCTAGGGGCAAGTTGATGGGGGCTTCAGCCCCCTCAGCCCTCCCCCTTCCCTGGATCCGCGCTTGTCTCTATGAATCTAGGTCTAACAATGTACTAAAGGAGTTTTTCCACGACAAGAGTAAGTAAAATGGACCGAAGGTTTTCAAGACTACAAATAAGAATTGTTAAATTAATGATTTTCTTTCATATTTTCTATCCCATTTACATTTCTTTTAACACTGGCTTCCACCCGTTTCCCTCTCTCTTGAAGTTTTGAAAGGGGAGGGGATAAATGGAAGAAAAAGGAAAAGAAATGTTTGTAGGAATAGTACACGTTCGTATTCGCAAGTTTTGTGGCTCTTTGTTACGAACTCTTCCCTAGAGAGACGAGTTGTGCCTTCCCTACAAATGTATTTAAGGGTTTGGCGGCGCAGGAATCTTATTTATCTGCTGAAAGAGACACCAACGCCAAGAAACTTCGCGACCAACTATGGGTGAATGGTTTGATATGGTATCAAAGTGAAGTATTTCGCTTCTCATAGAGCATAATTTGACCTAACCTGACCCGATCCTGAATTAATAGTTAAAAGAATACTAATAGGCGCAATTCTTTGTTTTTGTTTCGTTTCCCTCTCAAGTTTTGGCACCACAACGGCATCACTTACAGCCATCACCCTCAAAACGATCTTGGCAGTATCCTCATCATGGCAACTCTCATCATGCTCGAGAGGCGGGGAGGATTTGCTTCTCCTCGCTGAGCGCTGATGGCCGACGACGCTTATATAATCGCTCGGTGCGGCCGTTTCGCATTCCAGTGGCGTAAATTCACGGCTCTTCACTTTCCCGCCCATCACGCCCTTGCCGCTAGACGATCTTCAGTCGCCCGCCCACCAAAGTGCTAACACCGCTCTTCGATTAGACCCCCGCCGAGTAGCTCCCAAATCTCCTTCAAAAACCTACACCGAATTTCGTTGCAAGACCAAAAATGAGTGAATAAGTAGCTTTTTTAATATCACCTATAAAGAAAGCTAATATATATATATATATATATATATATATATATATATATATATATATATATATATATAAGGGAGAGAGAGAGAGAGAGAGAGAGAGAGAGAGAGAGAGAGAGAGAGAGAGAGAGAGAGAGAGAGAGAGAGAGAGAGAGAGAGAAAGAGAAAGAGAGAAAGAGAGAGAGAGAGAAAGCGAAAGAGAGAGAGAGTGGCTGTGCGTCAGTACAGGGTGACCTCCCCAAAAGGGGCCTGCACACACTTTTTGAGATATATCCTTCATTCATTCACTAATCACCCTTACTTTGCAAGACACGACAGAAGCAACGCCTGTGGACACAACTAGAACTCAATGGGAGCTCCAGCAAAGAATTTACTGCGTCAAACATTACTACAAGATAGGCTCATTCAAGAAAGTGCAGGACACTTTCGTGTATCAGTTCGAATGTGAAAAAGCCCCCTTTAAGAGCAGAATTCAGGACTGGTTGGACCACTTAGAGAACTATGAGACAGTGGAGAACCTGAATGCAGCCAGTGACAACCGTCCAAGCCATTCAGGACGCCCCAGGAAGAGTACAGCTGAGCTGGTCGATAGCGTGAGAGAGTTATTTCAGCAGTCTAAAACGCTCTGTGCGCAAGCGAAGTCAGTCACTCGGTATATCCCGTGAGACTTGCAGGAGAGTGCTAGTAATGGATGTAAAGGCCTACATATAAAGAATACAGGCGAAGCAAACCCCTACAGCCCCAGGCAGGTAAAAAAGAAAGGCTATGGCAGTCAAGATACTGGAGAATATTCAGGAGACCCCAACTTTCCTTAACCGCCTTTGGACCTCAGATGAAGCTCACTTCCATCTTGAAGGAAAGGTAAACTCGAAGACAAATGTCTTCGGCGGGACCTCCATACCAAATGGGGTAGCCACCAAGCCAAGCCCCTACACTCCCCTAAGTGCACGGTATAGACTGCAATCTCAGCTAGAGCCGTCATCGGACCATTTTTCTTTGAGGAATCTGGCGCGACAGTGACAGTCACCAAGGAGCGGTATGTTGAGGTTATCAAAACCTTCAAGAGGGAGCTGCAGACCCTACTCTCGTTGCTTATGAGGAAGTTCTAGTTCCAGCAAGATGGAGCAAGCTCTCACACCTCAAACCTGTTCCGAGATTGGCTGAAAGAGAACTTTGGGGGCCGTGTGATCAGTCTCAAGACTGATTTTGAGTGGGCCCCTCACAGCCCAGACCTTAGCACCCCAAATTTCTTTCTCTGGGGATACCTTAAAGACAGAGTGTACGCAGGGAGACCCAGGACCATCACGGAACTCAAGGAAGCCATCATGGAGGAGATCAGAGCCATTAGTTGTCGGTTTGTAAGGATGTTATGGAAAACTTTGTGCTGCGCCTCAAGAAATGCACAGAGCTAAATGGAGGTCATCTCGAACACGTGCTCTAGAATAAAGAAGAAAAGTCTAAAGAATCTCATGTTTTGATATTATGTTTTTAAACACAATAAATTAGTTATCACCAAAGTTTCATTTAATCCTTGCATAAAATTAAGAAATGAGGCCTATCGAAAGTTAGGGCCCGTTTTTTAGTGTCACCCTGTATTATGAGAACATCACTTTAAATAGCTCTAATTTTCTTATAACTAATTTTTTTTTCAATTTATTTTCAGGTTAATAATGAATGACATTAAAGTGACCAAGCAAATAAAAAGATACGCTGTAATTGTTGCCATAAAAGCTCCGCATAATGATACAGAGTTTGCTTGCTGTTTGAAATTTGCTCGATCCTTCGCTGCCAAAGTTAGAAAAGACTTGGATCAAATATTAGCAGCAAAACCCAAAACACAATCAAAAGGTTTTGATTCCATCAGAACTCAGGAATTTATGAGGAAAGTACAGGAAAAATCAAGAAAAAAACCCAGTAAGTCGATTAGAGCCCTTGCAATGGAATCCAAGGTTTCGGAATACACCATTAGAAGACTTGTGCATGAAGATATCCGTTGCAAGTCGCTTGTGATGCAGACAGGTCAGTTGATCTCAGCTAAGACGAAAGAGAATCGTTTTTTTCCGTGCAAAGCGCTCGCTTCGCATTTTGAAACACCAAGAGACTAGAATGCTTTGGTTGTTCTCTGATGAGGAAAACTTTGACCAGGACCAAAAGGTAAACCAAATGAATTACAGATTAATATGCGGAGTCCGATCGAGGCCAAACTAAGCAAAAGAAAAAATCTTGGACATTGACGGGAAAAGATTTATTCAACCCATTACACGGCTACTTTCAACCATCACAGGCTTGCAAGTGGTTTAGGACTAGTTATTTTTTTAGTGAGCTGCAATTACAAGATTTCTCATTTCAAGAATCAAAATTCTGAATTTAAAAAAACAATATGTGACATTTCTCACTCAATTCAGGCAATGAACGAATGGTATAATGCCATTAGCTTGTTTAAATCATCATTTAAGCTATTTGAAACGGTAAGAATGGTTTATTTCAGAAACTAAGGAAACCTTTGCGGTCTGCGACCAAACTACATACAAACCATTGAGACATAACTCTCATGATTGAGAGTCCCGTAGTGGTACAGTGGGTCTCACTGGTAATAGAGCAGCTAAATAAGATGGTTACTTTCTGGATCAAGTCACCCTTGTCCTCTCATTATTGCGTCGAAAATGATCAAATATGGATGATATGGTACAAACTATGTTCGTTACACTCCTTTAAAGAATTCTTGTTTCGAGCTTCTGGAAGATCCCTCGTTAGGGAAAGAAAAAACAACCTCTTTCACGAGTCCTGTCTCGAACCCACGGTGAAGCATCCGGACACTCATCTAAGGGAACTGGAGCAATAACAATTTGCTCAAGAACACTGTCATGAGCTTAAAATGGTACCAAAACGTAATTCATCACCACCTTTTCCAAAGGTTCAGGACCAATTAGAGGATGTTAACTGTATTTTCCAGGATGATTCTGTACCTTATCTCAAAGAAAAAAAAAATTGTTTGGCTAAAAGAAAATCGAACTTTTGGGACTGGCCCAGGAATTCGCCAGATTTAGACTCAATATAGAATTTGTGCCGGATAATCGAACTGGCGGTTTATAACCCCAAACCATCTAATTGTTAATAATTGTGGGAGATAATTGAACAAAAATGGAACAATATCGGTAAAAGTATGATCACAAATTTGGTCTCTAGCATGCAAAAATGAATTGAAGCAGTCCTGATAAAATTATATTCTCCAAATATTATATATATATATATATATATATATATATATATATATATATATATATATATATATATATATATATATATATATATATATATATATATATATATATATATACATATATATATATATATATATATATATATATATATATATATATATATATATATATATATATATATATATATAAAAAGAAACTCACAACTTGCACGTGATGTCAAGATTATGATATAAAACACGCACAACACAAGGAAAATGAAAAAACGATTCCGAGCGCTTTCGTCTTTATTCTAAAAGACCTCTTCATGGAATAACGTAGGTCAGGACAGACAATGTCTTAAATAGTTAGGAGAGGGGGGCTAAAACGGCTACCTGCATCAAAACCCTAACTAGAGGGTACAAATTTTCTTGCCCTGGATGTTCTCAGGGAACATATATTGGTAGTACTCTTCGCTCGTTACACTCGAGGGTTTGTGCACACCTCGGCATTAGTTGCCGAACAGGAAAGTCTCTCACCAGTAAGGAAGTCTCGCCAATCAGAGATCCCAATATAAAGTGTAAGGTTGATGCAAACATCAATAATTTTGAGATTCTGGGCTCTAATCCTAACATCATCCAGCTCAGAATTCTAGAATCTCTCTTCATAAAAACCCATTCGCCCACGTTAAATTTAGACTTGACCTGCCACCCATTATCGGTAATAGCCACAACCAACCAGCTTCAGACCTGTTAATATTATACCGACAACAAACTACCCATAATCGTGTCCGATTTGGGGTAAATTCCTTAGTCATTTCCTTGACTCGCTGACAGCAGGTATGAATTTGTTCCTCTCCTTATCTGTATATATGTACTTGCAATTATTAATACTTTTAATTTTATAGGTTTACTATCTTACTTATTTGCTTTTGATTTGTATTTAGTTTAAGTTTATCCCTTTACCCTGATGATGGATTAGGTAATCCGAAACGTTGCTTGGAATAAATATGAATGTCACTGATGGTCGTATCCTTCTACTGCAACTAAAATTATATATATATATATATATATATATATATATATATATATATATATATATATATATATATATATATATATATATATATATATTCGCACATATATTTATGGGAGCTAATAAAAAGTGTTTACTAGGTTTAAGTGACTATAACTTCCTGACATTGGTGCTAAAATTTTCCGATAAAAGCTATAAGATCTTTCTTCGGTTTTGCTTACTCTCTTTAAGTTAGCGTTTTTTCCCTCTCAAATAACTCACCGCATCATTCCCCCAAATAGGTTTTTATCCGACGACTCTTTGTTGCCCTCTCGTAATTGACCCAACTTGAGGCGCACCCTCGAGATTGAACTGCGTGACGGCGATTCCTGTCCTCGTTTCAACTATGCCTCAGCTCCCTGCATTTCGGGGAAGTTTTTTAAGATATTTTATTTGCAAATTTTAGCCTATTTTTACTTTTAAAATTGGTGATTTCTAATTTGATTCCTCTCCTTTCTTTAATTTTAGATGGCATTATTCATGTTTTTATTAAATAAATGAAAATAATTCTAAGCTTCTTTACTTTTTAAATATATACATGGAAATATCTGTGTGCAACTAAAAGCCTCACAGATTTCATCTGGGTTACCAGGTTGTCAAGGAATATTCATATGGTACAACCATACATTTTTTTCTATTCTCTTTTAAAGCCATGTAGAAGTTGTACTCTTTCGAACTATTTAAAGGACCAAAGTGAAACTATCTCTCATGGTAGCAATAATTATCACCAACCACTACACCTGAAAAAATACGTCAATCCATTCTTTATTTGAAGTTTATTTTCCCTGATCTAATTGCTCTCATTAAAAGCCTTATCAACATTCCACTAATACAAGTTGAAAATACTTCAATTTTCCTGATAGTTTCAAGATAGCTCAAATTACATATCCCTTTTGTTGCCCTTTCTGTACAGTGCCCCAACATATCTATTACAGCCCCTTTAATGTGTCAATGCCCGTATGCAATATTCCAAATGGGGCTAAAAATCAGAATGACAATCGCTGACAGGCCCGTGTCCACCAGAGACAAATTGTCTCTGGAGGATCTTGTGCAGACAGAAAGGGTAGTATTGCATTTTTATTATTGAGATCTATAAGAGAATCCAATTTATTTTATTTATGGTTCCGTTACGTAGTTTTGATGGTCAATAATTACAATCAATTCCCGACCTTAAATAATTTTTTAGTTGCTAGGATTCCAATCAAACTACTTTCCATTTCTTAAGCCAGCTATTGTTTCTTTCTCAAATGCAACTCGTTCCCTGTCGGTAAGGTTGAATTTCATTCTTCTATGATTCTATCTCCATCTGAACTAAATCAGAAACCTCAATAGATTCCACTTTTTAGATAAGCCTATAATCAATTACCTTTTAAAATGCCTTGCCACAATGTTAATATACTCGTAATATCTAAATCTTGCCCTTGATCTCTCTGCTATAAAATAAACTCTAGAAATTTCAAAAGGTTTGTTAATACGTTGCCTACGAAATGAGCCACTAATGATACACAAAGAGTTTTAAATAATTTATTCTGGCGTTGTGAGATATCGTACTTAAGTGATAAGACATTAAGGACGAGGTTCACAGCAATCAGTACATGAATAGTTTAATCGTAGCCTTTTGTGAGGGATGGAGGGAAAATTGGGATATGTTTTTTTCCTGCCATAAATACGTATTATGTCGACGCCTCTAGAGACTTTCTAAACTAGGTTTAATCGACCTCCTAGACTTGACCTCGCTTATCCTCTGTGACATGATCATCCCTGACCATCCACCATCATATCTCCAATTTTGGAAATACTCGATCTTTAATGCCTTTCACAACTTGCCGACTCACCCACACATGGGTAAGCTTACTCCCAAGAAAAATTCGACCATTGTCCTATCCTCTTTGTGTCTCTCTTTTCCACTTTCATTTAATATTCTCTTATCCTCTACTGTTTTTTTTCCACTTTCATCCAACGTTCTCTTATCGTCTTTTGTTTCTCTTTGCGACTTTCATTCATATTTTCTTATACTTTTCTGTTTCTTTTTTAGATTTTCATCCAATATTCTCTTATCCTCTTCTGTTTCTATTTTCCCTCCTATCCCAAATTCTCTTATCATCTTCTGTTTCTCTTTTCCACTTAGATGCAACTTTTTCTTATCTTCTTTTGTTTCTCTTTTCAACTTCCATCCAACATTTTCTTCTGACCCTTTGGTTTCTATTTTCCACTTTCATCCAACATTCTCTCATCCTCTTCTGTTTTTATTTTTCACTTTCATCCAACATTCTCATTCTTTCTTTTTTCTCATTTTCATACACCATTCTCTAATCTTCTATTTCGCTTTTTCACTTTCATCCAACATTCTCTTGTCCTCTTATATTTCTCTTTTCCACCTTTATCCAACATTCTCTTATCCTCTTCTCTTTATTTTTTCTACTTTCCTACAACATTCTCTGATCTTCTTCTGTTTCTTTTTCCACTTTGATTCAACATTCTCTTATCCTCTTCTGTTACCGTTACACTGTTGCATCCAACGCTCTCACACTTGTTTTCACACTTATCAGACACAATTACTCTGCTCTGATAACTAAAGGAACTCAGGGCAATGTTTAAGCTTCTTATGCATCGCCCTTTCCCCGTAACTTCCCAACTAGGTTGTTACTATTCGCTATGGTATTCCCGCTACTCCTGATCCTCGCCATGTGGTACCTCCCCGGATTCCTATACCCAAAATTCTCTCTCCCACCTCGTGTACTGAGAAAGAACCATACATCAATCTTAACCCATTTCCAAAATATATGCTTTCTTGACTCGTTCCCTCTAAGTCTCTCTCTTCTTCCCCCTCTTTCCTGGCACTTGGGGCGGTGCCATTCAATTTCAAACACACTGATCTTGGTTTACTTCTAAAGAAACTCTGTTATCCAAAGGATCTAGCAAATTACATCCCAATATCTCAACTCATTTTCCTTTCTAAAGTCATTAAGAGTCTGAGGTTAGCTGGGTTCTTGAGGACCAGTTCTGCTTCAGTGTTGCTGAGATATCCAGACTGGTTTCAAGGCTTGTCACAACGTTGAACTTGCTCTTTTAAACGTAGCTGAGCATTTGTTTGAAGGGCTATTGCTGGTCACCCTTCCAGCCTAGTATATGCTTGTTGATCTCTTGGCAGGCTGGGATACTGTCGTTGACATTGTCCTCCTGTTGCCATCTTTATGAATTCTTGCAGGTTCCTGGAAACGTTCTTGACTTGACTTTTCTCGTTTTCTACCTATCATAACAAAACATAATTTTACTGATGACTAAAGCCACATGGGCCTATCAAAGGTCATCCGCATCCTTCAAAATCCTCCCATAAACTTCATCCATAGGATTGTGTCAGATCATGCATCTTCGATATATAATAAGACAAAAAGCATCGCCATCAAGGCTCGTTAAAATCCAAATCACTCATAATATACAATAATAAAAAACTGTATCCATAGATATGGGTCGACCTTTGGCACTCCGCAAGGCTCGTTTCTTGGTCCCCGCCGTCTTTCTGACTTCTTCGCTATGGAATTCTTATGCGTCGGTTCTGTCTATCATTTTATTTTTATATCAATGGAATATTATCTTATCTTTCTCTCCAGCTTCCTTTGCTAAGACTATAAGGAATCGTTTTAACGCATACGATGTTGTTACTGAATGGCTCTCGACAACTTCCTGAAACTCAATCGTCGCAAAAATAAGATTTTTTTCCGGTTGGGGAACCCATCAAATCTGGCTCGCTGACAAAATATTGCTCCATTTTTAACCTTGAAGGTTCTCGTGTCCATTTTTACCACAGTGCTAAAAATATAGGTTTCATCTTCAATAATCAACTATCTCTCATGCCACCCCCGCATATATTGACTTAGTCACCTTTTATGACGCGCCGGAGGACACCAAAACAATTTTTCCTGCTCCACATAAAGTGGAATAGAGACGGTCCGGTGTTAGTGAGAGAGCAATATTTTGTATTGAACTATTATTTCTTATCCTAGAATAAACCATTATTTCCCCCAAACTAGTTATTATTTTAGTTTAGATATAACGTTTAATAGGGGATTCGAACCAGAGATCGCCAGAATGTGGCTGTCACCCCATCGTCGACCCGAATCGAGATTACATTCTCAGCCTAGACTTACCCGTCGTAGCTTAACTTCGAGCAACCTAAAATAATGGTGGATAATAAGAAGTTTTTTTGGTAAGTTAATTGCGCTATTCCTCCCTTTGAAGTTGTGGAAGAGGTCCACGCACTGGATAGTGAAATTCAAATAAATATCAGAATGACAATCGCTGACAGGCCCGTGTCCACCAGAGACAAATTCTCTTTGGAGGATCTTGTGCAGACAGAAAGGGTAGTATTGCATTTTCTCCCCCTCTCCCCAGCAGGAAACTCTTAGTGGCTCAAGGGAGAGCCACCCGTTCCGCTTCAGTGGTTGGCGCGCAACAACCTTAAATATACGATCAATAACAAAGACGTCGAGTAAGCCTCCCATAATGTTCTTGCTCTTGTATACTGCTCTTATATGAGATTTCCCAACCCCTGCTCCTGATCATCTTCAGTCACTTCAAGCGATCTGTGTATGTCACAACAGCGGATCGAATTCCTCGCTCCTTTGGTGCAGAATTCTTGCCTCGAGATGACTGATTTGGCAAAAGGGTCGTTCGGGGAGACCTCGGCGGAAAGAAGCCGAGATGACGGGTGCAAAGAAACAATTTCCTTGTCCATTATGGAGGCGCGAAGACCCCAGAGATGAACTCGACTTCAAAGGAGGAGGAGAACGCGACCTTCTAATTGCATACTTGCGATCGCTGCCTCAAATCTCAGTTAATTTCCTCTCTGTCTCTCTATTAATTGATATCACCCTTGTCTTCCTATTCTCCCTAGCTATCTTAATTTGAAAGCTTATAACATGAGTGTATATGTATATATATAGGTATGATTCTTCCTCCTTTTATACTTACCATTTGCCTTTCCTCCTTTACCGTGCTTTCGCTTAGGCGATACAGGGGAGGAACTCTCAAGACTATACCACAAGGTGGGGATCTTCGCAGATCCGCACCTTGTTGTTAGTGTTGATGCAGATATTGTTCATTAAAAAGACAAAAGGAAAAAACCCAATGGTGGAATTTCCATCATTCTTTGAATTGGGGGGAGGGGAGTACATAACCCGACTACCCGTCCTTCTCAAGAGAAAACCTCCCTATAGGGTGGTAAAGATCAATAGGTCGCGTAACTCTCCTATAGTGAATCGATAAGTAGACTCGAGAATTTAGAAAAAACAGCGACCGCGTCCATTCAACGTGATTGGTGCTCATCATCGCCACAAAGTGCTAATGTCAAATATATAATTAATTATTACAAAGTAAAAATGGGCTAAAAGAATGCAAGAAAAGGGTAAGAAAGAACAGAAAGAGAAAAAGGGAAGTTAATGATCGATATAATTTTTTTAGAAAAGTGAAAACCATCAAATTCATCTACGGACCCAAATTTCTGAAATGATTTTCAAGAAAGTGGTGGAATTATGTTATGTGAGAATGCGGGGAAGGTTTAGTATAGCTTGAAAAAAGAAACTACTTGGGATTATTAGGTTTAAGGAGGTACGCAGCTCTCCCCGAGTCAGCTACTCTCACAATAAAATTGGGAACCTTTAGAGTATGGCTGGGGGGAGGACCGACAGAAGGAGAAGGTAGTGAAGGACGAGAAATTACAGGAATGAAATGTTGCGGCAAACCCTAAAACCTGGGATCGAGAACCCCAGAAGAAGGAAAAGGACGAAACACCTCGACTAAAGTTACAAGGGCAAGGGGGGGAGGGAATTTAAACCCCAAGTTTTGTTGTCTTTTCCCTTTATGCTCTCTTTCTCCATTTATCAACCCTTGTCTAATTTGATTAGATTCAAAATCTAAAGATGATTAGACCATTTAAAGAAAATCTGCGACCCCTCCCAATGTACAAGGAATTTTAAGGTAACGATGTACTATTATTTTAAAGTTTTAATTAGAAATATATAATATTTGCATATACATTGTAGTACATAAATATAATATAATATAATATAATATAATATAATATAATATAATATAATATAATATAATATAATATATTATAATATAATATAATATAATATATTATAATATAATATAATATAATATAATATAATATAATATAATATATTATAATATAATATAATATAATATAATATAATATAATATAATATAATATAATATAATATAATATAATATAATATAATATAATATAATATAATATAATATAATATAATATAATATAATATCTTAAAAATGTGAAAATAGTTTTAAAACTGCCTTAAAATGTCTTAAATTGTTTAAGTCTTAAGTCCTCTGAGAATAATCTCAATCTTTGAAGAGCTTTAACAGAGCTTAATTTCTGCAAAAAATCTCTTAAAATATGTTAAAAATGTCATAAAATATCTTTTAATGTTTAGCGTTTCTTAAAAGAATTTTGCAAAAGGCTGAAAATATCTTTACCTCTTAAATTCTACTGAATGTTCTTAAAACGTCTTAAAATATATTGAACACCAGGCAATTGCTTCGCCACTCCTTCCTACGGGGCTGAGCTTGCGCTTCGCTACCAAGATTAAAATTTAAAATCTAAAAAAAAGCAGCCATAGTTAAATTCTTATAAATTTTCTGAACTTCGCTAATTATAATAATTTTAAAAAGGAATTCTAAACTAAATTTCCCCCCTTTCAAAATATCACGTTGCTAAAATATAGTTATAGAAGAAGAAGAAGAAGAAGAAGAAGAAGAAAAAGATATATAAAAATAAATTTTCTGTAATTCTTGGGGTTTTAAAAAACCAAAAAATTTCGATACTTATATTTATTTCTGAACTTCATCATTTTGTTTTTTGATATTATAAAAGAATTATTAGAAATAACTTTGGTAAACTAAACATAAGTCATTTGTCCACTAAGGAAAAAAAATTATTAATTTTTCGCCCATCTTTAAAAATTCCCTTATACAATTATAGAGTTAGTGATCACGAATTTATCTTAGAAAAGTCATAAAATGTTTTATAAGGTAAACATGAAGATCGGCGGCGCACCCGACAGGGTGTTTTTTTTTGCGTGTATGTTTCGTTCACCCGCGCATCCATATTCATGCGCGTTTGGTTAAATACAAACGTTAAATAAAACGGTAGAACATTATTCTCTAAACAATTTTTATTATATACTGGGGGGCTGTGCCCCCCAGACAGCCCCCCAGTCGATTGAAACTCAGGATCATCGTAGGGGGGGTCCCACCGCAGTGTTTAAACCCCCCACGAGCAGTCCCCTTGAATTTTGTCCAAAAAGGTGAAACATATTGGAACACGGACGAAATAGTTTACGTCCCATCTTTCTCGCCGCTGATCGTAATGTTTACCTTTTATAAATCTCCTACACCATTATAAAACTCTTAAATTTCCTTAGGTTATTATAATGTCTTAAAATATCTTTCAGATATTTACACTATATTCTTTTTCAACACTCGGATAATGTCTAAAAATTCTATTAGAATGGTCTTAAAATGTCTTATAATATCTTTTAACTGCCTTAAGATCTCTTAGTTGTAAATGCTTAAATTTCTTAGAAAGTCAAAAAATGTCTTAAAATACAAAAAGATTTTTAGGGTAAATTGACTTAAAAATGTCTTAGGAATGTTTGAAAATATCTTGAAAAATGTTTAAATTCTATAAACAAGGTAAAGAAAAGTTTAATATATCTTAAATATGTTTTAAGTTATATTAAAACGAACTAAAAATATTTTAAAATATTTTTTTAAATCTCTAAGTTCTATTAAAAAGTATTAAATTTTTAAAAAATCTCCCAAAATATCTCGAAACTTTTAAATTATCTGAGAAAAGTTTTCAAATGTCACGTCTTATAAATAACATAGAAATGTCTAAATTTCGTTTATGTCTTACAGTGTCATGTAGCATTTTGAAAACGTCTTAACTTACCTTAGAAAAGTTTTAAAATATCTTGAAATTGTCGTAAATTCTCTCAGAAAGGTAGCAAAATGTTTTCAAATTGTGTTAAAATATCACGAATGTGGTTTACATTGTTTTAGAAAGGCCTTGAAATATCTTAAAGTATCTTGATAATATCTTAAATTCTCTTACAAAGGCCTAAAATGTTTGAATTAGTTTAAAAATTTTACATTCTCATAGAAGTTTTTTGAAATATCTTAAAATTACCTCACTAGGCCCTAAATTGTCTTAAAATATCTTGAAAATGTTTTAAATTCCCTAACAAAAGTCATAATGTTTTATTAAATCTTTAACTTGTCTTAGAATTCTCTTAAAAGGTCTTAAAATATCTTTAAATTTATAAATTGTCATAGAATTGTCTTAAAAATCTCTTAAAATATTTGGAAACTCGTTAGATTCCTTTAGAAACGTCTTAAAATGTTTTGAATTATCTATAAATGCCTTAACTTCTCTTAGGTTTTAAAATGTTTCAAATATATGTAAAATGTTTGAAATTCTGAAGGGAAATGACATAAAATGTCTTATTATATCTTTCCCATGTCTTAAGTTCATTTAGAATAATCTTAAAATGTCAACATATCTTGAAATTCTGTAAATTTTATTAGTTTTTCCACTGTTTTAAAAATTGATTAATATATCTCAAAAATCACTTATATTATATTAAGAAGGTCTTAAAATTTTTTAAATATCTTATGTATTAAACTGTCTTAAAATATCGTCAAAAGTCTTAAATTCTCCCAGAAAGTTAGTCAACTGTCTTAAAAATGCCTTAAAATATCTTAAAAGTGTCTTTAATTCTCTTAGAATGATATTCAAGTGTCATAAAACTTTTTTACTATATTTTAAACTTGTTTTAAATTCTCTTAGGAACATTTAAAAATATTTCTAAATATCTTAAATTCTCTTTGTCAATATGCTATTTCCGACCCTCGCCTCAATCCGGATGATAATGTGAAGTCGCGATCATCAAAGTCTCAGCTGGGGTGGGACAACCCAACCGGCGAGAATAATTTAATAAGGACAATAATTGGTCCCAGTTCTTCTACGTATCACTATGACCTTGACGCTTTGATTGAATTTGTTCCAGGAGTTCGATAATAATACCCCCCCCCCCCCGGCCTAAGATGACCGAGTAGTTTAAGGTAAAAAGGCCTGCCATGCCTTTCTTTGCCTCCATAACCTCTTTATACTTTACCCACGGTGTCTCTTAAGGAAACCTGCCTTAGTATCCCAACAGGAAGCGGTTTAGGAGAAGTGTGTTTCCACCCTGTTCTTCGACATCCAAGTAAACTCCTCTTTGAATACACAGGCGATGACACTTTCAGATTTCACCATTTGCTTTATGAGCTTCTGTTAAAAATCTTTATGTGCAATTCCGCCGCTGATTAAATAATGATAATAAAATAAATAGCTCGTTTAGGGGTGCCTTCGACTTTCATCTAGAAATGACGAAAATATCGAAGTTGAATTATTACTTCTTCTAAACAGAAGAAACCCCATCCTTATCAGATGACTAACCTAACGCTATGTCGCTTCAATTGAAAAAAATAGCATTGGACCAGGTATGTACTCGTATGTATGTATGTATCTTGCCTTGCTTTACTTTTACTAGTAATTAAATGCGTTTGATAATTATATATACAATATTATTATATAAATATATCTAAGTTAGTATATTTTCTAAATATCTATATCACCTAAAACTTTTTTTATGATATCTGCTTGTCCTTTTATCTATCTATCAAACTATGTTCGCCTATCCGTACATATCCGGATATATGGAAAAGAGCCTAAACGGTTTGGGAGGCCGTTGGAATTCAACACGATGGCAGTGCTGTTGAACGGCGGCCATCGCTCGTTCTCTTTCTTCATGATTGTTCCTCATATATTTCGGCATTTGGACCAATAACCGATGCAATATTTCTATACTCTTATTCCAAGGATTCTGATGAAAGGAGATTGAGTTAGGGCCGGCCAAATATCCTTCTCCTTCTTTGCAATTTACGTCCAAATTCGATGACGATAAACGAATCGAGTTCCCACATATGCGCACATGACATTAAAGAATATATATATATATATATATATATATATATATATATATATATATATATATATATATATATGCTTAAAACTTTGTTGCGTCATGTTTTTATTTAGATATATAATATTCAATTAATCAAGCAACGGTTTTAGGTAGTTAAGCTCACCATTAACGATTTTAGCTTTAAAATGTGTGTATGTGTCTAGGTATGTGGGCATTCAAGAGTAATTTCTGTAACTTCCAGTACACCTTAGAATAAAAAGAAAATGCACAAGCCCTTACACGGAATTTATTAAGAGAGAGAAACTCGATGCATAAAATCTGTCGAACATTCATCATCGTGGAGAAAGTTTGATAATTCAGAGAAGTTAACGTAACTTACAACGAATCATTAGACGTAACGGTTCTTTCTCATACTGGGTCATACGGGTGTAAATAAGGATAAAAAAGTCTTATTTTAACAGTAAGCGGGAAAAAGGCGATAGAAAGGAAGCAGGGGAAATTCATTATTGTCAAGAGCGCCGATTTCGGCTCAATTAACATAACGAACGGTGAGAAGCAGGTGTTTGGGATGGCAAGTTTTACTGCAATTGGATTAGAGTATTTGTCGTCACAGGGCGATTTCTTAAGACGATTTAGGGCATGGCAATTGAAGAGAAACGGTATTGGAGTCGGGGAGAGAAGTGTTATAAGTATATATACGGTTAAATATATACTGTGTGCTAAACTGTCGTTCTATTGTAAGGAAATGTTAACGTTTCGAATGGATAAGGTAATCTGGCTATGTAATAGAATACTGTATTTTTAAAATCTAAGTATATGAGGCAAATAATTCATTTTAACTTTTGTATACAAGTTAATGTTCGGATGTTTGCGATGCAAAATTGTGAGATAGAAATACAAATTGAAGCAATGTACATATCAGCTTATGGAAGTAAAAATTTTACACAATATACAGGCGTCAATTTAATTATTTAGGCAAGGTAGATGAAAAAATGTAATCATAGATAGATATCTAACATAAAAAAGTACAATTTTTATAGTTTAATTCACTTGTTTTTTTATGGAATATGTAATTTAACTAAGGCAGGATGTTATGCAGGTAAAAACATTTGTTGGAGAGGGGAGCCTTAGGGAGGGGCGTTTTGGTTAGAGCGGTGAGAAGTCTCTTAGTAATTGTCTTCTAAAAGTTACTTTTGCTAGAAAAGGTAGATAGAGGTATAATTTAGAAGATGACAAATATAAAGATAAAAGGCGATAACAGTTTTAGGTAAGGCTGCCCTATCTGAATAAATTCAGCCTGAGTTGGGACATGTTCGTCGGCTCGCTTAAAATTCCCTTAACGGAGGATATCTAAGGACACCTCTGAATCTGTGATTTCTGGCATTTCGACATTTATGGGACGGAATGATACTGAGGCAACGAATCGGGACCGGCGTTTTCGCATAGACCTCCTGGTAAGTGAGGCCATTCGATTCATCAGGGTTATTCTGGGAAATCTTCCCATAGAGGTTGAATAGCGATACACCTCTGAGGGAATGGAAATAGAAAAACAGTCTTGGCACTGAATCAAAATCGTTGCAGGTTAAAAGTGCAAGCTAACGATGATGATGGATGCAAACTGAAAATTTAGGATAGATGTTAATAGCCACCAGGGTGTTTAGAGGACAAATACTTAAACTTTTAGTTGTAATAGTCATTAATATAGCGATTAAAGAAAAAAGAAGATGCAATTTGTGAACGTATATCTCCATATATATATATATATATATATATATATATATATATATATATATATATATATATATATATGAAAATTAACCCACATGAAAATGAAAAGATGAATCTTTGAAAATGAACTTGCAAATATAGTTCGAAAGTGCTTGGATTCATCTTTTCATTTTCCTGTGGGTTAATTTTCATATTATTGCTTTCCTCACGTGCCACTTTGTGAGTTTGTTCAGTATATATATATATATATATATATATATATATATATATATATATATATATATATATATATATATATACAGTGAGGCGATATAAGCATTTGCACACCTAAATTTTCAATATTTATGAAATATTTCATGCTTTTGTCTGGTTATAAGCCTAACAGGACACTTAGCAAACGTATTTTTGGCAGAAGAAATAGGCATAAGACAGATTTTCTTTGTATATAACAACAATTGCTAATAAACAAATCTAGCAGCGAAAGAGTATTCAAGTAATAATAATTTCATTCCTTTAATATATCGTAGCTAACCTTTTTACGCAAAACTCCTTCAAAGGGTCCAAGTGAGTTTCTTATTCGGATTGCTGCCTTCAGTATTCGCATTTGCCGCAAATGCTCAATCGAATTGAGGTCTGGCGATTGACTTGGACATAGAATAAAGTTTATTTTTCTCTTCTTAAACCATTCTTGAGTTAATTTGTCCGTGTGTTTCGGATCGTTGTCTTGCAAAAATATCTGTTGATGTCGGCCGTAGAATTTTTCGCACTAGGCAGCAGCTTTTGCTCCGGTATCGTTCAATACGAGGTACGAGGGGCGGTCAATAAGTTTTGCAATTCGGATATAAGGAAACGAGATATGACGAAAGGTGTTTTATTATTTTTCAATATAACTACCCTCGACTTCAATGCACTTGCGCCACTTGTCCCTGAGGCTTCGAATTCCCGACAACCAGAAATCTCCCGACTGCTGTTCAATCCACTGCTGGACGGCGAGCTGGACATCTTCATCGTCCCCAAACGGGCATCCACGCAGTGCAGCCTTGAGCCGGCGGAATAAAAAGTAGTCGCTAGGGGCCAGATCTGGAGTGTAGGGTAGGTGGTTGAGCTCCGCGAATTCGCACTCTCACAGGGCAGCCTGTGCAACTCTGGTTTTGTGGACTTTGACGACGTTGAAGTCGATCATTATTGCGTAAGGTTCCTAGGGACCTAACTGGCAGAGACCTTGGTCATGGCCAAATTATCGTGGATGATGGTGATAACACTTCCATGTGATATTCCAAGTTCTCGCTCGATTTTTTCGACCTTCACCCGTCGATTTTCGAGGATCATCCTCTCCACACGGGCCACATTGTCCTCGTTCGTCACGTCTGACCGGCGTCCTGGACGGGGGTCATCTTCAAGGGACTCACGACCATGGCGGAACTCCCTATTCCTGCGAGCAATGGTTGCATAGGAAGGGGCGGTGTCGGTGTACACTGCAACCATGCTTTCATGGAGCTCTTTTTCATTCTTGCCTTCCTTGGTCAAAAATTTGATCATTGCGTGGTGCTCAACCTTCTCCATTGTTGAGAAATTTGTGCCTGACGATCTGCGAGCAGCTATTGCTTCTTGAATAGACGAGGCAGGAGCGTGTGGTTGCAGGTCCTGACTTGTCATAACTTGTCCTAACACCCACATAAACAGCCATCCCCCTTCCTCTGTTTTGCCCTACCAATTCGCAAAACTTATTGACCGCCCCTCGTACCATCCATTTTCTCATCAATCAAGTGGTGTGCTTCTGATTAATGTGGAGTAATGTACCTCCAAACCATGATACTACCTTTTTAGCGTTTCATGGTTGCGATAGGATACTTAGGATCATTGGAAGTTCATTCTGCCTTTCGAACTTCAAACGTGAGAGGAATAATTTTGCCTGAAGAAATTCCTTTTATTCTCATCTAACCATATAACAATGTTCCAAAATTCACTTTTTGAACATGATATCTGGCAAATTTTAAACGATCCATTGAATTCTTTTTATTAAGTGGTAAGGATTTGTGGTGGAAATGAAGGAATGAAGATCATTACGATGTTAGTCTCTACTAATAGATCTTTTACTCATTTTAGTCTGACAATTCCAGATCGCTTTGTACGTCTTTCATAGTGACCATTGGATTAGTATTTAGCTTTTGAAGCTTGTAGCGTCGAGACCGATAGTTAATCTTGGGAGGAGCACTGGCTCTTGACAAGTCGAGGCTGATTCCATACTAGCGATTGTTTCGAATTATAGAACTTGCAGTTGCATAAGATAAGTCAACTCGCTCAGAAATAATCCAATACTTTAATCAATCTGAATAAAGCTTAATAATTATTTGCTGTAGAATAACTTGAGGAACTTCTATGACGTTCAGTATTGCTCAAATCAAACGTACTTTTTATATGGATTCTTATCAATGATTAACGATGCTAATATTCTGCAGTTTACATCAGTTTCCTTTATAGAAATTTCTCGAATCTTCAATCTTACCCTATTCATCGAATACATAAGAATTCTTTTGTTTAATAACAAAATTCCAACATTTTATTTGAGACGTTGAATACTTTTTTGCTCCAATGCAGAATTTTGTCTTATGTGTATTTCTTCTGTTAAAGATATGGTTACTAAGTTTCCTGTTAGGTTTATATCCAGAGGAAAGCAGGAAATATTTCCGAAATATCGAAAATTTAACTGTGCAAATACTTGTCTCACTTCACTATATCTATCTATCTATCTATCTTTCTATCTATCTATCTATCTATTTCTCTCTCTCTCTCTCTCTCTCTCTCTCTCTCTCTCTCTCTCTCTCTCTCTCTCTCTATATATATATATATATATATATATATATATATATATATATATATATATATATATGCGATTAGATAAGGGTAATAATAAAAATTCCTTAATCTGCTCGAAAAGTCTCCTGAAGTTCCTCAACCCTCTTCAGGAGCGTTATATATACGACAAGGAAACCATCCATTTCTCTAAAA
Organism: Ceratothoa steindachneri; assembly: GCA_963969495.1. Taxonomy (NCBI): domain Eukaryota; kingdom Metazoa; phylum Arthropoda; class Malacostraca; order Isopoda; family Cymothoidae; genus Ceratothoa; species Ceratothoa steindachneri. The sequence continues at coordinate 81,576,890 of OZ018320.1, forward strand.
AGAGAAATTTCAAGAGGTCTGTTAAAGTAAACGTTGTTTAGAGAAATGGATGGTTGCCTTGTCGTATATGTAACGCTCGTAAGAGGTTTGAGAAACTTCAGGAGACTTCTCTAGCGGATTAAGGAATCCTTATTATTACCCTTTTCTAACCTCATTCACTAGAACATTATTGTTCATTTATATATTTATATATATATATATATATATATATATATATATATATATATATATATATGTATATATATATATATATATATATATATATATATATATATATATATATATATATATATATATATATATATATATATATTTATATATATGATTCCGATTTCTACATAAAGCGACAATGATCACGTTTAGCATAAATTTGTATATATTGTCCAGGATAACATTGTTTCCATTGTATACCGTATGGGATATGTCTCTTGAAATACATAATATATACCCATATGACACCCATACATATTATAACAGTCTGCATATAAATGTGTGTCAGATAAAGTGAAAGCTTCACCTCAGAAAGAAAAGCACAGAATGAGCCCAATGACGAAAGACATCATTTAGACACCATATATCACAATCACTAGATCGCAAAAAGCCTCCTAAATATCCCTAAGGTAAAATATAAAATTATATTCTCTTAAATTAGCGACGCCTTGCATACTCCTACATTCGTATTTCTTATTCTCCAGGGTATTTGTTGTTGCATATATTATGGAAGCGCAGTTCAATTGTAGGGCATTTAATGATGGTTACCTTTATTTGCAGTGTCCGAATCCTTTTCTCTTTTCTAGATGTGGGCTTTATTTTAATTAGGGAATGTAAGCGAAAAGCGCAAGGAAATATCCGTCAAAAATGTTTAAAAATAAGCGTTTCAAATGAAATTTGTGAATTTTGGAAAGGCGAAGACGTATGGGAGGTACGTTGTTGTAATATCCAAAATAAGAGACTAAATGGTGTTGTAGTAAAAATGAGTCTCTTACCAGTGATTGGTTGAGTGAAAGCGCACTTCATATGAGTAAAACCAAAGAAGGTAATGAGTTACTCTTACCAAGTGAAATAAATTGCGTCTGTTTATCAAAACGGATAATTAATAAGAGAAATCTCCGCCTTGTGAGGAAGGCTAGAGTAGAAAGAGAGACGGGGAGAATATTTACGATTGGTGCATTGATTGAAGACGCCAAACAGAAGCAATGACTGCACAAATAATGTTGCTGGAAAGCAAAGAATCGTTCGTGAAAAATTCTAGTGAGGTCCGCAGACACCATGCATGGCAAGACGACCCGTCATCATAGTTCGGCCGTGGAAGACGTGTCCTGGAATAAAGGCTCTCAATTCAAAGAATTTAAAATAAAAATCAAATAGATGTGTGAACGCGCTCTGAGAAAGGGATCATGAATAGTGACAACCAGTGATCACCGGGAATGAGTGGTAGACGGCAAATGCCAGGCAGCGATAAATACTAGCATCGGCCGCGCTTTGAATCACATCGATGCAGGAATTGTTCAGGCACTATCTCTTTTGTGATGAAGTGGGGTGAATACAACGAACTTCTTCACATTAATCTTCGGAATTAAATAAGTTGATGCCTCTCTCTCCTTACCACCAACATCGACGCGGGAGATAGTGAAGGCAATGAAATAAGGTCTGTATAAAAACTATTTCTCATGATATAAGAGACAAGAAAGGGGGGGTGAGGGGTTTCTCTTTTTAAATAGATGATATGACGTGGCCTGATTTGAAGTGAGGCAATTCTTGCTTGTGTCAAGATAGTGAATCAACTCGAACTACATTTTACCTTCTTTCTTTCTTAACGCGATTTTAAAACTTCAATTAGGGGATAGTTTCCTGTGAGTGGTGGATTCTATGTTGTGAGAGACCACATATCTTTCACTTCCGGATGCTAAGGACAGGCCTGGCCTGCCATTCTCTCGAATCTCTCCCTGCCTCCAAGCAAAAACAAGTTTTTCTATTGCAAGAACTTTTGGTAGTGTAAAAGGTGCTCTTGTACTTCCCTTGTCCTTTAGATTATCGTGCGATTATTCTCAATATTGCATTTTGCTGAAGTAAATATCAAAAGCTTGCTAATATTAATGCTGGATTAAATAATTAGGTCTATTGTTTTTAAATTAAGCTTCTTTAGCATATTCACTAACATTTCTACCCCTCATGTTGTCGAAAAAAATAGAAACAATGCATGGATTTCGGAAACTTATCGTAAATATAATGCATGACGGATCACTTTCGCCTGGAAGAAGTGGTTCTATTTAATTATGAATCGTCTCGTATAACCTGTCACTAATATCTAGTAGGATTTTGGGGGACTCGTTTTTTATATCAAGATTATTACCATCACTTTTCTGATTGATATTGGTAAAATTGGAGCTTAGTGATTGTGATGGTCAATTTTAGCGCTCGATATAGCATATATACGAGTTTCTCAAACCACTGAAGAAAATTTCTCCGTCTAAACCTCTGCCCTATTAACTTTGAATCTCGATTCTCTATCAGAAAAATTATTTGCTCCCCTACGGTGAGGATATTGTAGGCTCTGCAACTTGGGTTTACTTTGAAGCCTCACTCACAATTTTGACTAATTGACTTCAAATACACCAATAGAAATCGAGAGGAAAGGGCTCTTAAGTCGCGTACTCTCAAATATTATGATTTATGACCTTACAACCTTCAAAACTTTCAATAATTCCCGAAGTAACTTCGCGAGAACATTGACAATTATATCGCTCGAAAGAGAATTTAAAATAACATACGGGTTTCAAAGTTCGTTAGAATCAGCTGAATAGATACAATGGTATTGGCGTCCCAATAAACTCATTGAAAAGTAAATTAGTTACCATCTAGCCGATCGACCTATGGACCGACATAGTAACTTATACAGTCGCGTGCGTGCGACCAACAACCAAGGTTGAATCTGTATATCAACCTTCTTTCAAAGGCCCCTGCCCTTCTTCTTTCAATCGGTGTTGAATGGAATGAATAATGCCTCACGAATGATATCATCATCATCATCATCATCATCATCACTAACTCTATAATTTAAGAAGGGGATTTTTTTGAGTATTTGAACAATAATTTCATCTTAGTTTGATTATGACTTATTTTTTTAATGTTTTTTTTATCTAAACTTCACCACTTTGTTTTTTGATATTATAAAAGAATTATTAGAAATAACTTTGATAAAAAACATAAGTCATGACCAAACTAAGATGAGATTATTGTTCAAATACTCAAAAAAATCCCCTTCTTCAATTATAGTTAGTGATGATGATGATGATGATGATGATGAAGTGATGATGATGATAATGAAAAAGCAAATAAAATCATCATTTTAGGATATTGGAACAACTTGCACTACGATGTCTTCTTACCATCGAAAGAAATTTTAAGTCACTCAAGTGTAGAAGAAGAAGATATGGTCATTGCGTCTGGGTCGTATAGACAGGACCATCGTGCTGAATCTCAGAGAGTTGATAAAGATCACAATCAAACGCAAACCAGAAGAGTATCTAAAGATGCAAGAGATGAAAGCGCGCGTCAAATAAGCGCTTTTGGAACCCCAGATGACAGGAGAATGAGGAGAGAAGCTAATGTAGAAAAGGATGAGAAGAGTCAGGGCTTCTGAAGGCACTTACCAAAGGCAAGTCAAAAGAACAACCAACGCTGCACAAATGAGAGAAGTGAGAGGTGAATTTATATTCGATCTACATAGAGCAGCATTTAATTATGATCCCAAGGAAGATTATTCAAACCACACCAACGTGTCCATTGGAACTTGGGAAAAGGAATTTAAGTATTGCAAAGCTCTTAAGTTCAAAGACCAATTACCTTTGTTGCAGAAATGGAAACGTTCAATTGGAAGAACTACCTATTCCAAGTTAACCATTACTTTCCCTATTCGATTAATCAAATTAATATTCAGTTTGTCGTGGTATGACATTATATTACATCAATACCATATTATATCTATGGGGGAGGGACTAATAACTTGAAGGCGAACCGACAAAAGGGACGGAAAACCACGAGTTTCGATTGGCGAAAATGCGAGATAAGAGTGCAACGAGGTCAGGTAACATATGGGCAATGGCAAAGCTCAAGGTTATTTAAAGAGGCATGTACAAAAATATAATTTTATTTACATAAAAGTAATGAGAGAAATGATGGGCAAAAATTACATCAGAGAACGAAGGGGGGGGGGGGAGAATTGTAGTTATGAATCAGACTATGAAGTTAAAACTTAAGGTGTTAGGGGAGGAGACTATTCAAATGGGGGGAATTAACGTAAATGGCTTACTGAAGGGGGAAAGGGGTTGGCTTACAGAAGATTCCGGGTGAGAAGACGGGGTAAGGCTTCACGGATGTCTTCTGAACGTGAGGCGAGGGCGCTCAAAACTTCTGAGCGGGAACTTAAAGTGATGACGGTTCTCCAAAAAAGGGGGGGGGGCGGTAACGTCCGGTCTAGGAAAGAGTATTTCCGCCACCCGAAAACAAGGGGCGAACGAGGAGGGCTTTGACAGGAGTTGATGAGAGAAGTTCAAAAAATCACTCGGGAGCGTTCGTTAAATGGAATTACCTCACTGGCTGGGGCTGATTCCAATACCCAAATAGTTCAGCTGTCACTTTGCTATGTTGTTAGCACCTGACTTGGAACTAGGGGGAATCTTCTTGGATCCGGGCGAGACTTCTCAACTCTGTGTCTGTCTCATGGGAAACGAGCAATATATATGTCTGAAGCTCTCCCCGCGGGGGATGGGGGTGGTAGTGGGAAACAGCTCTACTCTCGAATGGCCTCGAATCTTCTTGCCGAGGCTATTCAAACCCGTGTAAAGGTGAATCGTAGTGGACGCGGTTCGAGGCTACCGCTTGTGGAAGGGGGAGCTAGGCTTACCAATTTAAGCCTAACAGAGCCTTCTACAGCACAAGGAAGTTCCGTGCTTGACAAGAAATTCCACGTGGAATTCCCACACACAGTTGAATTTTAAGAGTCATAAAAGCTTACAACAACTGCTTTCCTATGTCATCATTTAAAGCCAATGATGTAACCTTGCCAAAATGGAAGTCAATATTTATAGTGTAAGGCGAACTCTATCACATAATTGGTTGAATTTATCCTTTGCTGAATGAGCCAAGCAAGTTTCTTCAAATCTACCTCATTGAGGTCCATAAAGTTCAAGCACAGACCAGAGCAAACATGTGTACGAATTTACAGCTAAACATAGTGCTGAATCTCCAAGAATTCCTTCAACAAAACAATTTTTATATCAGAAAATTCAAGACAGCCTTGGAAAGAAGTCCAGAGGAAGAAGTCAGATTGACTCTCGGAGCAGACAAAACTCCGAATGATGAACATCAAAGAAGATTCCATTCTCTTACAACAAATTAAGTCGAACTTTTGATTGCAGGACAAGACTTTGAAAAAAGAGATATTGTTCTACAATATAAAGATAGAAATCTGAAGAAAGTCACTGAAACTCATATAGCAATAAACTGATGCTTATAATTTTCTTTTACAGGAAAGAGATCCAAAAACTGGAACATGGAATAACAAGAAAATATCTGCTCAGGATTTTTATGCCTATAGAATAATGGTGAGTCAGGAAAGTTTAAATTTGCTATTCAGATTCAAGCAGCTTCTCAATAAATTCTTAGCTGATATGTATGCTAGGATTGAGTCAGAGAGACTGTGGTTCATCAAGTCACATCAGAAAAAGCTCAGAGCAGACGACTACACCCACTTAACAGAGGCAGTTTTAAGTGATGGCACTTCAAATTTATGCTGGACAATGTTGATTCTGCCTTCTTCTTTTACTGGAGGTCCTAGGTATGAGTACATGCAGGAGAAAGTACAGGATGCAAATTTGCTATGCCAGACATTATGGCAAACCTGACTTATTCATTACCTTTACCTGTAATCCCACCTGGAAAGAAATGCAAGAGAATTTTCTTCCTGGAGAATCTGCTACTGACATACTTGATATTGTGGCAAGAGTATTCAAGCTTAAAGTGGACAAACCCATAGATTTGATTACTAAAGGAAAGCTCTTTGGACAGGTAAGATGTCATATGTATACCATTGAATGGCAAAAAAGTGTCTTGCCACACGACAATTTTCTAATTTGGCTCAAGGTTGAGGGACTTCATTTGCTACAGCCTTGCTTTTCTCATGTTCAGCTCTATGTTGGATGCTCAGGAGTTGTAAATGGCAGAAATCTATTTATTCTCACTCCAAATGGAAATGGAAAGACAAAAATTATTGTATATCCTGCAGCTTCGCAGTAGTTGCCATTATTTGGTTTACTAAATTCTAGTAATGTCTACATGTTTTATTACATTTAATTCAATACAAATTGTGTTGTGATTTAACAGTTAATATCATTTTTAAGTTAAATCAATGAAATGTACTGTGCGTTTGTGATTCAAAATTTCTATCCTTTTACAATAAATTTCGGGCCAAAGGTACTCAGTTTGCTCTCGGCAAGATGTATCGTTAAAGTCAGCCCGGGAGACGTTAGAAACATAATTTTTTATTAACATTAGTAAGTTTACTTATAAGAAAGTAGTGCAGGGTCGTTACTGCAATTTGCCTCTTCGTTACTTTAAAGAGGACTGTCTCAAATAACATAACTAATACATCCAAGAATGGTTTCTTCTTTCGACGAGTGAGTACGTGTAACTTCAAACAGGGAATAACACCCAGAAAAAAAAATGATGTTGGATATCTACTGATGGAATGAAAATAGGTCTCGAAATGATACCCATACAAACCCTTACGGCGGGCACCCAACTGCTAGTATATATATATATATATATATATATATATATATATATATATATATATATGCCAAAAATCCTACAGCAAAATGAAAGCGATTTTTTACATTTATTGCTCTACTCAAGCGGTACTTTGCGAGTTTCTCATATCCAAACAAAGAACGAAGTAGAGAGAGAGAAAAAAAGAGTGAGAAAAGGAGAGAAAAAGAAAAAAGGAGAGTTACAAGGAAAGCAAACACCTTATAAAAATTTCTAGCCATAGTGAAAAGATGCTTGTGAAAGGCCCTTATCCTCATATCTTTACATCTTGTTTTCTTAGTTGAGAGAAAATTGGGCAGTAAAGATAAAAGCTATCCCCACCTATGTCCCACATCAGTCTCACGGACATGGTGAAATGAAATGAGAGAGATAAAGGGAAAGTGCGAAAATAGGAGATTTTAGATAGAAAATGAGAGAAAAAAAGAGAGAGGAGGGGAAGAGAGTTGGAGAGGTAGTTGGGGTGTGTTTTAAATTTTGAGTTAGTGTAAGAATACGGTCAACTCATTTAATAAACGTAGAAAATTATTTGCTCGCAATCCATCTAAAAATAAATAAATGCGATCATTAAGCACCGCAGTGTAAATTATAGTAGTTTCCATTCTTGACAAATCAAATACTATGTATTACTGCTACCATTTAAATGTTAACCTCAAGAACAATATCTTTTTATTGAAAAATCATTCAAAACTACAAAAATTGACACCTTTTAACGAGTTCAGAAACACATCACTAAAAGAATAAGGGAGCAGATTTCAGAGATACTTACCTCTTTGATATTAGTGGGAGAATAAGACTGTCTCGTTTGGGCCCCACCTCAACTTATTTTACAAAGTATTGGACGTTAGTACTTTAAATTATCACAGCAATTAAATGTCGAAGTTCCTTTTAATCGGTCACTTTGATCCTAGTTATTATCATTATATAATGATTTGTTTCTGTATAGAAACAAAAAGAGAGATTCAGATATGTAACATTGGGTAAATATTGTCTCCACAGGAAAGCGTCAAAATGCCCTCAAACTAAATTTTTGAGTGGCGAGGCTTTATTCAGATTTCTAAAGTTTTTTTTTTAAAAGGTGCATTGAAACAATCACATAGAGGCAGAGATAAACATGGACAAAAGACACTGGAATTAGAAAATAAGGTCAACACATCTAAGTCGCGTGCTCTCAATTATTTCAATAATTTTGAAAGAAAAAAATAATTAACAAACGTATTATCAATTAACAAACTAATCATCTGACCTTACCACCTTCAAAACTTCAAAAACTCATTACAAAAGTAAAATGGTTACAATCCGACCGACCCATCGACGGACCGACACAGCAACTTATAGATTCCAGTGCACGCCACTATAAGTGGAAAACCGGAGCTAACGATAGATTACGCCCATTACTACACATACAATACCAGCAAGTTTTATCCTCAATCGTTGTAATGAACATATGTCATTCATCACCCAATTTCCATGTATTCTTTGTTCTTTCATACGAATTGTCCAATTGTGGTAAGTAAGTATTTTAGCATCTATCCTCTCTTCGGAAATGTATCGTATGGAGAAAGAAATTAGAAAAATAATCTGATTAAGTTGTTAAATTAAATCACTTATTTTATTCGTCTTGATTTTATTTCTTTTTGTCGGATCAATCCGACTTTTGAAGTTTTTATTTTTAATTTTATAATGGCCTCTCGTCTCTTTCCAGTCTCCTTTGCAACCGAGCTTTTTTGCCTTTTGGCCAAACTTTCCCACAGGGTCGCATAAACGTTGGCATTTACAATCACGTACATTGAAGTACGTACATACGATCCACATGTTTTGGTATCGCACACATGAAGTTCTACATATGTTTCTTTTTTAGTGCTGTTTGTATTATTGAAAGGGTGTTTTTTATGGGTGTTCCATATTGAGGTGACTATTTCTTATTTCCGCTTGTTCATGGACATTAGTGTAATTGATTTGGGAGAAGAAGAATAAAATTTGAGAATTTAGGAAGATTTTTCGATTTTTAAAATGTCTATCCTCTCATACGGGTCACTTTTTGGCAGTGGCAGATAGACGAAGACAATTGACATAATATAGAACTTGAAAAAGAATAAAAAAATAGAATACGTCAATCTTGAGTCATATCGAGTCAAATGATTTAACGCGTTCATGAGATTATTATACCTATGCATGCTTTAACACGTGTAGTTGACCAAATTTTTGTTTTATAAGATTTTCTCCACAATACCTACATCATAACATAAATCAATATTAATTTTCCAATTGTACAGTAATGATTTTGTTTAGCTAAGCACGATGCTTTCCCGCAGGTATAAAACTAACAATGCAAACAGTTGATTGGGTATGAATTGATGTTTTATGCTAGTGAATTAAGTTGATAACAACCTTAAACGTGTTTTAAGTTTGTTGATGAGTTATTTGGGTGGTCTCTACTAGATTTTAATATGTAGTTAATTTAGATTGATCACCTGTAATTTAATCACAATCAAAGAAGAAATTACACGTTGATATTTCATCAGGTTTGATTACTGAAATGGAGTACAATGTTTTGAGAGTTGTTTGACAGATACTTTCCCCTATTAATAAGATAACTCTGCTTCTCACATTTGCATGGCTGAACTCATGCGCAAAAAAAAGGGCACTCTATAATTTGTATTGGTTTTAAGTATTCTATCAATGAAGTTACTTTTGATTTTTCATATTATTACACGTTTATTTTAATTTGCTAAGTTTCCTTTCCTAATGGAGATATAAGCGTTATAGATACTCATTAAATGCTTAGTCAGATATTTATTACAAGTTGCTAACAACAACTTCATATTCACATACTGAGCAAGAGGGTATTGTGTATAATTTTCTTGCAAGATTCAACATTCGATTTTCAATGATCGTTATTTTTCAATCGTTTCTCATACTAAAGCACCCCAAAGCATAATTTATTCACCCTGCCTGACTGGTAAGATGGTTCTTCAACCTAAGCTTTTTCAGTTTAATCTTTCGTCAGGTTTGACTGCTGTAAAGGAGTAAAATGATTTGGGGAGGGGCTGTTTGAACGATACTTTCTTTTATTAGTAGGCGATCTTTACCGTTCATACTTCTATGAATGAACTCATACACAAAACAGGTACTGTCTATCATTTTTTTGTTTTAAGTCTACCATCAATAAATAAATCACTGTTTGGGAAAGTTAGAAGGGTGTGAAGTTAGAAAGGAGTTTGATCTAACGCCCTAAAGATCAAGGTCAGATATTTGTTGGGTTGTTTTGGTTGTGGTTTTACCACCAATTTACACTTATTGTGTGCCCCTTTTCACCCAGAACGTCTGAACCACTGAACGCTGTAGCAGATGACTACCACTACAAAGTCAAGCAGAATCAGACGTCTATCCAGTCACGGACCACATCCGCTGTGCCTTGACTTTAAGTTTGGTCTAAGCGACTTTCTCACTCGACTGGACCGTCGCAGAGTTGCTAAAGAACCACTTGCCTAGTAACATTTCAGTTCTTGAAGGCTAAATCCATAAATCTGTGCAAGCTGTGGCCTGGCGAGTGGAACCACTGGGTTCATAAGGTCGCGTTGATCTGAGGAATTTCAGGGATTGCCGAGTGAACTAAGCTGCCCCACACTTCGACACTTCTTTCTTTTCTGCCTGGCTTTTATTCCTAAAACTTCCGTTTTAAAACAAATTGAGATATAAGGTATATATATATATATATATATATATATATATACAGTAGTTGTCTGGCAAAAACGTTTTAAAACTTAATGTAAGTGATGAAGAAGCGGGAGTGAAAGATATGTGGAAGATACATAACGGCAAATCCATCTACGGGTTTTGGGGAGGGTAGGGCACGTAATCCTTAAGTTTTCCCTGGAACCATACAAATGTACTTGATACCTTAATCACACGGTAAAAACCTTGATGGTATCGCAACCATGGCCACCAACGAACGCTGAAGGTGACATCTGGAAAATTCCGGGTCCTCCGGGCCATAACTCCCGCCAAGATATTCGAATAGGAAATTCTTGAGTTAAAAAAAAATCCCTCAAGATTGTTAGAAAGACTAATTAATTATTACCGTTCATGTGATCACAGTAACAAAAAATTCTCCTGGATTCTTTTCGTGTTTTGCTCAAATTTTTGGTTCATAAAAAGATTCGTCTTCGCCCGTTGACGTCACTCAGTCTGATTGCGACCGAAACAAGACACCTTCGAAAACCGATCAATCAAGAATTCCTCATAATAACGTCAAACGTCTCTTTCATAATGCTTTTCATGGCTCCGCCCTCTCACCTTCACTTATAACACATTTATTGACACACCCATGTACATACATCAGAAGAAAAATGAGTTCGAGTCACAGAAGCGAAACTGCTTTAGTGATGTAACTGAATATAAATCTACAGGGTGGTCCGAAGGTCTTGTCACCCCCTGTTAATCTCGCTTTAATTTTCTATTTCAGATGGCTGACACGAGCTCCTACAGTTTGGAAGAGAGGCCGATTGCAAGTGTATGGCCACATGAGCGTGTGCATTCTGGCAAGAGCATGTAGGATGTGTGACGTGGTTTCACTGCAGGATTCGGCAGACTAAAACCAGTACATATATTTGATATTATTATTTTGTTCCTCTATTGTTATTATTACTTTAGGTAGGTGGTGAAAAGACTTTCGGAGCCCCCTGTATATCAGAAATAGGTGGTATATTTGAGTCAGCATCCTTCTTGGGGCAATAGTAGAGGACTATGTTGTGCTGAGTATGTCCGGGAAATTAATGATGGCTGTGAACGCGTTAAATAATTATAATAACAAAAGAGGCCTCCTCGGCTTGAGATGATTAGTGAGAACATTTTGAGGTAAAGAACAGACAGAAGATGCAAAACAATAGAAGAACAGCGGCAGCAAATATTTTAGAAGTGATTCGTTTATAAAGACGAAGGTGCATTTCAAAGCCTTGAAAAATACGTTAAAAAATAAACTTATTGTTGATAATAAGCTCAGTTGAAGCATGCACAACCATGTTGCAGATGACATCTGAAATGAATGGACGCTCTCCCTGTTCCAAAGCCCACAGGATGATCGACAGCTACAGTACCGCCCAAAAAGACCAGCATTAAGCGAAAGTTATCAGCAGATAAGTAATCGATTAGAAAAGCCGAAGTGCCCAAATGATCCAAACGACAGCGCAATTTAAGGATTAAATAATATCACTGAAAAACAGATGTACAAGTTATAATTAATTAGTATTTAATATGGAAGCTTTTATTAATATGATTTAAAGAATTTCCCAGAGTTCTTGAACTGTTTTCAGATTACTCGCTTTAGACCTCTTTTCAACTGCATTACAAACATTTCCAATGGGAATCAGGTAAAACTCTTCGCAGGCCAGTTCATTTCGGTGAGGTGCTCGTCGTTCAGGAAGGACTTCACCGACTTGGCCGTGTGGCAGGAAACGTTATCCTTCAAGGAAATAGTAAATTGAGCTTTGGTGGCTCGCAGATGAGGCAAAACATACTGGCGCAGCAATTCCTTGTACAATTATACATTCACTATGCCCCGTAAGGCACAAGTGGTCCAGTACCTTCTAGCGAAATCACACCCATACCGTAATACTTTCTCTCCCAAATTCACACTCTTTAGGGCGCAATTGACAGACAATCTTTGCTTGCTCTGGGACGAACGAACTTCCTGTCTTCGGATCCGAACAAATTGAACACAGATTCGCCACTGAAGTGGACTTGGCTCCATTGGTCATCCGTCCATCTAACGCAGTGTTCCCCAACCTTTTTTGGACTAACGCCCCCTTGGACCCTAAATCATTTGATATCGCCCCCTCTGCCAACGGAATTTTCATAATTCTTAAGTTACAAGAAATATTATTTTAAATATAAAAATTAGAAGAATCTCATTGTTAACTTACCTTAATATGTTTTAATGAGATGGTTGACTTTGGTGCTTTTTAGCTAGCTCTTGCAACCTAGGTTCCATCCTACTAAGAAATAACCTTAAATCTCTTCTTTTTGTGATTTGCAGGTGGTTTCTTTGTTTTGTGAGAAGTCGAGTAACTGCACTAAGCGCGTGTTCAGCCATGTATGAAGATGGGAAAGCTATGAAATATAGTTTAATTGCTTCCCACAGCTTTGGATACTTCTCAGGAATTTCTTTTTGTAACTAAAATCCCTGGTATGATTGCTTGAATAAAGGCTTCAATTCGAAGTCATTTTTTAAACCAATTAACCCTTCTTGCATTGTAAGATTAGTTTCATATTTTGTATAAGCATCTGTAAATGGGTTTATCAGCAAATCAGGTATTTTCATATCTATGAGATATTGATATCTACAGCTCATATTATCGTGTAACGTTTTTAAATGTTCGCAATAAATCAAGACATCATCATCCAATATGGAATTATTAGTCTCATCATATTCCAGTTCATTTAGATTTGGAACCAGAGACAGATTTTTACGACCAATATTATTCTTGAAGAAGGAAAGCTTGTACAAGAATGCGCAAATTTTAGATTTTGCTTTGATAAGAGTTACATCACAGCCTTGCAATTGAAAATTGAGATCTTTGAATATGCTGAAGATATCTGTTGAATAGGGAATGTCCTTCTTGCAAGCTAAGAGTTTATCACTCAAATAACCACATTTATTCTCTCGGAAAAATTGAAGTATGCTGTTGAAAATTGGATAAAATCGTTTTAAACAGTTTCCTTTCGATAACCACTTCACTTCGGTATGTAAAAGGAGGCGATCAAATTCTTCTTCATTGTTATTACAGAGCTGTCGAAAGTTTCGGGAATTAAGGGGATGGCATTTTATTTTATTTACTGATGTAATAACAACATTAAGAGATTTATGAAACCGATCACTCAAGTTCCTGGCAACCAGATGTTGTCGATGAACTACGCAATGTATTGTAAAAACACCGGGCACAAATTTCTTCAAAAATTCAAGAAAACCTTTATATCGTCCCTTTAATACTGGAGCTCCGCCAGTCGCGCAAACAATAATATTGCTCATTGGGATATCTTTTTCTTTGAAAAACTGTTCAACTGCAGTGAAAATAGATTCACCTTTAGTGTTTGTTTCAAGTTCCTTTGTAAAGAGCAGCTTTTGCTCAATTTTGTTATCTTTAATAAAGCGAACAAATCCTAAAAGTAGTGCCTTATTTCCTAGCAGTGTAGACTCACCCAATTTTAAACAAAATTACTGAACCTTAAGTGTGTCACATAGGATTTCTTCAATGTCTTTGGCCATTTCGTCAACTCTTCTTTGAACAGTATTATTACTAAGTGGAATCGCTTTGGCAATTGTGCTTGGTGAAGGATGATGTACTACTGTACGCAAGACTTCCTCTATAGCTGGCAAGCCAGTTCTTCTCCAATTGTATGGGGCTTTCCAAACCTGACAATTGTTTTGGAGATATTATATGAACAAACAAGTCAATCGTCGCATTTTTGGAATCGTTTTATTATAAAGGAGACAATGGTATTTCTGCTGTTAAATCTGTCTCGTAAAGTTTGAAAATATGACGAATTCTCTTTTTCGTTATCAGGATTAATCTTCTTTTAGTGATCAGAAAGTCAGGATGGTTTCTTTTTGCCTCGTTAGAGAACACTTTCTCACTGAGAAGGCACATTGGCAGTTGGTTGTTATTAGGAGAACTAATAAATTCAAACTTCACATATTCAACACTATATTGTCTGCACTTTCGTTTTGAGGAGTTTTCAGACATGATTATGGGTAGTTAAACACGGTCACTATAATTCAAATATATCAGTAAATGGCAATTTTTTTTAAAAATTTTAAGAGCCTATCTGGCTCAGTAAATGGCAAACACAGAATTTCACCCCAATAATGATTACAGGGAGCACGCCTAACTCGCAGCTGAAATAATCAGGCACAGCAAACATAAAACTAGAAAAAGGAAAAACAGCAAAAATATGTGTTAGCAAGACGATGATTAAGTTTGTATATAGTTATTAAAGTTATACAAAAATCACCATTCCTAATACTTGCATTTGTCCCAATGTGGAAAATATTACATCAAAGCTTATGTGAAAACTATTGCAAAAAGCACTAAATAACTAATATCACGCAAAAGAACAACACTTACCAACACAGAACTTACGCGGAAACTAACAGCTATCCAAAACAGCCGTGGACCCAAGAAAGTGTGGCTGTTACGTACATCTTTTATACAAGTGCAAAATGGTTCAAGTTTAAAGCAACAATAACGAGTGGAAACTTTGTGTATTTATTTTATACAGTTACAGATCAAACCTCAGGCATGTTTGGCATTATTGAAGAAGCTATAACAAACTATAAGTCAGCTATCAGAGGTTTATTAAAACGTCATCAAACAAATCTTTTCAGTAAGAGTTTGCATCAAACACGTCACCGCAAGCCAAATGCCGCGTGAAGAAGTTTTAACAACTAGTCGTACAATACTGTTAATACAATGCGTTTACAATATTAAGCTATGCAAATAATGCATAGAATTTTAAATCTGTATAACAGTAAAATTTATAATTGCACTTATATAAGTATCAACATAAATCTTTTTATGGCCTCAGGTTAAAGGGTAATCAATTTTCACGAATTATAACTACAAGATTGCCAATTTGGCAACCCTGCGGTGTAACACCAACTGAGCGAGAAAACAAGCATTCTAACACACAATACTGGCATCTAGGAGAATTTTCTGAAGAATTCTACAAAATTTCTGCAATTCTGCATATTTTTGCTTTCCATAGATTTGCAGGTATAACAAGTAGGTATGATATAATAATTGAGTAATATTTAAACTTGATATGGTTAACATTAAATAAATGCCGAACGCCCCCAATGTTCATTCAACACCCCCTATTTGAAGCAACCTCTTGCAGCGCCCCCTTGTACCTCAACAACGCTCACAAGTGGGGCGTTAGCGCTCCCGTTGGGAATCACTGATCTAACGTGTTCAGTGGCGAATGCAAGACGAGCCTTTCTTTTCTTCTGACTGATCAATGGCTTACTGTGGTGTGTGAGCTAATGATTCTCTTATTCCAGCCGACGTGACACAGGCTATCTGGAGATATTGACGGACAAAACTCATTAATCTCTCAAGAAACTGCTGCAGCGTCTTGAAAAGGTCCTTTTTCACAATTTGAGTAATGTCCTGGTCTTCCCTTTTTGAGGTCTTCCTTGGTCTACCAGCTGATTTAACATAGGTTGAGAGAATATTATGGGCTACCCTTTTTGACCACTTTATTATCTTTACACCGATTTGGGAAACCTTGTATTTTCCCTGACCAAAGTTATGAAAGATGTTGTACTAGAAATACAGGTCTTCTGATCTTTTTGGACGGTATTTTTTATATCTTCCACTATTATCACATCATCTATATTTACTACTTCTTTTACATATCTCTTCGTACACTCTTTGGCGGAGATGGCCCCTTGTTATTTCTTAAAAGAAGTGGTATTAAAAATCTCTTTTTATTTACATGGTTTTAAATACTAGTGTCCCTCCTACCTGTCTTCTTCAGTGAACCTTTCCTGACTCCAGAAAGCGTTACATTGCGGCTCTGCCCTTCTGTTAAATTTACCTCACAGTTGTTAGTGTTATTCGGGAGACTCCATCCCCCTCCTCCCTTCTCAATCTGCACACCTAAGATGTGGAATGAAGAGCATCTGTTATCGCCCATCTCTTGGTTGTTTAAAAAATGCCATCAATAAAAACCACTTTCATCAAGCCTCTCCTAGTGATAGGTAGGCGCTTTTCGAGTGACCATAGCTCTGAAAACGCTATACAAATAATTTATTATTACTACTATTATTATTACTATTATTGTCTTTATTATTATTAATATAGTTCAGGTATTTGATTTGAAAGATCACTCAAAAAGAATAATTAAATTTTATTATAATTCATGTTTGAAAGATTATTTTGGGTTTCCAGGATTACCAAAGTAGGCTCAACCTCAAAGACCTCACAGAGGGAAAACGAGGGCAATTTCCCGATGACCTAAACCTGACCTTGAGCCCAGATAGACAAGGGGGGTTATGGAATGAGATTAGGATCCAGGAAATCTCATGGCAGTGTAAGATGTATGTGTAAAAGAGAACACGACGGAGTAGGATTAAAATCATATACAATATATCATGGGTAAACACTTTTGCGATTTTATTTTCATACATCTTCAGGGAATCAATACGACGATATAAAGGAAAGCGCTCGGAATTAATAATTGTTTTATTCTGTTTTGTAGCGGTTTTGCATTAATTATTTTACTAATATGGAATATAAAAATAAAGTACAATTCTTCCTCTTTATCTCAAAGTTGCTTTAAAGGTCCATATCATGTATATGGATTTACTATATTTCTATATTCGAATATAATCGTTAAGAGCGACGCCTAATATCGTAAATTTAGACCAAACTTCGTCATTAAGCAGAAGACCCTAGACCCGTTGATCTGATGGGCGAATTTTTGATCTGAAGTTTATTTATTTGGTTTAACCGCGATGAGATTGTGGCCTTTAAAGCAGTGGTTTTCAACCTTTTTATGATAGCGGCACCCTAATTGTTATCTAGAAGCAGCCGCGGCTCACCAATATAAAAAAATTTACGTATAAATGATTAATTGCGTGGAAAGCACTTAAAAATTGAGCTCAATTGACATTTAACCTAATTTATCGAAATAAGACATAAAATTTGAAAATAAATGAATCTTTTCTTTAAAAGTGTAATGGGAATTTGAGCTTGAAGAGTATCATATAATTCTTTCATATTGGGACGTAGAGTTGACAAAGCAACTCTCATTTCTTCATTCCGCAATATTTCTCTTTTCGTTGTTTTTATGTTGCACAATGCAGAGAAGCTAGTTTCAAAATACTTTCAAATGTAGATATATATTTTTTAGAAATGTACAAAATACTTTCAAATTTCGTTATATATTTTTTTAGTAATGTTTAGAATACAATGGTTTTTTTTTAATTTAGGCATCTTAAAAATGGTTTCTTGATCCCATGACGCCCTTAGTTGGCTCTCGCGCCCCTCAGTTGAAGCCCACTGCTTTAAAGTCATTTTTTATTGGGCAAAAATGAAAGAAGACGTCAGAGAAAACAAGGTCAACAGATATAAGTCGCGCCTTCTCAATTATTCTGAGTCTAAACCTTATGACCTTCACAACCTTCAAAACTTTCAACAAGTGTGCCAATGCGACCCATAGATAGTTTTCTTTAAATAATTCCTTGACTAACCTTGGGAGGACCTTGATAATTATACCATTAGAAAAGGAATGTAAAGCAATATAAGTATTTCAAATTTCGTTAGAATCGGCCGAATAGTTACGATGTTATTGTCAAATAATTCCAGGAATAACCTTAGAAGGACATTGACAACTATATCACTCGGAAGAGAATGTAAAACAGCATAAGGGTTTCAAATTTAGTTAGAATCGGCCAAATAGTTACGGTGTTATTACCTCAGAACCCCTTTTCAAAGTAAAATGGTTACCAGCCTACCGATCAACCTACAGACCGAAATAATAACTTATAGAGTGTCGTGCACGCGACTATAAACAAACAGAATAAATAAATAGATAAAGAGGAAAACGAAGATTTTCTAGCAAAATTATTTTTTTTTGTGCAAGATGGATTAAAATCTCATTAGGATTCGATGGCGAATGGGATGATGATGTTGATCATCATTGATCTCCACTCACCAATGGGGTCAATATTTAATCCAAGAACATAATCCACACTTAAATTAAATAATTTGATAGATCACGCGAACATTCGAACACATACACAAAAACATGGCAACATACGTGCATACACAGTTTCATTAAGTGTGTGCTAGAGTTGCGCGTGTGTATTATGTGTGTGTATGTCGGTGGGTTATGCGATGTTTAGAATGATTAAATTTCCTCCCCTTTGTTTTAAGGTTTCCATTTTTAATACCCTAATTCTGAATATTTAAAGAGAACATTTCGAAAGTCGAAAATCCTTCATAATTCGATTTGGTTCTAAGTTTCATGAGGATTAATTCGAATAAATTGACACTTTTAGGTCTTCCAATGACGTACAAACGTGTACATGTCCATATACACGTGAGTATACGCACACGAACATCCATATTAATATATATTAGCTCATAATTAATGTTGATTCCTTCTTCATGTTTAACTTTATTATATTGATAGAAATAATCGAAAGCAGGTTTGTTTTTGTACTAGCCTAGTCTACTGAACTCATAGCCTATGTTCCTGTGAGTCTTAGTTTAACCCAAGCCTCATATGTCGTTTGACCAAAGTAGTTTTCTCGGTTATTATTTTTTTATTATTGTTTATTTAATGTGTTAGTATATGGTGGAGGGATAATTACTGTGAGCCAGTGACAAAGATGATGACAAAACTTTCTCCCGGCAAACGTTAGTCTCAAAGCTGAACCCCATTCAGGAAGACCAGTGCATCGTCATTTAAAGGAGATAATGTTTCATAATTGGGGCAATGGATTCCTCAAAACCTGGCAGAGGTAAAAATACAATAGAGACTCAACATCTCTTCTTTCTTGACTAAAATTGAACAATTTTAGTCAGATTGTTACAAGAGACGAAAACTGGGCTATGTACAATAAAACTACTAAAGGTTCTAAACAATGGATTAGTCCTGGGGAAAAACCAATACTCTAGTTGAAACAAGGGTCTCATCCTCGGAAGATTCTCTTATGCGTTTGGTGGGATATGAATGCCATAATCCAATTTAAACTTCTTTACTCAAATCAGATTATAACCAGAGATTTACTGCACTCAGAATGCATCGGTTACATGCAGCACTTGAAGAAAAATAGTCCAGCATTAATTAAAGGAAAGAGTTATCTTTTATCAAGTCAACGCGAGACCTCGTATCTCAAGGCAAAGTTAGTGGAAATCGTGGTGTGAAAGATAGATAGATGAGTCGTCCCTGCTCCCACCATGTTTGCCGGGTCAGAGGCAGAAGGAACGGTGAAGTCTGAGAATAGAATAATTTGAGTATATTTGGATGTACTAATTAACGTGAAATCTGAACCATAACTTGATCTTATCCATTTAATTCCATTATTCACCTTTTACTCTCCTGTTATGTAATCACAACTTTTTTATTATTATCGGGATAGTCGACTAATCTCTGTCATTATATTGTATTTCATTAATTTCTAAACTGTAGTATTAATGCCGTTATGTGATTTATATATTGACCTATTGACTATCTTTATAGTGTTGTATATGTTTTATTATTTTTATGTGCTTTAACTGATGTGAAGCAATCGTGTGTCTGTATAGAAGCAGGCGTCATTTTCAAATGTTGAACGTCACTGAAAAGAGATTTAGGATTTTTAAAGCTATCAAACGTTTTAATGGGGCAGGCGGTTGTGTTCCAAGAGTGAGAACCACCCTGCCCCGATCTGTAGGGAGACCAAAGTGAGCCATATGACCATGCAACACTGAATGATCGTGTTTGGACACAACGTACAAAAAGGGATTCAAAGTGATCAGCTGATATCTTTTTAGAGACAGAAGCCAAATTCTGCGATGGGGTGGTCTGGCGTAAGATCAACGGGTCACAAACCACATATCATCTTTATTCAAAGGGGTTAAAGAACAATCAATATGTTTAAGTGAGGATGGTGAATGGAAAGGTCACCCCTTGGGTGTATGTAACCAGAAAAAATGCCGGTGTAACCCTTCAAAAAGATGGAGCAACTTCACACATAGCCCCAAAAGTTCAAGACTGATGCTATAAAAATTTGAAGTGCTTTTAGTCAAAGTAACTTTAGGAGCTACGTTTGCCATATTTAAACTCCATAGAGTTTGGAGTTTGGTCGATGCTTGTGCAGAAAGCTCGTAACAAATCTCGTCAAAGTGCAGACCTTCTGAAGTGCAAACTGTAAAATGCTAGGAGAAAATATCAGCTGAAATACTCAACGCCTCTTGCACTCATGTCCTACCGAGGCTTCATCGATCATTGACACAAAAGGAGATCCAACTGAATATTACTTACATTCTCTTGTAGCCTATGATTTTTTTCTTACGTTTTAGTCTAAGCATTATACAATACATATTTCATTGTGTTCTGAAAATAATTATTTTACTAATTTTGAAAAACAAAAATTAACAAGCGTATTATTAATTAACAAACATATTTTCTGACCTACGACCTTCAAAACTTTCAAAAACTCATTGAAAAGTAAAATGGCTACCACATCCGACCGACAGACCGACATAGTGACTTATTAAAATGCGTGCCCGCGACTAAAAATGGAATTAATAAAGTATCGCGTATAACATTTAGTTGTATTCATAACTTCGTGTTTCAGAGATGTGTACAACGTTTGCAGTAATGAATTTTAATATAAAAAGAAAAGGAATGTTTACTCATTGGGGAAAAATTAGAGGAGAGAACAAATACAGGACGTAAATAATATAGAAAGATGAAAAATATGAAAGATAGGAGCATCTAAACTATCAAGTCACATCAATACTAAATTCTAAGCGTCCAACTGAAAGAAGTTTTAATTTTATGGGAAATTAAATTTTCCCAACTTCAGAATAGAAAATACCTGGAATCTGTTCCAGTCCCAGAGTCGACTAATTAAAAAAGAAAGAGGGAAAATTTAGGAATTAATTTAGTGGACTTTCTTAGGAGATGTGTTTTGATGATGTCCTCGAAGACTAACGAGGATGAGAAAGTACAATCATTGTTTATATAAACTGCATTTCGATTAAAGATACAAGAATTGCTTTAATAATGTAGTATATTTGTGTACAGAAAGGTGTATATACGTATATGTAGACATTTATATTGCTTATGCGATCAATAGATTAAATAGCTGACTTGATATTATTTTAAGTTATATTATGAGGCAAAGGGGATTTAATGGGTCAGATCGCTAAAGAATATTAAAAAGAATTGAAGTGTTTTATTTGAATTTAAAATAGAAATAAATGAAGGATTATAAAAGCAATTGTCAAAAGGAAATTTAGATCTTCGTAGTGTTAACGTAACAGAATAAAGGAATACATTTTAAACGTTAAAAAACAAATATTTCGAGACTGAGGCGAATCAATGCAGGCCAAAGGTTTACAGTTTAGTGACACCACTGTGAATGGCACCTAGGAGTTTAGTGCCAAGCTGGTCACATTTGATGTTTAGAAATTGGTCCCCTGGATATCATTTTGATGGTGTAGCTGATACGGATGCAGAGGTCATACCATTTAATGGAATGCAATCAAAGTTCAGTTTCAAGTTAACAACAGGAATTTTGTCAGAAGCTCATAACACTAGCAAACTAGTTTTAACTTTGTCTGTCAATTAAGGACATGTTGTTGTAACTAACTAATTTTGGTGCGCAGATTTGTCCTAGCACTTAAGGTTCCTGAGTTATGCAACTAGGCTATATGGCTCACTTTGTCACCTTGGATAAATTAATGATATAATTATTATAATGATTGGGAAAGATGACTACTTCTATGTTTACAGAGAAATCTCAATCACATACTTAGTCGCGTGTACGCACGCCCCACGATAGTTTACTATGTCGGTCAGTCTGATGGTAAGTATTTTACTTTTTAATGAGATTCTGAAAGTTTTAAAGATCAGATGGTATGTTTGTTAATTGTCTTTTTTTTTTTAAATAATGGAAATAATTTAGGGCACGCGACTTAGTTCTGTTGACAATTTTTTTTGTACAGGAATTTCCATTTTGCTCCTAATGGTTAACTATTCTTAGGCAGGAAGACTTTCGGGATAATCTATGTTGTGAACGAAGGCATTTTGACGATAAATTTAGTTTTAATGATGTCAATAATGTAATGATTATGTACTGTTAAAACATCTTTTATTTTACATCTTACAACTTGATTATAGCACCAAGTTAAGAGAAAATGATGGAAGTAATGAATAAGTATTAATGAATTTAAAACTTATTTCTTATTGGATTTTTTTAATTCTTTATTTCCTGTTGAAGATTAATTTTCAATTTTTTTGACTTGATTATCTCCCAGAATTAGAACCAAAAGTGGGCACCAAAACGACGATTTAGACACTCCGTCAAATAAAAATTTAGAAGGAATATAGACCTCTTATTTTTTCTGATTTTGATTTTAATTTCGTGTTTGATTGATGATAATTATTTTTTATTTTACTTTGTTTCGTTTTCCTGTTCACTATTTCTCTTAATGTCTTTAAATTTAACTATGTACTAAAATCCGTTTTTCTCCTTATTATATTGTGACATTGACTCTCAAAAGTACCTGTAATCTTAGTCATTTAAATCCGTATCAAAACTCTTGTTTATATAGAACCGATCAGGACCCGAAAGATTAATGATAAAGGCTTCATAGGTTAAGTGATTAAGATTAATAATAGTAATAAGGAAAAAATAAATAAATAAAGAATAGATAAAATATATAATAAAGAATAATAATAAATAAAAAATAAATAAAAATAATAAATGAACTAAAGTAAGAGACATATATTAAGATAGAAGAGATAAATATATATTATAATTATATATATATATATATATATATATATATATATATATATATATATATATATAAGAAAAAAATGTTATAACAAAAAATATTGACTAAAGAAGAGGCCAATATATAAACATGCACGAGATGCCTTCAAATCAAGGGCAAACTCCTTAAGAATCTATCACCCGCCTATACCGACCACTATCTCACATTTTCACCAATCTTTTTACATCTTGTCTTAGATCCCTTGAGAACAAAGGCTTGAATGCGACATACCAAAGGAACCAAAAAGCAAACACCCTCGAATAGGAGCATTCGCCAGGCAACCTGCCACAAATTCATCATCATCTTTATCCAAGTCATTCTCATAATTATCCCTTCTCCTTATCCATATCATGAACATCACTTATTTCTACCTACACACAATTTTTCTCCCTATCCTCTCATATACACAAACAACTTCACTATATTTGCTATCCTCAAGAACTATTCTGAAGTTCAGTCATGATTAGGACGTATTTAAAAAATAGTAAGAATTAATGTAGTGAGCAATGGAAGGATCAAGCATGAAAAATAAAGGTTAAGAAATAAAAAAAATAAATGATCCTGAAAAACGATGAAAATGAATCGCAAGTTACGAAAATTTTTATAGCATATTCTATGAACCAAAATTAGTTAGTCTTACCATACACTTCGATTGAAAGAAGTAAGGTGTCGTTGCGGTTTAATTCATTATAAACTCGAGACAAAAGTGAAAAAATTGAGCTAAAATCCTATAAAAAACTTGTGACCGTCGCTCACCTCAAGATAATAACCAGCTTCCGCGAAACCAATTTTCTGTCCTAAAGCAATATTTTTTTTTTAATCTATAATTAACCTCTTTATCTGATTAAAACATATAATATGCATGTCTTGTTAAGTTCAGTCACTGAAAATTTATAGAGAGTGATAAATAAAAACCTTAAATTGGATGGAAAAAATATTGATTTTCGTCTACTTTTTTCTAGTTCTATTTTCAAGCGAAGATGGAGGTGGAAAAAACAGTTGTTTAATAAGAAAAATGTATTTAATCATATAAATGAACTATGAGTAAGGTTAAAAAAGCGAATACCTTGGTAAATCCTAAAGCTTTGTAGGGGTATTATTGTTAGGGAGGATGTTTGGCAATTTGAAGTAGTGTAATACTGTTTTACGTGTTATTTCGAATCGAAATAACATATCTAAGTTATGTTATGCCATCCGTCTTTTACATCGTAGACGAGATTCACCGAATTGATAATGAAATACATATAAAGATAAGAATGACAGTCGCTGGCAAACACGAATGCAAAGGTGGCCGGTTCTTGCTTAAATGGGCGTATCCAAGTGGCATTGTGTGTATTTGACACTTATCAACGATCCTGGGACCCGTTCCGCATTGGTATATAAGTAACACCATGGGAGACACTAGTAAGCCATCGGCAAGGCTCTAGGGACAGATAGAGTGGACATATTGAGCTGTGAGCAAAGGAAACGATTAATAGCGGTATTGTTCTTGGCTATGTGTACGATGACGCGTGTGAAACTACTTACTTCAGTGGGGATAAGTTCAGTGTATCCACTCAGTGGGTGGAAACTCTGAACTATCCACTAAGTCGGCGAGAACCTGGGTGCTCACCTTAGTAGTTATTCTGATTCATATTAAAAAAAGAAGATAATTGGGCAATTTAACCTTTATAGTGACTGTAAACAAATCTTTATATTTTAAATAAAATATGAACTTACTTGGCCACCAAAATCTTTACTGTTAGCCAACCAAGCTGAGAAAATGTTTTTTGCCGCGACGAACCCTGAAAGCGCTTTTGAAAATTAATAGAAAGAAATAATATGCCCGCGGCTCCTAGGTTGAAAAACAACTTTATAAGTGTCACTATTTTAAGTTTCCTGAGAAATATTTTAGATCAAAGTAAATTAAATTCTCATCGGCACAATTAATCATAGGCAAAAGCTATTTTTTGATACTGAAGAGACATTTTGACGCGAGAAGGCTGATGAGACGAGAGGGTAGGCCTTTGATTCCATTCTATCAAAAGTTAAAGATGAACCAACTCAGACAATGAAACAACATTACACATAAGGACGACTATTATCCCTATAGTTCCGGAGAAGCAGCTCAGAGGAGAATTTTGGTACCACTCCTGGAGCAGGCAAATGAGTTTCTTAATTCGGTTAGGCTACGCAGCTGCATGGTTGCTTTCTCTGTGAATGCCTTGTATTCACAAGGCACTGACTCCAAAAGGGTAGAAAGCTTTCTTCTTGATTGATTGTAGGTTGGGTAAATAGTGATCGCAAATTTCCTCTAAGGTAAAAGGAATCTTGGAGCTCAATTCAATTTTATCTATTCGTTCGGAACTTGAAATCATCTTCAGATTTCTTTTCTTGATAAAAGAATTCAATCTTAATGCAGTCCATCTTCCGCTTTACATCAACAGCCCGCATACATAAATGCCGTCTTTTTAAGAATAATTCATAATAAATTTATATATTGAATCAGTTCTAATAACATTAAATGGTAACACTTCAGTTTCGGGGCGCACGGTAGGTGGCGCTGGTTATAGGCTACAATTTTGGGCTACAATATATATCTTATGACGTCAGGCGGTAGCGTCAGATGTGAACAATTACGGCGTTATATTTTTTTTTGTATATGAGTATATACTGGGGGGCTGCGCCCCCCAGACCCCCCCAATTGATTGAAACTCAGGATCATCGCTGGGTGGTCCCCCCGCAGTGATATCTCCCCCACGAGCAGTCCTCTTGAATTTACTGGGGGTTTTTCCCCAACAGCTCTTTACTAGCAGAAAAACCTAACCTAATAACAAACAATACTTACTTTTATAAGCAATTTAAAAATTTAATATATTTGATTTAATATCTTCCTTCGATAGAATTGGGTTACATTTTACGTCGTTTTAAAATATTAAAATAGAGGTTTGGAGAGATTAATTTCTAATCCATTGTTTTGATTTCATCACAGATAGATACTTATTACTAAAGCAAAAAAAATCCATTGTATTGTTATAGTAAAAATTTGATTCTAATTTATTCCCCAGTTTCTCGTTTATTTTAATAACGGAAAGGAAAATTGATTTATTTTAATTAGTGATAAAAATAAGGAACTAATTAAGAGAATGACAATGATTTGGAGAAATATAACTAAGTTATTTAATTTAAATTACAATGAAAAAAAAGTGTTTACGATTTGGGAATTGTGCTCGTTCTAGAGCACTATTATTTTCGGATTCCCCTATTAATGGAATGCTATTATGATTAAAGCTGCCCCATTTTTAAGGTATCTTTGATTGTCCAATTCTATCTTGTAATATGAGCACTACAAAGTAAATTTACCAGTATAAATACCCTTGATTTGGATTGGGATAAACTGGCCGAGTACTTCCAGGTAAATTCGAACTGATGTGTTTCCTTTGAGATGTGGGGGTCAACAGTGGAGATGACGCCATCGACAGATTAATCTTACTCCAATTTATATTCGTTGAATATCAGGGTTCCTTTGACTTCAATTTATTTCGGCTCTGAATATGAATAAATCCTGTGTTTTTGTGATGTAGGAATACTAAAATCTTCAAATCTTCGTAGTTTAGTTTCGGCAGAGTGGTGACGTGGAAATTGTACAGATAAATTCTTTGTTGCTACTTGTTCTCTTTTTTCTAGAAAATTTGACACGCCCTGTTTTTTTATATACATAATTAATACATTTTTCTCTGTTACATTCCTAATATCATTATAATCATAAGAAAATATGGTAATTTATGACGAAGATCGCGCCGTCATTTCCAAGGTTTTAGAGCCTTCTAATTACGAAAAGTTATAGAAGCAATGTTATTCAGCTCATCAAATTACACAGGAATACCTATTTATTTGCCCCCTTCCCCGTTCTGATTCGAACCCTTACGGGTTCAGATATATTAAGATTCTCGACGGGACCCTAGAAGGGGCCCTCTCAATTTTAGGCCACTCAAATTTAGTCAAAAAAGATGAAACATATTGGAATATGGACGCAATATTTTAGCGGGGAACAGCGGAGGCGAGCGCGTGCCTAAGACAATGGAAAGGATGGCGCTATCTTTGTTTTAAATTACCCCAAATAAATACATTTCAATAATATCTTAATTAAGTTAAATTAGTTCTAGTATGAAATTCGAAGTTAGCTTTTAAGTTTAAAAGATATCAATTCGTATCTAAATCAACAGATTATTGTTATTCTTATTATTTATCACCTAACATTCTGACTATATGTATTTAAACACTTTTCCTTCTTTAAACAATTATTTGTACAACTCCACGCAAATGTTCTCATTAATTGGTTTAATTAATTAGTACAAGATATTTCTTCTCAACAATTAGTTGTACACTAATTCCAAACAAACACTCATTAAATTGGTATAATCAATTTGTACAAAAAGTTTCTGCTCAATAATTAGAGCACTTCCATCTTTGTGTAAATTCTACTTTGAGACCAGAAGTACATTAGTTACCGTTAAAACTTAAAAATAATGTAAGACAATAAAATAACGCAAGACAATTACAATAAAAGAATAACATATTTATTTATTTTACTAAGTCTGCGTAGGCTTTAAATGATTAATTTAAAATTACTTCACTTCCAATTTTTATATACACATTTAACATTCTTTTAGGGTGCTGCGAACATTGAGGTGGCCGCTCCGGGCGACCACTGGTGCACTACCTCCTCTCCTGCCCAGCCACCGCCTGCCTCAGGCCAGAGCTAGCACCAGTGCCACACCCTATAAGAGGTGCTCAGTCGGTCCGCCACACACCGACAATCGAGCTGCTGGAGGTGCTGAAAACAGCAACCCCGCCGCTCTGATCGCCGCCCACGCCCAGCCGGGCGACGGGTGGTGAGGACCGCCGCCAAACACTAGTAGCAGACAAGCCACGCGTGGGACACTCCGTCGCGTCTTGCTGCACGCCAACACTTGAGGACTTCCCACTTTGTGTAATGTATTTAGGCGTATTTGTATATTCTCATATATATTATATTTATGTACTATTTATAAATGTATTGCACAATAAACCTATACAAACAAACATTCTTTTAGTACCCTCTTTTGCCGAAGAACAAAAGAATCTTATATTCGTAAATATATCGCTTAATCCCTCAAATTAGGTACTATTATGGAAACTATGTAATAATATTATACCTTTTTAATGCATTATCAAACTTTATCGTAATAAGCATATTCATTCCCAAAATGAACGGTAGTCACTATATTAATAAGTTCATATATATGGCTAATTTATATTAAGTTCTTCGAGCAGGTTGGGTTTCCTCTCTGGAATATATACGTCTTCTACATATGGGGAAATATAATGCAGCATGGACAAGTGGTACAGTAGTTCGAATAGTGGCTAAGCACAGACCTTGTCCTGCTTGTTGCAAGTGCTAAATAACTGCATGAGCTGAGCCATCAAACTCAACAAAAGTCTATTGTTATTGAGTTTTAGACATCTGCCTATTTATGGATTACTTCTGAAGGAGAAATATACTTAAGGGTTCGTGTACTCAATTTTAATTTTTTAATACAAATAAATAAACTTTAAACTACTCAGAGTCTGAGTAGTTTACTTATAATCTCGGTGAACTGTTAACAGTGTCCATCGAACGTTCACATGTAGTATCAAAACTCCTAATTGCTAACAAAATTTATTATTATGTGTACAGTGCTAAGTGTGTGACATACAGGATTTCCCCTTTAGAAAGCGGAGTTCATTAATACGAAATTAAATATGAATCTAAAAATAATGATAGACTGGACTTTTGCCGTAAGTTACCTTCTGACCAACGCGTGTATAGGAAATTGGTTGTTCATTATCATTTGGAGCATCTACGAGTAAAGCTGTCTGTAATTTGTTGCCGTTATTTTCTCCGTCATCGGGTAAATCTATCGCTGCCTTTAGCCTATCAATCGAAACTTAATCGATTTTATCATTGGGGAATTCTAAAATGAAAATTCTATCACTGTGTCTGAAACTGGAAAATGACACACAGGAGGCTTCAACTAGTTTTCGCACGAAATGAATTCGAACCCTATGCGTAAAATGCTTCTTTGAAGACATTAGAAACGTAAGAGTTCGGTACCGAGTACCAAATTTCTTATTGATATATGATTAAAATCATGTTGTGACTGTTTCCTAATTCATTTATAAATTAAGAATCTGTTATTGAAGAGAAAGACGTAACAAAAGGTTTAGGACAAAACACCGTAGTTCCCTTGAGGGCTGTATACGGCGAGAAACCTGAATCCTTGTGTATGTTGACCTGATACCTAAAAGGACAACCAGAGTGCCATCAACCACCATTGAAGAGGAGCCATTATGCAAGTCTTCAAGGTACGATGACTTCTTTCAATAATCATGTTTGTCATTGGGCGATATGGCGGGGTACGAAGCCGATGAAACCTACTAATAAAGAAAGTTCTTTAAAAATTTCGAGTTCAAATTGGGCTCCTCTATCATTAACTACATAAAAAGGTACACAGAATCTCGAATTCCTCAAGGGCACTATCATTCCACACTAAATCACCTGATATAGTATGTAAACAGGAGAGTTCAGTTAAAGGGGCAATAATCTGGGGAACATTCATTCTCTGGTAATATTCTACCACACCAAGAAATCTACCCAGTCTTTATAATCTATCGGTTTTTTGGGGGGATTTTTTTTTCAGAAGCCCCATCTTGCGACTGCCTACTTGGGCATAAGTCGCTGTACTCCCTATAGCCTACGACTAGGCTTTATTAAAAAATTAATAACAAGAAGAAAAAAAAAATCATAGATTAAAAACCAAGCAAAGCAAAAGGCTAACAAGAAGGTATAATCTGTCGGTAGAGGCATTTTTATATTTCTCTGAACTTACGTGCTGAAGGGAATAGTCCTGCAGCAGATACGAGGAGGCAAAAGAAATCAATTTGCTTATTCTCAAACTCAGATTTGTCTAACCAATTTCGCAATTTATTCCGCTCTCCATTTTCCGATTTTGTCAAATGACTTAATATCGTCATAAAAAATGCGATGTCGTCAAAATAGCAAAAACCAATTCTAAACGCCGAAATAAATTGTTAGTATATATTGTCTGAAAGTACAAATCGTGATGCTGAGACCAAAAGGCATCTCTAAATAATTAAAAAGAGCAAAAGCTGTTGTTACACTGGTCTTCTCTATATCTACATCGTTCATTAGTGTCCGGTAAATCTGTTAGAACTAAGTATATACAACTGAAACGTACCTTACCATAAAGATGATAACACAAGCTCTAAATTCGGGGTAAAGGATAACGATCCGATTTCGGTGCATCATTAACTCTTTAACACGGACTAATCATCTTTATTATCCAAATTGATTTGTTTTTATAGAACTTCATAATTTTGATCTAAAACCGGAAATATGGCACGCCCATTTAAATTGGCCCTATGGAACAGTCCCTCTTGGTGTGCCTCAATTTTCATCACTATGCATTGATATGATAAAATTTATTGATGGATCTGGATTAAATGAAAGATTTAATCCATTGAATCAATATTTGTTTTAGAGAGAGTATTTAATTTTTTAATTGGATAGATAATGGAATTATTACAAGAATCTGCCTTTAGATATTGTGGAAGAATGAGAGAGAGAGAAGGAATCTCCCCTTCCCCTTGAATTACCCAGTTTGCCATTGACTGCTCTAAATTCGTCTGCCCCATATGCGGCGAAAATTAGAACAATGGAAAGACCATTAAGTGGGTATCGCGACTTCGGGCTTTAGAACATTACTGCGACCCAAGGCAATTAAGGAAGTCTGTTGGTGTTGAATCTCTCTTCCTGTCTAGATAATTTCGGGGTATATATTCGACAGTTCAGAATTCACATGCAGATTGTGTCTGAAGCCGCCGTCTATGGCGTTAGGTGTAATGTCTACGTTAGTCGAGAGGAAAACGACTACATTCTCGTCCAGAGAAGAATTGAGTGATTGTCGAAGA
Organism: Ceratothoa steindachneri; assembly: GCA_963969495.1. Taxonomy (NCBI): domain Eukaryota; kingdom Metazoa; phylum Arthropoda; class Malacostraca; order Isopoda; family Cymothoidae; genus Ceratothoa; species Ceratothoa steindachneri. Next base: position 81,608,269 of record OZ018320.1, read on the forward strand.
GCCAAGGAAGAACTAGTCGTCACTCAAGGTTGTTCGTGGAAATAGTTAGGCGCGCTTCAACCCTTCTCACCACGTCTTTGGATTTTAAGGATCAGGAAAGCCATCCCCGAAGCACTCTCCGTTTGCCTCTTAAGGATAGAAGCCCCCTTGAACTTCAGTTTCTCGAAGTTGAATTGAGCATCCCGGGAGACGCTCACAAGTTCGAGGTCGAACTTACCTACCTGGTCCTACCCTTTGCGCATGAAGGTAAAAGGGATTTAACCCCCGCTTCGTTACGCTCCTCCCACCTTTATTGCGTCGAACTTCAAGGATCCCCTTTGCTCTAGAACTTGCATAATTGTAAACTCATTACTTAATTAATTATCCCTCGGTTCAAACGTATTTGATAGTGTTAATCATCTAAGCAGTGAACCGTAAATATTTAATTACATTGCCATTTAACTTGCCCTATCTGTATATGTAACCTTTAGTCCTATTAAAGTATATTTTTGTAGCCGTGTTTGAATATTCCTTGGCCTAGTAACTGTGTATGTAAAACACTCTTAAAAGCATCCCCAGGTAGAGCCTTAATTTCGGTCGGCCAGTAGGCCTGTGTACGTATAACGGCATACACCGGTCATACCATGACATAAAACTGGCGTCAGGTCTTGGGGTTTGTAAAAGATTCCACCCTACCTCATAATTTTGCTATTTACTTGAAAGATCATTATTTCCACTCTATATAGTTGTAAGTTTCAAGAATATTCATGCAAAAATAAGAGAACAATTATTTTTGTTAATAGGCAATTATATATATTTTTTTTAGTTGTGCTTATTTACGTGAGTCAAGATACCAATAATTAAACAGCAAGAATAGCCGCCACATATTGGTTTTGCTATGGTAAAATTACCAGAAGATTCAGTCCTGAGTCAGGTTGTCTCGTTAGTTATTTTCTTTTTCTGGTGTGCATAATTACTCGGGACCTTTAGTAAGTGTTTTTTTGTTGGTTAATTGTTAATTACAAGTAGTTTAGATTTGTTAGGAATAGCCTCACTTGTTCTAGTAAGCTTTCTCGTGTGCCGAAAGACGAACGCAGCATATTCAGGATGTCTTCATTCGATTGTTTGTATAAGATGGGACAGATCCTAGGACTATCAGGAAAGGATTTAATCGCTTACGTTCAAGAGGAGGAACGAAACGAACGGGCAGAAAGGAAACCACAAATATAAGCAGAAGAAAGGAAAGAACAAGCACAGAGAGAAGGAGAAGAAAGACAGAGAGAAGCAGAAGAAAGAGAGAGAGAACAAATACGACAGCACGAGGGAGAATTAAGCTGTGATCATGTCGAAATGATCAAATCCAAAGCACGGAAATTCGAAGCAAGCGACGAAGTAAAACTTCGGAGTCTAATAAGCTCATATCTCAGTGGAAAAGACCCCGAGGCCCGGTCGACTACTTAATTTAAACCCCCCTCAGGTATTAAAGTGTACCACGTCAACCTGTTAAAAAGGTACCACTGACGTGCGTGCGTTAACAATGCGGTCGCTTTAGACGAAGAATATCGTCTTAGAGACAACTTACCTGGTCGAACCGCTTTGCCTCGTTCAAATGGTCTGCGTGGAAGCAGCCGACGAATACCCTTTGCCGTCTCTCTCTCCCCCCCCCAAATCGAACTCAGCCCCCGAGCTCGAGAAGGCTCATTTGGCGAGCCCACTAAGTGAATTCTCGGAGGTAGTCTTCGAAGCCCCAGGTTGCTCAACTCAATTTTCTTATGAGATTGTTTAAAAAACGCAAGAACCAGTAAAAACTAAGCCTACCCTATTCCCGTTCATTTACGCCCCGGGTTAAACGCCGAAGTAAACTTTTATTTTGACAACGTGTACGTTGCTACCTGTACATGGGACCAGCACGTACAGTCCGTTCGCGCTTTGTTAATCCGTTTGCGCGCACACGGACTCACGATAGGCCCGTCGAAGTGTCATTTCGTATATGGTACGATTAAATATCTTGGTTTTAAGAACGGAAAGAACAAGATTTCCCAAGAAGACAAAGTTAAAGCCATAGCTGAAATGCCGCTTTCCCGGACAAAGAAGCAGCTGCGGTCATTTCTGGGTTCTGCTTCATTTTACAGGCGCTTCGTTCTCAATTTTGCCACTCTAGCGTCACCCCTTAATGATATGTTAAATAAAACGGGACCCGATCCTGTCAGTTGGACTTCCGCTGCGGTGTCAATCTTTAACCAGCTGAAGGAGAAACTGATCTCTGCTCCTATTTTGAGACTCCCGAATCCGAACAAAATGTTTGGGATTCGTACTGATACCTCTCATGATAGTATAGGTGGTGCCCTCATGCAGTATGAAAACGATAGAAGTGGATATCCCGTTGCGTATGCGAACAGGAATCTGTCTGTCCGCGAGAAGGCTTAGGCCACCATTGAACTCGAGGCGTTAGCTATAGTATGGTCGATTCGACATTTTAGAATATACCATATTCATAATTGAGAGTAACCATAAGCCATTGTCGTACCTTCGTAATTTCAAGAGTCAAAATGGACGACTAATGCGTTGGAGTTTGTTGCTCATGGAATATCAATTCCGCGTTGTGTATATCAAGGGTACTCAAAATTGTTTAGTGGATAGTTTAAGTCGAAATCCTCTAGAAGACCCTATTGTCATAAATTAAAGATACCATTAGCGTATCTCCTTGTAAATATGTTTGCTGATTTGTTTTATATATAGGTTAATTGTTTGAAATGTTGTATACTTATACTCGGTTGTAGTGTGTCTTTAGTAATGATTCTTTTTTTTTCTTTTATTTAGATACTTAATGTGTTGTATGGCTTAATTTTATTATTTTTTTTGGTTTGTACCTGTGTGTATAGTCTGAAGTAATTATTCTGATTTGCTAACCTTGCTCATGTCCGGATTTTGTTTGTATCTTGTTGTACTAACTCAATTTTTATAGTATCTCCCCCTTGAAGAAAAATTAGTTCGGGACATTTTTTTCGCACCCAACCTGTGGAAAAAAATGTCTTCCTGAAAAGGGAGGAGTGTGGAAGAATGAGAGAGAGAAGGAATTCTCTCCACCCCTGACTTTCCCAGTTCACCGTTGACCGCTCTCTATATTCGTCTGCCCTATATGCTGCGAAAATTAGAACAATGGAAAGACCATTAAGTGGGTATCGTGACTTCACGTTATAGAACCTAATCGCGAACCAAATCAATTAAGGAAGTCTATTGGCAATGAATGTCTCTCTCTGTCTAGATAATTTCGGGGTATATATTCGACAGTTCAGAATTCACATGTAAATTGTGTCTAAAGCCACCGTTCAGTACGTTAGGTGTAAAGTCTTCGTTAGTCAAGAGGAAAACGATTACATTCTCGTCCTAAGAAGAATTGAGTGATTGTCGAAGAGCCAAGGAAGAGCTAGTCGTCACTCAAGGTTGTTCGTGGAAATAGTTAGGCGCGCTTCAACCCTTTCCACCACGTCTTCGGATTTTAAAGATCGGAAAAGCCATCCCCGAATCACCCTCCGTTTGCCACTTAAGGATAAGAGCCCCCCCCCCCGAACTTCAGTTTCCCAAAGTTGAATTGAGCGTTCCGTAAGACGCCCACAAGTTCAAGGTCGAACTTACCTGCCTGGTCCTACTCACCGCACATGAAGGTAAAAGGGATTTAACGCCAGCTTCGTAACGCTCCTCCCACCTTTACCACGTCGAACCTCAAGGATCCCCTTTGCTCTAGAACTTGCATAATTGTAAAATCATTACTTATTTAATTATCCTTCGGTTCAAACGTATTTGATAGTGTTAATAATCTTAGCCCTGAACCGTCAATATTTAGTTGCATTGTCATTTAACTTCCCCTATATGTATATGCAATCTTTAGTCCTATTATAGTATATTTTTGTAGCCGTGTTTGAATATTCATTGGCCCAGCAACTGTGTATGTAAAGCACTCTTAGAAGCATCCCCAGGTAGAGCCTTAATTTCAGTCGGCCAGTAGGCCTGTGTGCGTATAACGGCATACACCGGCCATACCACGACAGATATAAAGTAGCAGTCTAAAATAAAATTCATAGCAGTTAAAACAAAATTTCAGGAAAGATTACTCCTATATATTTTGAGAGCATAGACACCAAAACTTATAGCCAAATCTCACCGGCTTTCCTCTGATGAATTGTTTGAATCTCTGTTGTCCATAATATGATTCTATGGCTTCATCAATAGCCCATGCCATAGGAATTGGTTAAGCGATATCCATTTAGAGCTTGTTGAAATGTTCAAAAGAGTGCCAATCTTAAAGATCCTATCATTCGAAGACTTCTTTGAGTTGTCCATAGAGCGCAAGTTTCGCACTCTCTCCCCAAATCGGTTTATTGTCATTCCACACTGAGTTATGACCAGATTTCGGGTGTCAGACTGCTTTGCTGAATACAACCGTCGGTTTGGAACTGGATTATAACCTGAGAGAAGAAGGATGCTAAGTACCTGATGCAGTTCTTCGGTAACACATTAATCCTTCCCCAATTTTACTTGGTGATAACGTTTTGTCTCTGTCTTGATCACCTCAATCAATCCTTAGTCCCAAAAGTATCTGAATATGTCCACAGGTATAAATCCTTCATCTTTCCATTTTTCTACCATAGATGGTTTATGTACTTCATGCAACTTAGGGTATCACATATCACAAATCGGAAATTCACATTTTTTCCACTCATAAACAGGCTTTAAGCGTTTTTGCTTCTTTCTCCTCGGTGGGACAAGGTCTGCTACATGATCATCACACCCAAACTCTTGCTCTTCAAAAATTGTTTCTCCCTATGCAAAAGAAGGCTCAGTGCGAGTGCTTCAGTTTGTCAGATTTATATGGGATGGGGGTGGAGGGGGGGGAGGTGCCGAACTCTTGCTTCCAGCAATCGGACATTTCCTTGATCCACAACAGCTATATCCTCACTAGCGTCGTCTACATCAGATTCGTCCCCATCTTCTGGAGGCTTCAAAGCAGTTTTGATGCCTATGCCATTTTTTTCGTTAAGTAATAAAAACAGGTAGTTGACTGGCTCTTCAACATCTCTTAGATATCTGAAAAGGAAAACACATGTCCATAATAAGGAAAAATTTTTTAGGATCCTAAATATATATTTATATACATACTGACCATTGGTGATAAGATATAATAAAAATAAAGTAACATAACCATTGCGAGGAAACATGTATTTTCCTTAAGTTGCAGTGGTCTGACTGAACTCCATAGAGCCCATTTAAATGGGCATCATGTTTTAACTGATAATAAAAGTGACAGAATGTGGCTGTCCCTCAAATCAAAATTTCGCACATTAAAACAAGTCTTCATGTGTCATTTTTGCCATCACTGACTATAAGAAGTTCCATATGCAGCAATGTATAGAAAATACCTTACCTAAGTCCAGAAATTTTGGTAGAATCAATGAAGTACCTATACTTTCTTCCTTTATTTACTTGTAACTTACAAAGTGTGTTAGAATATGAATCCTCGGCTGAGAAAAGTTACGTTTTCTTTACATTCTGCAACGAAAAGAACGTAAATTCTCTGTTAAACTTAAACAACATTAGTGTTTTTAAAAGGTAAAACTTTCGCCTATATAATTGGGCTCCGGTTTCGGTGCAGCATTAAGCGAGCAAAAATAGTCTACGCCTTAATAATCGTCGAGGGTTTTCCTTTCGAAGATATGAATGGGTGAAATAGACTGTGAATTAGATGGCCGCACAACGCGCACTTTTATTAAAGCTTCAAATGTTGCGTTGGCAAATTGCAACTTGTCTTTTAGAAGTTGCTTGGGGCGCGCGAAAGTCAGTGGTGAACTGAAGGTCTTGATTGTATGGACCACTTAGATTGGTGCAGAAGAACACACATCTATTTATCTAGGATTAAATATTGCCTCATGTTTCCTTAAAATTGTACTAAATTGGGTGAACGGTATGGTAAGTTAAGTATTATAACTAGTGAGACCACTTGTGCATTTGTTTGGTGCACTTTGGAGACTAAACTCGTTTTATTATGTGTGAATTATCATACTACGAGCACAATCTACCAAAAGTTCAAAATTTTCTGAAATGTTGAAGTCGTTTTTGCTGCAATAAAAATTCAGCCAAATGAACGCCGTAAAATTGGAATCACAACGTCTAACTGAACTTCACATTAAACTTTAATAGATTCCCCATAAGCAGGAGAAATGTTTATAGTAGAATGCCTCATCTCACACGATTTAACTAACTTTAACGGTAATATTGATGCAGTTATTTTTAGTTAGTTTAGCGGTGACTGTAACAAATGAGGGCAGACCTGTCGCCGCATATACAAGAGCCTGCCAGGTAAGTTTTCTGAAGGAGCTGGAAGGGATACCCTTGATTATAGTTACATTTGCATATTCTTGTCTTTCTTAGTCCACTTGCACCACAGTTTACAATATCTCGCATTTATACCGCGCTAGATATATGCACGATGCCCGAGGCCTTTGATTACTGTAGAACGTTTGTACACCTATCGAAAAAAATTCTTAAGATTAATACTGCTCGGCAACGGATTTGAAATAAAAGAACTAATATTATTTCTATAACTGGGCACTGGATTTTCATTGAATATGCACTGAATTTACATGACAATTTTGCACAAAATTAGGGGCCTTCGTAACATTTTCACTGCTATCACCGTTATTTATATTGCTAACTTTCCAACTTGAGCCAGTATTAAGTCCTTTTGAGTGGTGACAATGGGTGCTATGTTTGTAGGTAGAGACTGGACCAATTTGTGCCCGACTAAGTCTTCACTTACGTACACTTAATTGCTGTTTTTCGTAGCTCTTTCAGGTTGGTTGAAGGTCGACCGGTGCTTATAAAAGTATAATTCTTGTTCCAAATAATTCTGTGAGGAGATGATCGTTGTTGGAAGACGATCCAGAGTCTCGCGTGGCAATTTAGTCAAAATCTGAAAAAAATCTTGTATCTTCCCAAGTAATCTTAGATATATATATATAATTCTGCTTCGATTATATTGAATGATCTCGTGGATGGGGCTTCCTAGGAGACTGGAGAGTTTGGGTTGAGAGGATCTTTCACCAATAGACAAATCGCTAAAGTTCTGTAGTAGACTAACGGCTGCAATGCTTACGACAGCTCCAGCGGTGAGTGGATAGCGCTCTAACGATGTCGTAAAAGACGACTATAGCAGTTTGATGATGTATTTCTTACATGGAAGGGTACCTACATATTAAATGATTCTAATCGCTGTAAATGTTTCTATAAATAGAACAAGAGTCTATTGAATGACAAAACAAGTCTTTCTCAAGCGTTCTAGAGTTCCAAGAGAGTATATAGGACTTGTATTAGGTGTAGTCGAAAATAAATGTAAAATAATATTCTGGAGTGGTAAAAAATAGGGAATTTTATCTCATCTAAACCGAGGTCGAAATCATGGAGACCTAATATGATGTATGTTATCAAAATGCCTGAGAATTGGCATTTTTATAGGAAACAATAACTATTTTTGGTGGTGACTAATATAAAACTGTAGATAGGATAGGGCTAAGAAAGATAAGAAAAATAGAGCGGGAGCGGAGTTGAGAATAGCTTCCCTTCATGGCCAGGATCGCCAAGGTAGGTGGGTTATAAATTGAAAGACCGTGTATCTAAAAGAAGATAAATTGAAACATCGTGTATCTATCTAAAAAAGATAAAGTGAAACATCGTGTATCGAAAAAAGATCAATTGAAACATCGTGTAGCTAAAAAAAGATAAATTGAGACATCGTGTATCAAAAGAAATATAAATTGAAACATCGTGTATCTAAAAAAGATAAATTGAAACATCGAGGATTGAAAAAAAGATAAATTGAAAAATCGTGTATTGAAAAAAAGATAAATTGAAACATCGTGTACCTAAAAAAGATAAATTGAAACATTGAGTATCTAAAAATAGAGACAGTCAAGCTAAGCTCTCAAACCGCCCGCTTGCAACTTTTGACACGCCCCCAAACCAACTAAGTACCTGTTTCTTCTCACTAGATGCACAATATTTAACAAAGAATTTCAAAATTCAATCAATGTACGTAGTTTACTCGTAAGTACAAAATTGTTTTAAATCTTGATACAATAAAGGTTGTGGTTGTGTTAATTCTATCCACTAGTTGACAAGTTATCACATTGTTAAAGTCTTTAAAAAATAATTTACTCATCATTAAATAAATCAGAATTTGTCTGTGTGAAACATTGAACGATATCTTCTGTGCTGACGGAGATCGCTTGTGTGTAATGAACCGTCGTCATCGTTGAATCTGCCCGCCTCTCCTCAACTGAATGCCGCTTGGAAACATTACCCAAGGAGTAGCCGCCATCTACCAGACTCTAAATACCAGGGTAGATAGAGATATGTAGGAGGAAGAGAAACAAATAAAGAAATGAATGGAGTAAGTGGCGAGTTGCAAACATCTTTTTCGGGTCGCTGAGACCAATACTACTCACATCTTGCCCCATGCGACCATCCTGAGGTTGAAATGAAGTAATTCAAACAGAGTTTATGAGACGTCCATTTGTATTTCTACATCGCTTATAATTCAAGAGTTCGAGACCCACCTTGTAAACAAACCCGAATGGGTTCCACATGGGACCCATTTGGGTTCATGTGGATGTGCCAACTTAGACCAAACTATATTTGTCACTGGTATATGGGACCTATGTGTGACTAATCTGGGTTACCTATAAAGAACCTGTCTGTACTAACCCATCTAGCCTACCCAAATGTGTCCCATCTGAATCTTATTGATAAACGCAGTTCGGTCCAATGTTGGAAACCCACCTGGGTCCAATGTGGGAACCAGCCAGCTATGTTGGCCTGGATGGATTTACTCATGTGGGTTGCCTCTGAATCCCATTGGAAAACCCAGCTCTGTTCTATACCCAGCAAACTTGGTAACATACTTTCAACCTATAATGGTGCGTTGGCAGGGACACTATAATAAACGAAGACACTCTTCTGTGTTGTTTTCCGATGGCGGAGTATTAAGTAAATTAGATATTTTACGTCAATATATAGAACCGTGGCGCCATTAGTGTTAGAGGGCGTTCAAACCAGCTACAATTGAGCCCAGCAAAATGATCTTCAATTATAATAGAATTATCATGAACCAGTTTTAAAGTTTCACTTGAAATTAACATTTCAAAGACAATAATAATGGTCAATAGATTTCAGCAAATTCAACAGTTTGAATTCAGGGAAGGCATTAACAGACAAGGGGGTGCCATGTTTTTTGCCCTTACACTTGCATTTAGAGGAGTGACACGCTATCTCGGTCACAGTGCAGGCGGTAATCTCAAACTGTACGGGCGCAACCTGAGTTGCATTTCTTCTGGGCATCTAATTTTCCTTTTACTTTTTTTGCCATGTCCATACAAGCCCCTCCGCTATTTCTCCTGGTCATCGACTAATTATATAAGGTTAACACCGACCACTATGGTCTATATTTGAGGCTAAAGACAACCCATATCGTGTTCAGGATTTGGTCAAAAAAAGCAACTAAATCCGAATAAGGCGGGGGGGGGGGTGATGGGAGGCTGACCTTAGAAGCTACTTACACGAAGCTTTTCGTGGTTTTAATTAACCCCAAACCAATTTTGTGGGAATGTGGTTTTGGATGATGGTGATGAATCTAACATCAAAGTTTGCGATTCTTGATGGAAGCATATAAAAGGAAATAACTAGAAAAACAAAATTACGCTCGGAAGCTTCGCTACATTTTCACAAGGTACATGACTCTATGCTTGAAATATAAATTATTTGATCAATTCATCGAACCAATTTTAAATAATGGACATAAAAATGGACAATGGACTCCCCAAACACGCAGAAACATAGGGAATTCTTAATCTAAAGGCTTACATACCTCTTCTTTTCATGTACATGGTATTGCAAAAGTCTTGTTACACTCATTGCGACGCTCTCAACAAAGGACACAATGATAGTTTGATGCAGTTAAACACGTTTTTATTGTTTTAACATAATACATATGTGTTTAAATTGTAATAGTTATCAATGTGGCCACCCTCGGCGGCGAGCACGCGCCCCAGGTGAGACCTGAAGGCTGCGCACACGTTGCGGACGAAGTCCATCCTTATGTTAGCCCGCACGCGGTTGACGGAGGACTTCAGCTCGTCGATGTTGCTGTGGCGGACCTTGCAGGAATTCCTTTTGACGCGGTCGTTCTGCTCGTTGATGAATGGAAGGACTGTAAAGGTTTTTTTTTAGCAGAACAAATGTGAATTCGATTTCCATGACTCTTCAAGTCGTCGAGAAGGCAACTGCAGCGCTCCCGACGTTGTTCTCGCATACAACCGGTGAGCAGAGGCCTTTTCACGCAATTCAAGCTCTTGCTAACCTCCTACTTGAAGGCTCTGGAAGCATGGCCACCGAGATGTTCTTTTTATTCGCGATCGCAGTCATTTTAAAATTTGGAGCAGTTTCGAAGACCTTTCTCACAGTCAAACGGTTGACAAAAATGAGGCCTGCCTGAAATAGGTCAATCTTCTAGACTCTCTGAAAGCTCATTCGGCTAACGTTGAGCTGCTTGACGATGTCGCCCTTGTAGTGGCTCACGCGAAGAGAGCAGGGATCTCGATTCTTTTCACTCGACACACAATGGAAAAGACGTTTTACTGACATGAACTAGAAAAGTAGAACTTTAACTTTGTTTGACGTAACTTTTTTGATTAAACATGTAAATCTCTAGAAAGAAAAAACAAGTATAACATAACTTTTGAAAAACTATGGTAAGTTCCTAGGAATAAAATTGAAAGGATGGTTTCCTTGTGTGCCTCCATTTATTTGTATAAAATACTAATTTAGTAAACTAATTATTAATTTTATTAGTTCATCGGATATCTCTTTTAGCTCAGTAGCGAAAAAGTGTATGTTGATTTATATATCATAATAGAGTATGTGACCATATTTGAATTGCATTGTCCCATAATACTCTAGTTGGGTCTATGAAGATCTTTGTCCCCTTTATTCAGTTTACTGTATATACATATTTGGGGGAAGTTAAAAATAAAGTATCGCTTCCCGCAATGCTTGGATATTTCACCGCCGCAAAGGACAATAAACCATCTCTTTTGCAGGGATGGGACACCGGTCACCCGTCATGTTGAGATATTTTTGGATTTTTGTAATTAAAGATACCTGGCCGAGCCACTCATTTGGGCTCGAAGTGACCGAGGTTCGATTAGAGTATCTTGAGTCAGAAAGGTTTAAAGAGTTGCAGGTTCATTGTTGAATGGTTTAGTGGTGAGATAGTAGCTTATTTTATGACGTTTAGTAAACTAATGTTATGGCTGATAGTGTGTGATTGTTGGCACGGGTTGTGCTTGAAGTGCTTAGAGGTATGATGGCTCAAATGATGTCCATGCAAAGTTCGGGCACTGTTTATATTAAGAGGACACATGGATTGACTAGTCCTGGGATGTTCCCCACTTAATATTTTAAGGGTAGTGGTGGAAAATGGGTTCGAGGACTTTAGGGGTAAAACTGTGGTGTTAAGTTCTAAGGGTAAAGAAAAGTTTGAATCTGTTAGAACGGGCGCTAAACCCCAAATATAAGCTGATATGGTTTTGAATAATTATCGTAGTGATGAGGCGATATGGTCCTCCAAAGATGCTGGTGAATCAATCTAAATGTAGACTAAGAAATCAAATAGGCGAAGGTTATCGAATTCAAATTTTCGCATTTTCGATAAATTTGGTGTAAAGGAAATTTTACAGAGGGCGAATCTTTGTCAGGGTGGTTTCTAAGTTAAATACCTTTAATACAGCTTGGTTCTTTCTTTGAATAATTTCCGGATAAGTTATAATATGTTTGTAGGATGTGTTTTACTTTTTCCAGCGATCGATGGACGTCGGAGTTGGGATGAAAACTCGATTGATCCATTTCTCAGATACATAGTAGCTATGGAAGGGAAGGATGAAGTTAATGACACAATGAAATGTAAACTAACGGAAATAGGGCACAACAGTCGAATAACCACATAACCTACCATATTGACCAGTTTCACGTAGCTCGGAAGAGCGAGCATGACTCCATTTGTGGATACGCGGCGAGGCTCGAGAATCTCTTCTGGAGGTAGAATCCAGGCGTAGAATTCAAAAGAGCGGATGAATTATGGAAGACTTCCTTAAGACGGTAAAACGAGTGGTAGCAACAGACCACAGGTAGTCAATAAGCAGTGATGATACGCTTGGAGGGCGTGAACAGTACAAAAGGAAGAGTGAGGGAAATAGGGAAGGGGACCATAATATTCCTAGGCGAAACTTTTGTTGTGCGTAAAGTTTTAAATCTTTTAATGAAGAAAGTGTATGTATATATGCAGTTATGTCGTTTTGGGGTTATAGTAGAATAATTCTAAGGGGTAATAGAAGAAGCGCGTGCGTTTTCCTTTTAGAAGAAAGTTGGGTCGTGTCACACCTTGTTTGAAATTGATTAACTTGAATAAGTGTTCTGGCATTATAAATTTACAAGAGAACGGAGCTAGCAAAGACTTTGTGGTCCATTTCTAGGCTGGTTCCTATTCAGGAATCCAAGCGATTTTTAAATTTATTCATATTTGAAGACTCGGTGATGTTAATTGGTAATCGATTCCGGAAATTAGCTATATTTGTCGCAAATCTCCTTTTCTTATATTTATAACCGTGATTTTTGGTTCTTTCGCAAACCTCCAACTCGAAGAAAGACTCCACTTTCACGTTATCAAATCCACGCAGCATCTTAGGGAATTGGATGAGTCCTCCTCTTAATCTTCTTGTCTCATGTGACTGAAGATGTAGAAATTTTAAACGATCTTCGTACGGTTTATTGTGGAGTCTTGGAATCATCTTTATTGCACGTTTTAACACCCTTTCCAACATTTCTATATTTTTCCGACAATAGGGGAACCAAAACTGCAACGTATATTCCAATTGAGGTCAAACTAACCATTTATAGAGTGAAATTACAATATCTTACGATGTATATGTGAAATTTCTGAATATAAATCCGAATCACCTGTTAGTTCTTTTGTAGGCTTAAACACATTGTTTAGCAACTTTCAAGTCGTTGCATACGATCACACCCAAATCTTATTCACTGAATACAGTATTTAATATTGGTCCGGACAGTGTGTAGCTGATTCCATAACATACCATCACATAATTTCACGAATGACAAAAGGTGAAAGGGCCTATCAAAGGTCATCCGCATCCGTCAAAACCCTCCTACAAACTTCATCCATAGGATTGTGTCAGATCATGCATCTAAAAAAAATCAATTTAAACCATCCATAGGAATGCGTCAAAAACAAAAGGCATCACCATTAAGGCTCGTCAAAATCAGCCATAATATACAAAAATAAAAAACTGCATCCACAGGAATGAGTCCAGAGTACCCCCCGTCTCCCCTCTCCACAGTTAACGCTCCCTCTTCATATCATCATTAAATGACATCAACCACACTTCGGACCATTTGACTAAGTGTTCAGATCGTTTTGGATTTTGAGCCTGCCCAAGGGGGCTATAGCTTTTACTACCAACCTTCTGTGGTCGGCAAACTTTGAAACAAAGCTTTCGAGACTAGTGCCTATGTCTTTTATATATTTTAGGCGCAATGGCGGATCAATCCCAGAACTCTAAGGCAGACCCCTGGTAACACATCGCCACTTTTAATACATTCTGTTAATGTCCTTTTGCTGTTTTCTTCCTCTTAGCCATACTTGTATCCACTGTAATAGATGACCCCAAAACTGTGAGTAGCAATATTATTCACTAAACCTTTGTGTGACAGTTTGTCGAAGGATTTTGAAAATCTCGATAGATCACGTCAACATTTCTTCTTGAATCGTATTCATCGGTATAACTTTATGATAGAACTCGAATAAGTTAATCAGGCATAACTTGTTTTTCATAAAACCATGTTTCGTTTCCAAGATAAGTTTGTGGCTATAGAGATGTTAGGCTACCTTGTCCTTCAAGATAGACTTAAGCATTTTGCCAACTATGAATGTTGAACCTAATAGTCTATAATTTGTAGGTGATCCTTCCTAAAGATGGATGGTTCTTCTATGATTTCTTTTAACTCTTTTAGGTGACGAGGATAAATCATGTCTGGACCTGGAGATTTACTTACTTTTAGATTATCGATGTAGCAACTTACATCCTCCTTCCTCACCGATATCGTGTTTAGAATTGTGCATTCCTCTACGCCAGACAATGGAGTAATATCTGGGATAGTTTTGATATCTTCATTAGAAAATTCAAATGCAAAATAGCTATTCTCTACTGGCATCTCTTGAAAGACCAATTAATTCTTTTGCTGGATTTCGATTATTAACGTACTGGTGCAACATCTTTGGGGTTTCTTTGCTGTTAAGGCGAGTTTAATTTTAAAGTTTTTCTTCTCTTTGCGTGATAATTTTTAATAGTACATTTAAGCTATAAATTTGTACTCGATGGCAATCTACGACCTGATTTGCACTTCTTATACGCAAGATTCTTTCATTTGATTAACTTCTTGATTGTGCTGCCCTATCACTTTGCCTTCTTGGTACGCGGATTATGAAGTGAAAAAGAAAGTTTCTTCATGACGTGGGAGAATAACATATCATATTTGAAGGTTTACTTGATTAGAGGTTGTATTTTAGAAATTTCATTAGTTCTGACTCAATGTCTTTTGTGATTCGGGAAAGTGGTGATTTAGAAGTGCATTTGGCGATCAAAGTTTTGAGAAGTATGAAAGTACGAGTGACGGTCAATAAGTTTTGCAATTCGGATATAAGGAAACGAGATATGAGGAAAAGTGTTTTATTATTTTTAAATATAACTACCCTCGACTTCAATGCACTTGCGCCACTTGTCACTGAGGCTTCGAATTACCGACAACCAGAAATCTCCCGACTGCTGTTCGATTCACTCCTGGACGGCGAGCTGGACATCTTCATCGTCCCCAAACCGGCGTCCACGCAGTGCAGCCTTGAGCTGGCGGAATAAAAAGTAGTCGCTAGGGGCCAGATCTGGAGTGTAGGGGGGATGGTTGAGCTCCTCAAAACCACACTCGCACAGGGAAGCTTGTGCAACTCTGCCCTTGTGGACTTTAACTACGTTAAAGTCGATCATGGGGCGTGAGGTTTCTAGGGGCCCAACGGGCACAGACCTTGGTCATGAATAAATTGTCGTGGATGATGTTGATATCACTTATTCCAAGTTCTCGCTCGATTTCTTCGACCTTCACCCGTCGATTTTCGAGGATCATCCTCTCCACACGGGCCACATTGTCCTCGTTGGTCACGTCTGACGGGCGTACTGGACGGGGGTCATCTTTAAGGGATTCACGACCATGACGGAACACACTATTCCAGCGACCAATGTTTGCATAGGAAGGGGTGGTGTCGGTGTACACTGCAACCATGCGTTCATGGATCTCTTTTGTATTCTTGCCTTCCTTGGTCAAAAATTTGATCACTGCGCGGTGCTCAACCTTCTCCATTGTTGAAAAATTTGTGTGTAACGATCTGCGATCAGCTACTGCTTCTTAAATAGACGAGGCAGGAAGGTGCGGCTGCAGGTCCTGACTTGTCATAACTAGTCCTAACACCCCCACAAACAGCCATCCCCCTTCCTCTTTTTGCCCTACCGATTCGCAAAACTTATTGACCGCCCCTCGTACGTGTTTATTTGAATATGAATTGATTAATCTTGACTCAGCAGTGGTTTGCAATTGTAATCTATTTGGATCAAGGGGATTATTTTGATGTTTTCTTAGCGGATATTTCAGAGAGTGAAAAGGAGAGTGAAAGTATTATGAAACCGAGGAGTTTAGCATAAGTTCCAAATCAGTCGCATGCGTAGTCTCTTTTTAGGATAGACCTTATAACTCTGCTTGATAATGGATTATGGGCCTGTTTACTCGAGGGGACTCGTATATGCAGGTGAGAGAGGAATCGAAAATCAAGTGTGGTAGGGAGGATTAGAGGAATCTTCCATTTCGGTTTGCATTTAATGCTTTGTTGGGACCACTGAGATGTAAGATAGATTGTGGGTTACCTTAAATTTTCATATCAGCGAAATGTTCCTTTAGATATGTAAAGTTCCTGGTTCGAGTTATAAGTAAGATGTCTTACTCAAGAATTCTAGGGATCAATTTATTCGGCGAGAAAGGGTAAAGTTTGATTATGGAGATCTGTGTGTCTTAAGAGGAAGGAGTATATGTTTGGTTTTGGAAGAGCGGAAGCTGTGCAGGTTTCCACAATGGGGGAGGTTGGGGAGAATACCCTTTTACGCGTAGCTAGGCGTCCGTGAAGAATTGAAACTGAGTTTCGAGTTTCAAGCATTTTAGATCCGCAGGCGATTCTTCGAATTCAGGATCGAGATGAAGGATAACCTCCATGAGACACCGTTTGATAGGAATGTTTGGCCGGGTTATATGAAGAGTTGTGAATAGCTTCAGAATAGGTTAGTGATAGATGGTAATATAAATTGTAAGTGCAAGGATAGTATAGTTTCTTTCATGCCTGACTTTTTTATAATTTCATTGACGATGGAAGTTCATCGAAATGCTTTCCATGCTATCCGTGCTAAGCTTTTATTGATTTTCTCAGGTTAAATAATGGAAGAGCATTTGCATAAGATCCTCGGAAACCCTACATGCTGTTCCTGTATATAAACTCTGAAAATAAATTTGGAATGCGATATCATCCGCCCAATCTTCTGGTCCAAATGAATTATCTCTTTGAATTCTTAGGAATGGAAACCGTAGCGCTGTTTACCACAAACTACTTCCGGTTTGATAAGCATTCTTACTGTTCGGCTCGATTTGGTTCGGTCTCTTCGTTCGCTTGGGCAATAACCATTAGGAGTAAATGCAGTTAAGCAGTAGTTAAAACATTAAAGAGCACCGTTTGCCATCGGTATAGAAAGAGGAAATAAGTTCGTGAAAAGCAATGGATTTAAACTCATGAGCAATGCTTACCTAAAGGAAAGTGGCATAAGGCATGAGTATGCGACTTCATACTACCACCAAAGTGCAGGTAAAATTGAACGAATGAATGCAACTTTAGTTAGGATGTTAGTTGCGTTCATGGTATATAGGACCGTTTAGGGTATAAAAAATAATTAAGATGTTAAGATGGAATTCTCATATATGGTTGTGAACCTGGATAACCAAGGGAAAAGGTTAATGCCTCACTTAAAGCTGCGCATTTGAGTTGATACTTCTGAGTATATTAAACGTAGTGGCTTGGAATATTTGCGGAATATGAGGAGCGGGAAAGAGGCGAAATGGATAGTAATGAAGAAAGTAGTCTTGACAGTTATATATATATATATATATATATATATATGTATATATATAATAAGGTAAAAGGCCATGTTGTATGCAGGTTATATTGAAGTCCCCAGCTGTGGCAGCGTTATTAATTTTAACTTGTATTTTCTTAATATTTCTTACAAGTTTTTTAACGGGGTCTTCGAGGCGATAAAAAACATTCGCGAATGACATGCTTTATTCCTAGACGTCTTTAGACCATGTTAGATCATATTCATGGAATGAACAGAAAGGGAATTATTCATTGGACATATAAAAGTGGGGAATATAGTAGTAGAGGGTTTTTAGTAGGAGAAAATAGTGGAGGAAAAATAGGGAAAATTATAGAAAAGTTAAAATGAAAAGTAGGGCATCGCTGGCTTACTTTGCGTTTTGATATATATTTTATGTTATATATATATATATATATATATATATATATATATATATATATATATATATATATATATATATATATATATTTATAAGGCATTCAAGCCTTTGTAGCAGCGGATTTTTTGTTCTCTACTGCTTTTTGTGAAGACTTTGCATCTTCTGATCTGGGTTGTTTACACTCAGATTTTGAATTTTTTATTATTTTTATTATTTTGTACTTTTTGTTGTTTTTTTGAATTTTGGGCGAGTTTATCGCGCTAAAATTTTGGGGAAGGTTAGAAAATTAGCCCTTTGCTAATTTAGTGAAATGATATTGTATGGCTTTGTTTCTGTTTGGTATTGTGAAAAAATCTAAGTAAACTTTGGGTCTACGTCATCGGCAATGAGCAGTCTGCTGCTTTTAAAAGGTATTGCCCGTCCTATGCCATCAAATTCCATGTTCTCGAGTACAAACTCGGGAGGGAGGTGCCGGTGTAGTTTGTCCCAGATCTTAATTGCTCTCAGGTGAAGCTCCACGTTTATGAGGGTTATTCCTAGTTCACCATGGAGCTCACTCTGCCTTCTCCGCTCTCTCCTTCGGGTTCCTGTTATGATATAGACCGCCTTATTTTGGACCTTTTGCAGTTTAATGACTTGGGTCTTGGGAATCGCGTTTATAGGGACCGGCGGATACAGGAGTTTTGATTGAATGCATGCATTATAGATCTTAAGTTTGTTTGAGGTACTCAGCTTTATGAACTTGAAAAGTTCCACCAAGTCCCTCTGTGCATTCGATGTAGTTTTAGTTTTAGCTACATGACTCCCATATCCACAAGTCATAATACGGAGTCCCAGAACCGTGCTCTCCGTGCGGTATGGGATGCGTGCACCCCTCACACGGATGTATGCGAGGGTCCGTCGGAATAGTGGAATCACACCGAACTTTTGGGCATTGGTAGATATCTTCCATCTTATCACGAAAGAGTTGATGTTTTCGATTTCTACCGTCGTACTCTGTGCCATGTAATTCACATTCCGATAAGCTGTAGTACAGATCATTGTTATATCGTCCGTAAATTGGACGTACAACGAACCTTCAGTCAGAGGTTGGGGAAGGTCAATGGTGTATATATTATAGAGCAGGGGACTTATACACTCGCCTTGTGGCATCCCCACCTCGAGCTCGAACTCGAGGCCATTGAAATCCTTGATGTTCAAAAACGCCCTCCTCTCCATTGCGTAGTCGCATAGAATCCTTTCAAGTATAAGATTGAGGCCCAGTTGCAGGCCTCTCCTCCATACATTGTCAAAGGCCTGACGTCGCGGAGTATTAGATTTGCGTGGCGTCTTTCAGCTTTTACTTTTGCCAACTTCTCGGTGATCACGGCTAACGCCGTATCCGTTCATCGCTTCCTTCGGAAGCCATGTTGTTGGTTATTGTGAGAATTATTATCCTCGAGGAAAGAATTCACCCTGTTGGCCAATATCTTCTCCAAGACTTTCCTTGCAACTTCTAAGAGAGATATAGGCCTGAAGTTAGCTGAATTGTCCGTTGGCTTACCGGCTTTGAGAATGAATATCATTTTCGCTACCTTCCAGGGTCAGGGAAGTAACTCACCTTCAGGAACGTATTCATGATATTCATGAGCCACAATAAGATGTTAGGCGGGGCTCGAATAAAATTCTCCCTTGTCAGTCCTGTACGCCTTGGTGCTCGTTGGCGAAAGGATTTTAAGGTTTTTGAGAGTTCTTCGGCAGTAATTCTACCGCCGAGTCCCTCCATTTCCCTTTCCTGCGATACATAATGGTAAGGGTGGGTTCTGTGTATCTGGTTGTTCAAGTCGTTTATTATGCCGTCTTCGAAGTCTAAATCAAAGTCATCATTCTCTTCCGGAGATATCTCAAATATAGATGCCCAGAAGAGCCTGAATTCCTCTTCGATTTCTTCCGCGTCTGTAATTTCGGTATTGTCACGTGTAAGATTTATGGTCTTTGGTGGCTGTACGCCTCTTAGTCTTTTTACTGTCTGCCAGAATGTACGTGAGTTGTTTTCTCTATTTAGGCCCTCTATCAAATTGTTCCAAAGTACATTCTGTTGGTCCCAAATAAGAGTCATTAATTCGTCGCGTATGCGTCGTGCTCGTCTGTGCGTATTGATGTTGGGGCTAGTGAGATTCACTTCATTGATCCGTTCCCCGTATTCCATCGCGAAGTATTTCATTCTAGCGGTCCAAAAAGGGGCAGGAAGAGTTTTTTTTAACCCGCGGAATGGCTTCCTTATCGTCTTTATATAAATTATCATTAATTTTATCCAACTCCTTGTCAATCTCTTCAAGAGTGGCATTAATTAAGGGGTCAGGGTTGAAATTTTCGAGGAGTCGTTTATAAGTATCCCAGTTGGCTCGAGCGTAGCTCTTGCGTTCTGGGATAGGGACTTGAATGCAGGAGATTGAGATTTTAATAAAGATAGCCTGGTGGTCGCTGGGAAAAATCTTGAACAATATAGCGCCCAAGACTACCATCTGCGCGCGCTAATTTTGAATACGAATAACCATGAACTAGTTGAAACTTTTACGAACAACTCTTGTCTGAATTTCACCCACGAAACGATAGATGAAGGATCCCTTCCCTTCCTTGATATCCTCATAAGTGCCAAGGAGTCCAAATTTGTGCCCCTAGTATACGTTAAGGCCACGAACTTGGCTTCTCCTTGAACGGTTCTTCCGAGTGTCCTGAACGTTACAAGAGATCAGTCATCAATGCCTTAGTTAACAGGGCAATTTCCCATTCATCCTCGTGGACGCCTGTTGATCACGAACTTCAGAGAGTTTTCCGAGTTTTCGTTAACAATGGCTACCCATAGGAATCCATCGACGCCACAATGAAAGAGAAAATGAACTTGTTTGCTGGCCCTGGTGTTAGTTTACTCCGCAAAAGAGCAATATCGACCTTTATCACAAGGCCAATATGAACACCGGCTACCGTGAAAACGAAAAGGCTCTTAAAGCCATTCTCCATCGTAACGTGACGCCAACCGACCCTAATACGGATATTAATCTAATTATATTCTACAAAACCAAGAAAGCAAGTAGTTGCATCATGGAGAATAGCTGTCTCCCTCCAACGAGTGAACTCCAGGAGACTAACGTCGTGCAAAGTCGGTGACTGTGAACACCGCAA
Organism: Ceratothoa steindachneri; assembly: GCA_963969495.1. NCBI lineage: Eukaryota > Metazoa > Arthropoda > Malacostraca > Isopoda > Cymothoidae > Ceratothoa > Ceratothoa steindachneri. Next base: position 81,629,152 of record OZ018320.1, read on the forward strand.
TACAAAGTACATCGGCGTGACCTCTACAGCCCTGTCAAGGCGACTGACAGCTCACCTTCAAGATCGCGCGATTAAAAAAAACGCCCAATCTCATGGCACTACCCTAACCCGTGAAAAACTGAATCAGGAGACCTCCATCATCCTGAGACTTCAAAATCGCAGAAGATTGTTGATGGCCGAAGCCGTCATCATTCAAATGAAGAAACCGGCAATTAACGTGCAGCTTCAGCCGGAAACCATACTCCCGAGATCTCGGCGTCCCCGCGTTGACCGCCGTTAAAAGAAGCACGTTTTCAAACTTGATTTTTCTTTGCCTCCTTTGCAAGAGAACTAGATCGGAGCAACAAATAGTCAGACCTTGGACCTTGGACCTTGGACATAAAAAGTGGTGATATTTAAGGAGAGTTAGAGAGAAAGATAGTAAGAGAGGAAAGTGGTGAAGTAGGGTGAGTTTAAAGAACAGAGGATGTGTGGGAGACAGAATAAATAGGTGCCTGGTGAAAGGGTAGCTCTGTTTGTTTTTGTTTTTGGATGAATTTTGTTTGTTTTTTGTTTTTATTTAATACACTATAAAATTTCTAGTTTATTCAATTAAATTAATCTTGTTAATTTAATTCTTACTTTTTTAGATCTTAATGATCTTTTTGGCATTCAAGCCTTTATTTGAGGCGAGGTTTTTATTCCTCCTGTGGGTTTTCGAAAAATTTATTTTCAGTTTCATTTGAATTTTTGAAAAGTTTGAATTTCTACTAAAGAAACTTGAGCATTACAATAGTCGATTTTTTTTGTGTTTCGTCGATTTTGTCATGTGTATTTTGGAGTCACGTCACCGTCAGACTGTATCTTACTGCTTTTAAATGGTCTTATTTGTCGGTTGACCTCGATGTCTGGGTGTGTACGAAAGAACTCCAGGGTCAAGCGGGTGCCAATGGCTTGCCAGATCCTCTTAGCTCTCTCATGGAGAACCACGTTGATCGGAGATAATCCAACCGAGTCGTGGAGCTCCTTCTGTCGTTTGTGTTCTCTTCTTGGAGTGTTTGTGATGAGAAGCACAGCTTTATTCTGGATAGTTTGTACTCCGCAATGTGGGTCTTGGCACTCGCGTTCAGCGGCACCGGGGGGTACAGGAGTCTTGAGCAAATGCACGCATTGAATATGTTGAGTTTATTTGAGAGATTTAGGTCACGGAACCTATAAAACTTCCTCAAATCTCTTTTGCTATTCACGACTGTTCGCTCGATATGACTCTTGTAGCCCCCTGTGGTGTTTTTGAGCCCCAGAAGCGTCCCTTCCAGGCAGTAGGGGATGCGCTCCCCTACTCGTATATCATTGAAAGTCTTGCGAAACGTGGGAATTATTTTGAATTTGGGGACATTGGTTGATATCTTCCATTTCCTCTCGAAAGAGTTCATGTTACATATCTCCCTAGCCGTATTCCTCGCCATAAATTCCCTGTGAACATAAGCGGCGGTACAAATTAGCGATATATCGTCATCGAACTATACGTATATCGTACCCTCGGAGAGATGTTGTGGTAGGTCGCGTGTATACATGTTGTATAAAAGGGGACTGAGACAACCCCCTTGTGAGACCCCTGCTTCGAACTCGAATTCAGGGCCTTTGTGTTCTCTGATATGAATGTATGCTCTCCTCTCCATTATGTAGTCACATAGAATCATTTTAAGAATGGGGTTGAGGCCTACTTAAAGGATCTTAAATTGTAGTCCTTTCTTCCAAACTTTATCAAAAGCTTTTTTGACATCGCGGAGCACTAGGTCGGCATGCCTCTTGTCTGCCTTGATCTTAGCAAGCTTTTTGGTGACAAAGGCTAGTGCCGTGTCAGTCCCTCTTTTCCTTCTGAAGTCGTGTTGCTGCTCGTTATGCAAGTTGGCTTCATCGAGAAAAGAGTTGATTCTATTAGCCAATATGTTCTAGAAGACTTTGCTTGCCTATTCTAGGAGAGATATCGGTCGAAAGCTGGCAGGGCAGTCCGGGGGCTTCCCCGGTTTTGGGATGAAATCATCTTGGCCACTTTCCACTGATCGGGGAAATAGTCCGTGTTCAGAGCGGCGTTCATGATGTTGAGAAGGCCACTCCAAACGTTAGGCGGGGCCTTGATAAAATTCTCGCGGGTCAGCCCAGTATTACCCGGTGCTCTTTGACGAAAGGATTTTAGAGTAATGGAGAGTTCTAGGGCAGTTATTTTACCGCCATAGGCCTCCATCCCTCTTTCCTGCGACACAAAGTAATGAGGAGAGGTTTTGTGTATTTGTGTGTTTAGCTGTTGGATTACGTCAGTTTCGAATTCTAAGTCGTAGTTGTCATTTTCTTCTGGGGTAATTTTAAAGATTATAAACCAGAAAATCCTAAACATTTCCTCAATCTCTTTAGTCTCGTTAATTTTTTTGCCGTCGTGAATGATTTTCATTTTTGTTTGTGGAGGTTTTCCTTTAAGACGTTTAACCGTCTGCCAGAATAAGTGTGAGTCTCTTTCTATGTCGAGTCTTTCTATTAGTCCGTCCCATAGTAGTGTTTGTTGGTCCGTAATTAGTGTCTGGAGTTCGTCTTTAATTTGTCTTAGTCTTCTGTGGGCATTATGGTTGGGGCCTATCAGCGCTTCTACATTAGACAGGTCCCTATATTCTTAGGTCAGGGCTCTCATGGGATGGGTGTTTGTTGGTCCGTAATTAGTGTCTGGAGTTCGTCTTTAATTTGTCTTAGTCTTCTGTGGGCATTATGGTTGGGGCCTATCAGCGCTTCTACATTAGACAGGTCCCTATATTCTTAGGTCAGGGCTCTCATGGGATGGGTGTAGGGGAAGAGCTGGAAGGGTTTTATAATTAATACAGGGAATGATATTTTTATCGGCTTTTATTAGGAATTCAGTGATTTTATCCAGCTCCTCATCTATTTCTTCTAAATTAGCATCAAATAAAGGGCCGGGGATATCATTTATGAGGTAATTTCTATAGCTTTCCCAGTTCGCTTGCTTGTAGCTTTTGCGTTCTGGGATTTCTATTTGAATGGGATTTACTCCTACTGTAATTTTCATAGTTTGGTGGTCGCTCGGAATGATGGGACCCGGTTCAATGTAGTAGTTGTAAGGAAACCTGATGCTAGATATGACTATATCAGGTTTTGTTGCTGATCTTACCGTTATGTACGTCGATAATTCTGGTCCGATCCTTGTCATGTATTGTCTGTCAAGTAGTACTTCGATGTTTTTACCTGCATTGTTGTACGAGGTATATCCCGCCGCAGCACACCTTGCATTAAGATCTCCGGCAAAAAGTACACTTTTTTGTGGCTAAATATCTGCACTGGCCATGGCCAGTAACCCTAGGGCGGTACCGTATACTTCGTTGGCAAGGTAGGATTCATCTAAGTCCTCTTGTGTCCTATATTTTAGTCCTTTTTTGACGGCTATTGGGCAGCCGTTATAGCATTCCTGGCTATGATTCTTGCTAATGACGTATTAAAATTCTTTTAACTGTTTCTGCGCGGTCAGTCCGTGCTCAGAAATAAGGATTATGTCAGGGTCACTCTGTCGCATGATATTGTCATAGATGGAACCTTTTCCGTCCCACCTATCGACATTCATATGTATAATTGTAAGTCTGTCTGTTATTTTGTGTAATGTGGGTCCTCAATCGTTAATTTTTTAACTCCCAACATAATAATCCAAAAATATCAATTACCTGTAAATTTTATCAATCCCCACTTAATAAATATTAAATACTTTCCAAAAATTAATCATTTTCATTGTCTGTTAAAATCTAACTTAAATTGTTTGTCTACTCCACGAATTGTATTTTCCAGTACCCGAAGATGGGTGAAAAGTTCACCCGAAACGTTGTATCTATTAAAAAAATGAAATTAATATATATATATATATATATATATATATATATATATATATATATATATATATATATATATATATATATATATATATATATAATTTCACCAGGAATTAGACTACATAGAATGCCGAGAAATTCATCTTCAATTATTGGATATAAACAACGTTTCGAGCTGTCCGCTCATCTTCGGGTTATATGATATAAAAATATAAAGGAATACATAATTTACAATGAATTAGCATATTAAAAGTGTTGACAAATATCTACAAAAAGAAAGATTTTTTTCCCTATAATAAAAAAAACTAAGAAAATACATAATTTATAATGAGTTAGAATATTAAAAATCCTAGAGGAATACAAGGGAGGACCATCAAAACACTCACCTATGTTGGTCTGACTCCAGAGAGAAGTGAGGAGGGGGGGATTGAAGCGAACATAGGTAAGATAATTGTATTAGTTATAGAGTTATATCATAAGTAACGGAGCAGCGGACGAGTCACAATTAAGACTAGGGGCATGGGATTTAATATAAAGGGATTCTAGTATTCTTAAGCTTTGCTCATTGTTATCTTGATCAATTATTATCTATATTTATATCCGCTTTGCATTTGATTGCATGTGCTCTGATAGGGAATGATTCTTTACGATTAAGTGGTTTTCCAGTACGGGCGCTGATGCCCATGTGTGAGGAGAACCTTGCTCTCAGGGAGCAAATCGTGTTGCTTATGTATCTTCCTTGGAGACACCGAAGACAAGTAAATTCGTAAACAACACGACTGCGCATCACTACAGGAGGTTTGTCCTTTTGACTGAACCATCTACCAATATTGAGTTTGTTAACAAATACTAATTCGAAATTTGTATGGTAAAAATAGCGTTTATATAATTTAGAAAACTTTCTTCTGAATTCTCTATTAAGGGGACCCATTTCGGGAAGAATAAAATATTTTGAGTCTTTAGGAACATCGAAGGAAGAATTGGGAGGTAAATATTGGGAATTTGAAAATTTACAAATAAGGTTATTTACTACTGACAGGGGATAGCAATTATTCTTGAAATAGGATCTTAGGAATTCAAATTCTTTATGCATTAGAGAGAATGAAAATGACAGGTGAAAGCCACGACAGATGAGTACCCCGATGGAGCTCAGTTTGTATGATAAGTCGCAAAAGCTATAGAAATTTGTACCTATATTATTGAACGTAGGTTTTCTATATATGGATGTTGTTAAGTCTTGATTTGACTTTTTAATTAAAAGGTCTAAAAATGCGAGGCAATTTTCTTTTTCAGTTTCCATAGTGTATTTAATGTTAGGATGAATGGAATTGAGATAATTAAAAAACTGGTATGCCTGGTCCTGGCAATCAAATACTACACAGCAGTCGTCTACAAATCTTCTGTAGAGTAATGGCTTGAGTGACGAAGGGCAAGCTTGAAATTGGGTCTTCTCAAAATTTTTCATAAAGATATCTGCAGCAATGGGTGCAATGCGCGAACCCATTGCTACACCATCTATCTGTTGATAAATTTCCCATCGAACGAAAATATACCCTCTTTAAACACCATTTGTAAAAATTGTTTGAATTTGTCTCTTGTAAAGTTGTAGAAAGTGTTGCAATCCTGAAAAGCATCTTCTAAAATAATATCTATAGTTTGGTTAAATGGTATGTTTGTGAATAACAAGGACACATCGTAGCTTACGAGGAATTTGGATGCGTCAAACTTTTGTCGGAGAATTTCTTGAGCAAAAGAATAACTATTTTTTTTATGATATACTGGTTTTGTGCTAAGGGGGAAAGGAGATTGACCAAGTATTTCGCGACTTTATAGGTTGGAAGCGAATACGAAGCACGTATATATATATATATATATATATATATATATATATATATATACACATTTGTGCTAAGTAAGTCTCGTGGAGATCAATCGATAGCTACCTTGCAGGGCCCGAGTGTGCATTGGAGTAAGCCAAAGCTGGAGGAAGCAGAACCTCGGTGTAAGTTAGATGTGGGAAACTAAACGTGCACCGTAATGTCTAAAGTTAATGATTCGTTTATGTATTGATGTGGGGGTGAATTTTCCTTTTCTCTTAATAATCTGTCAGGCTTTTATTTTCACACTAACTCTCAGGGCACTTCTGTTTTCTTGGTCGAAATATCGAAAGTCCTCCTTTTCCCAGACGCACGATTAAGATGAAGTGGCGCGAAAAGGTGATCGCAATCATGTTGGATAGATTCTCACAGAATTTACCTCAGACGAAGCGAGTCTTTTATCCTTTAGTATCTATATGTTCTCTTTTGTGTCGGACGTGTAGGTGGAGGAGTATCCAAGTGTATGTTTTGCTTATTTTCATGTTTAATTTTATTGGGTACTTATTTAATTCTGTTTCATAATGGGTTTTTTTTTATTGATCATCGCGATGCCACTTGGCGTTATTTAAACCTTTGATAAGGTTAGGACGAAATTATTCTTTATTGTATTGTAGGTTCAATTAAGGATCTAAAATATTTTCCCCAACTCCTCAACGATAAGCTTCTTATGGTAGCCGCCTTTATTATATGTAAATTAAATAGTGATGTTTCAGAGGATATGCGATAAGATCCATGGGATGATCAGTTTCGAAGCCCATTGCTCTAGACCTTGACGTTAGCGCTCGACCAAAGAAAGTTTCTTGGTTCTAAAGATGTTTGAGACGAATACCTTAGTTCGGTGAGAGAATGAGACGTGGGTTTAGTTCATTGAATTGGGCAGGATGATCATCATGTCTCTTTTCATAAAGGACCTTAACGAAATGCTAAGAATTTAGAATGTGCGACTCACCGGTCGTCTTTATGTAGGGATGTCCTGCAACATCCATCTTATCGCGCGTTGGAGGACGAGGGCGGAAAATTACCTTTCCTTGATGTTGAAATAAATACAAATAAATACAAAATAAATACAAAACCGAAGTGTATACAAAATCAACAAATTCTGGAAGTTGTCTTAATGGAGAAGGAAAATGTCCAGAAAGATACAAAATAAAGGTCATACGAACATACATCAGACGCGAATACAAATGCAGTGCTTCATGAGCATTATTCCACAAAGAAATTCAATGAATAAAGCAAATATTAATTAACATTGGTTTCTCCAACACTCTGGTAGACAAAGAGACAAATTTTTTTTGCACATTTTCCATCCGAATACTAAAGAAGATAATAATAAACGCCCAATAAATGACTTCTCTAAAAAACAAATGAGTGTATCATATAAAACGGACGAAAGAACACTAAAAGATATTATATACAAAAATAAAAAATATTCGAATCCGGAAGAAAAGTTACAACTGATAATATACTACCAATCCAGGAAATTTAGCAATCATCTCATTAGCAATAACACAAACAAAGCAGAACAAATGAGAGCCGAAAATGTAATTTACGAAGTCAACTGCCCCCATGAAGAGTGTAAGCTTCATTCTTCGAATGCAGTTTCAAAACGGCGCCATCAAAAATCATTACTTAATGTAACACGGAACCCATCTCTTAAGAGAAATTTTAGAGGAGAACGTAATCAAACGGTAAGCTGACCGCACCCTCATCACATCATGGAAGCTATTTTAATCAAAGAAGAGAGACCGAGGCTTAATAGCAAACAGACGGCTACGCAAAGGACTTTAAAACTCTTAACGAATTAACTAGTGAATACTAATAAAATTCTCATTCCCCAGGTGTCCTAATATGAACCTTGCCCCCATTCCTTTTTGATATCCAAATGCTTTGACCTTTTAGTATTATCTTTAAACACAGGATTAACGTTAGTATATAAATGTACGGTTTCAAGATATCTAAACGGTGTGAAATAATTTCGCTCAGAAGATGGTAAAATGTAACCGTAAGCTGGGCTGCAATAAATTATGAATATTGGAATCCTTATTCATAACGTTTTGCAAAGCGAAAAAAATATAAAAAGAAAATTAGAGAAGCAAAGAAGAAAGTTAATCAAATCTCAGCTAGACCTGGTCTTTAATAAAATATGTAGAAAAGAGAAAATGAAAACCTGGTATCACAACCCGGAAAAAGTTAAGGAAGATATTACGTGAACTCTTAAAGCTTAAGAAAGAAAATGGGAGGTATAGAAACGGAAAAAAATAGGGTAAACGATTTCAACCACTATATAAGGTGAATAAAGGAGTTGAATTCGAACCTGTGCCATCAAGCACTCATCGCTTATATGAATACGACGCTGATCGCCAGAGCCTTACATGAAGTGAAGGCAGGTTGAGGATGGTAGCTCTGGCGATCAGCGTCGTAGCCATATAAGCCATGAGCGCTTGATGACACGGGTTCAAATCCAACTTCTTTATTCATTTTCATATAACGGTTAAAATAGTTTACCCTATCTTCCCATTTATACATCTCCCATTTTCCTTCTTAAGCTTTCATTGGTTCACGTAATATTCTCCTAGCGTTTTTCCGGGTTGTGTTACCGATTTCCTTTTCTTTAGGCCTTTATCACGTGTAATGCGATTTTCGATTATTATATATATATATATATATATATATATATATATATATATATATATATATATATATATATATATATATATATATATATATATATATATATATACACATATATATATATATAATGGAAGATATCCTATTGGCGTGATGTATGTCAGTGAAAGATAATGGTAAACCACAATATTTGAACCAAGATTTTATTTTTAACTATCGGACTAGTTTCGGCAAGAAGCCAATGTCAAATGGCATCTTGCTGAAACTAGTCCGATAGTTAAAAATAAATTCTTGATTCAACTATTGTGGTTTACCATTATCTTTCATACATATATAATAATAATACTAATAATAATAATAATAATAGTAATAATAAATGAACCATAACATCCATGTCAATGCAGTTAGATAAGGTTCATTGTACGAGTACCGCTAGAAAAGTCTCCTGGAGCTTCTCAACTATATTTAGGAGCATCATCCGTACGACTAGGCAACCATCAATTTCTCTTAAAGAGAAATTTCAATAAGCTTTTTGTAGTAGTTGGCGTTTACTTTGACAGAAAATGAGAATGTTATTATTTTCGCCGTTCTTCACCCAGCTATTTTTTCTTACCACTAATTAACCTATATATATATATTTATATACATATATATATATATATATATATATATATATATATACATATGATAAGGCTAGGGAATAATAGGGAAAGATGGAAGCTAAGGTAAAATTTTAACTTTTGTCCGAGGATATAGAGAAATATTTATTTGTAGAAAATTCTGTTTCGATAAGACATGTCTTTCTGAGCAGGAAATATGCTGCATGCAAAACACTGTAAAATAACGCCACTCATACATAACAAAAGAATAACGTAGCCTTCAGATTTGCATTTAAATAATTTTATATTTGTTATTCTGTTCCAGTCACTTCATGAATAATTTTAGATGAATAGGTACGCCTCTGTGTAAGCGTGACTGTTTGTACGTGTATGTGTGTTAAGTCATCGAGTAAGGAAGTAAAATCCAATGATCAACACAAGGAAACTCAAGTTATTATCGCACAAAATATGTCGTATAGAGGGTTTCTAAGATCACATAAACGAGATAAGGAATAAAAAGAACTAAAAGATTCGGAAAAAATATGAATAAAAAAGGAGTAGAGTAAGTACCCTAAAAATAATAACACCATGTTATTACAATTACAAATATTCACTTAATCTCTTGATTTCTTAATACTTAAGAGCGACAGCTTACTTTAGATTTTATTGAACTTGCCTAGTTTATGAGATATGTATAAGCAATATACGAAATATCTCACAAATGGGTAATTTTTAAGAAAAATATGTATTTTCATGAAAAACATTCAAAATTGCCTAGAAAAAAAACTACCAGGTATTATTCTGAAATAAGCTACCTTGACCTAACCTATTACCAACCCAATGCACAAGCATAAAAAGCTAAAGGTAAACTTCTTTTAAGTAGGACTTGAATGGCAATACATCTTTGCTTTCGATTTCAAGAAGGCTTCGACCTTTTCGGTTGGTTGGTGAGAGGAAAAAAAAGAGGTTTCAAGCCAGATACGGTTACTAATCTTGTTTTAATTATCCCTATGCAAAATTTAACTTTTAATATCTGTTCGGAACCAAATGGTTCCGAAAGATTGACCCAAATTTCTGAAAATTTTCACATAAAACAGCAAATGGCAAAACACCGACCGTGCTTCATAAAACAGTTAATTGAAACTACGTCGTCTTTAAGAAATGCTTTAAAAACAGACAATTGAGATAAAGACTACGATACACAAAGCATAGCTAACATACAAAGTTTTTGAAGAGACTAAAAATGTAAACACACCTCTTAAAACCGATTCGGCGTCTTAAAACTTAGTGGTTAAACTAACTGCCCATATGCAATTGTGCGCCCCCTTGCGAACATTTAGGATATTGCAAAGGGAAACACGTACTAGACATTCGTTGTCTATTGAAATTAATATTATCGGGCGTTAAAAACAAAGCTACTAGGTCATTTTTGCGTATTTATCCCCGAAAAACAAGATCCTAAATTTTTAACTAGGCATATTTCCAAAATACCTACTCCTTGTTTTATAAAGACCATTGTAAGTAATTATCGCTAAATATGACATACACGGCAACATTGTCAATTGGAATCGAATCATATTGTATTATATATCATTTCGAAGGGATCTTTTTCTGAATTTAATATGCTATGGATATTTTTATATTACTCACTATTAAAAAAATAAACGATCCCATATCCCCCTTTAATAGGGAGGTTTTCACCTCCCTTGTAATCATTTACACGATTTGAAAGCCTAGAAATCATTAGGTTCGAATCAAAATGCGATTCCCAGACATCGTTAGGCCCTTCAATGTTCCTTGTTTTTATGCCGTTTCTTGACTTCAGACATATAAGCCCTGCCCCCGAATGCTAATTAAATAAATCATATTTTATTTAATATTAAGTAATATAGAATATAATTTCCATATCATATTTTAATTCATGAATAAAATTATTTTCCAAATGAGATATAATTCAATATGATGCAAATGGTACTGAGTATTCCATATTCAGCAATAAATTAATTCATGGTTCAGTGAGAAGTGAGTAATGGCTAATTAACATTTGTCGACCAAGGTTGGAACTTAGTATGATATGTGATGTTTACCTTTGGTATGTGATGTTCACCTTTGGTATGTGATGTTCACCTTTGGTATGTGATATTCACCTTTGGTATGTGATATTCACCTTTGGTATGTGATGTTCACCTTTGGTATGTGATGTTCACCTTTGGTATGTGATGTTCACCTCTGGTATGTGAATTTCACCGTTGGTAAGTGATGTTCACCTTTGGTAAGTGATGTTTACCTTTGGTATGCGATATTCACCTTTGTATGTGAAGTTCACCTTTGTTATGTGAAGTTCACCTTTGGTATGCGATTTTCACCTTTGGTATGTGATGTTCACTTTTGGTATGTGATTTTCACCTTTGATTATGTGATATTTACCTTTGGGATGTGATATTCACCTTTGGTATGTAAATTTCATCTTTGGTATATGAAGTTCACCTTCGATATGCGATGTTCACCTTGGGTATGTGATATTCACCTTTGGTATGTGATATTCACCTTTGTATGTGAAGCTCATCTTTGGTATATGAAGTACACCTTTGGTATGTGATATTTACCTTTGGTATGTGAAATTCATATTTGGTATATGAAGTTCCTGTTTGGTATGTGATATTCACCTTTGGTATGGGAAGTTCATCTTCTGTATATTAAGTTCACCTTTGGTATTCGATGTTTACCTTTGGTATGTGATATTTACCTTCGTATGTGATGTTCACCTTTGGTATGTGATATTTACCATTGGTATGTGATATTCATCTTTGGTATGTTAAGTTCATCTTTGGTATATGAAGTTCACCTTTGGTATGTGATATTCAACTTTGGTATGGGAAGTTTATCTTTGGTATATGAAGTTCACCTTTGGTATGTGATGTTCACCTTTGGTATGTGATATTCACCTTTGGTATGTGATGTTTAACTTTGGTATGTGATATTCACATTTATATGTCAAATTCACCTTTGGTATGCTAAGTTAACCTTTGATATGCGAAGTTCACCTTTGGTATCGATGTTCACCTTTGGTATGTGATGTTCATCTTTGGTATGTGATGTTAACCTTTGGTATGTGATTTTCACCTTTACTTATGTGATATTTACCTTTGTTATGTGATATTCACTTTTGGTATGTGAAGTTCACCTTTGGTAAGGGATGTTCACCTTTGGTATGTTATGTTTCCCTTTGGTATGTGATGTTCAACTTTCGTATGTGATGTTCATCGTTGGTATGTGATGTTCACCTTTGGTATGTGATGTTCACCTTTGGTAAGTGATGTTCACCTTTGGTATGTGATGTTCACCTTTTGTATGTGATATTCACCTTTGTATGTGAAGTTCACTTTTATTATGTGAAGTTCACCTTTGGTATGCGATTTTCACTTTTGGTATGTGATGTTCGCCTTTGGTATGTGATGTTCACCTTTGGTATGTAATTTTCACCTTTGATAGTGTGATATTAACCTTTGGTATGTTATATTCACCTTTGGTATGTGAAGTTCATCTTTGGTATATGAAGTTCACCTTTGGAATGTGATATTCACCTTTGATATGTGAAAATCATCTTCGGTATATGAAGTTCACCTTTGGTATTCGATGTTCACCTTTAAGATGTGATATTCACCTTTGTATGTGATATTCACCTTTGGTATGTGATATTTACTTTTGTATGTGATGTTCACCTTTGGTATGTGATATTCACCTTTGTATGTGATATTCACCTTTGGTAGGTGATATTCACCTTTGTATGTGATGTTCACCTTTGGTATGTGATATTTACCTTTTGTATGTGATATTCACCTTTGTATGTGAAGCTCATCTTTGGTATATGAAGTTCACCTTTGGTATGTGATATTTACCTTTGGTATGTGAAGTTCATATTTGATATATGAAGTTCCTCTTTGGTATGTGATATTCACCTTTGGTATGGGAAGTTCATCTTCGGTATATTAAGTTCACCTTTGGTATTCGATGTTTACCTTTGGTATGTGATATTTACCTTTGTATGTGATGTTCACCTTTGGTATGTGATATTCACCTTTGTATGTGATGTTCACCTTGGTATATGAAGTTAACCTTTGGTATGCGATGTTCACATTTGGTATGTGATATTCACCTTTGTATGTGATATTCACCTTTAGTATGTGATATTCACCTTTGTATGTGATGTTCACTTTTGGTATGTGATATTCACCTTTGCTATGTGATGTTCATCTTTGCTATGGGATGTTCACCGTTTGTATGTGATGTTCACCTTTGGTATGGGAAGTTCACCTTTGGTATGTGATGTTCACATTTGGTATGTAATGTTCACCTTTGGTTTGTGATATTCACCGTTTGTTTGTGATGTTCACCTTTGGTATGTGATATTCACCTTTGGTATGTGATATTCACCATTAGGATGTGATGTTCACCTTTTGTATGTGATGTTCACCGTTTGTATGTGATGTTCATCTTTGGTATGTGATATTCACCGTTTGTATGTGATATTCACCGTTTGTATGTGATGTTCACCTTTGGTATGTGTTGTTCACCTTTGGTGTATGATGTTAACCTTTTGTATGTGATACTCACCTTTGCTATGTGATGTTCCCCTTTGTTATGTGATGTTCACCTTTAGTATGTAATGTGCCCCTCTGGTATGTGATGTTCACCTTTGGTATGTGATGTTCACCTTTGGTATGTGGTGTTCACCTTTTGTATGTGATATTCACAGTTTGTATGTGATGTTCACCTTTGGTATGTGATATTCACCTTTGCTATGTGATTTTCCCCTTTGGTATGTGATGTTCACCGTTTGTATGTGATGTTCACCTTTGGTATGTGATGTTCACCTTTGGTTTTTGATCATCACGTGCCATAAAGTAAAAGGAATTTATCATTTTGGTTTATTTATTGGCTAAACAAAAGAATAAAATGAGCTCAAAATGCATTAACAGATTATCGCCGTCTCCGTACGAATGCTTTTTGGTGTCGAGACACAACACCCCCTGGCACCTCTCCTCCAAAGAGGACCGGCCTTTGTTGCCCTCGGGCTCATCAGCCATTGTCATACTGACCTTTATATTTCTTTCATTATCCTGCCAAGGATCATCCTTGGTAAGGGCAGGTTGGCGAACTACTACTACTACTACCACTATACTACTACTATTGCTGCTGCTGTTGCTACTACTACTGCTACTACTACTACCACTGTCCCGTTTATTTGCACTATTTCCGTTCTTTTCATGGCCACACTTTAAGGTATCATCAATAATTATCAATGGTCTGTTTTCCTCCAATTTAATGTTAAGAATAAAGCCACAAAAGGAGAGTTTTCGCCCTGAAAATCCTATAAAGAAATAATCTAACAACGAATGATATCTTTCGAGGACATTTTTTTCTTCCTTTCTTAAAAGTTTTCTCTCTGAAAACGGTTACATAATTTATCCAAAGCGTCCATTATGAAAGATCCCCGGAGAGAGAGAGAGAGAGAGAGAGAGAGAGAGAGAGAGAGAGAGAGAGAGAGAGAGAGAGAGAGAGAGAGAGACCGAGTCGTCCTCTAAATGGCATCTCTCCGAGGTGACTTCCCACGGTGAAATTTATGACAGGGAAGGTGCGTGGCGCCATTTATCCGAGGCATAAGTCGAGGGGGGGGGAGGAGGGGGGGGGGATATACAAACTTCTACCCCCCCAAAAATGGTAGAATTATCTTATACGATTAGAGAAAAGCGTCTGTGTAATCCGAAGGAGATACGACCGATGAGAGGTGTAAATTGCAGGGAGAGAAAGAAGGCGAATAATGGGGGAAGAAGAGCGGTAATGACAAGGAGCGATCCAAAAAGCGGATCAATCATAGACTACTCCAGCCTATGTTAAGGGTCATTAACTAGGAATGATTTTTTGGGGGGAGGGAGCATTACTTAGGATTGAATTAAAAAAATATTAATAATAATTGATAATAAAGTAAAAATGCTACTTAGGATTGGATTAAAAAAATAATAATAATAATTGATAATAAAGTAAAAATGCTACTTAGGATTGAATTTGGTTACGATAATATGTTTTAGGTTAGGTTAGGCTAAAATAACCTATTGTAAACCTAACCTAACCTAACCTAACCAGACCTAACCAGACCTACCGTAACTTAACCTAAGCTAAACTAAGCTTACCAATTTGGTCAAATCGATTCGGTTTAAGTGGATTTGAAAATTCCTGCCATCATATTTTCATTTTTTTACCCCATGGATTATTATTTTACCTTTTTTGTTAGTTTAATTGTGTAAGTTTAATTTGTTTGTGTATTTTTTCTTTAATAGAAGCTATTTTACCGATTATTTTTAAAATAAACCAATAAGTTTCTTGGGTGTCATCAACTATGATTGATATTTTGTGAAGTCATCTTCCAAGATTAAACTTTCTTGTGGTTTATTAATTAGGAGTGGTCTTCTTGGGAGTCGTTGTCTAGGAACGACCCAGGAAAGCTTCCTTGATACCAATGATACAATTGTATACCGAAGAAAATTTAAAATTTTGAGTTTGTCCAAATTTTGATAATGATAGGAATTCAAATCTTAATAATGAGAGTATTAAAAAAAATCCTTTCGTTTGTTTACTGCAAACAGTAAAGTAACTCCATATTATTTGTACTCCCCCATCGTAATAGACGGCAATGTTTTCTAACATTAATGGATTCTTAATCCTCTTGCGATATTAGCGAAGCGTTTGCATTAAAAGAACTAACAAATCCCTTTTTCCTATTTTCTCCGTCTGAATGACTCGGCCAAACAAGAAGGAAAAGTCAATTAATTTTGAAGAAAATTTAATACAGAGCTGGGTATAACTGAATCGAAATCTGTATAAAAGCCCTTTTATGTATCCAGACGATATTTTTGGTAAAGTCCCTCCTATCTTAATTACAACTTTTAGCAGCGCTGCAGGCGACATTAAATGAAAAGACGGCAATTTACTCATGTCTTGAGAAATCATTATTTTTCGATAATAACTGCGATACTGAAAGAACGATTTGTTAATATCTCAAAACCTTTCTATTGGTTTTGCTTAGTTTTTGACCAATCAAAGCGCAGCGTCTCCAACTCTCTCTGGAGTCAACCAATCAGCGTCGCTCCCGCTTAAAATTGGAGTAGTTCTCGCTAGCAGGCACTAGAAAACAAAGAACGGGGAATCTAGAAGAGAAAATAGGCGGTTATGAACGAAAGCTTCTATCGAGGATTTTATAATGACATAAAAGTGTTATAAAGTACAAAGTTACTGCGTCATATCCTCTTATGAGGATCTATGAAATAAATTAAAGATGATGTTAGTGTTTTGTTTATAACATTTCTTCAAATTGACTTTCAGTTACTGCTATGCATCGCAAATGGAAAGCAAACAGATCACTAATAAAAGCATCTTTGATCGCTATTTTTATACGCAATTGAGAAACTGGAAGTGTGTTGCCTGAGGCTTGGCTTAGCCTACACGGTTGTTATGAATCGCTGAATCCCACAAACACAACACACGAACACATCAAAGGCACGTCTCATCTATCCTGTCTGGCAACATTTTTTTTAATTTTCCTCATGATAATTGCTCTCATTATTCCTATCTACTTGTATCCATCTCCACTTAACTGCTTATTTTAACAATGATAAAATAATTATAAAATAACGACTGAGAGATCAACTTTAGCTCAGGGTAGCGATCGTAGAACCTCACAAATAGGTTTAGGTAGGTTTCAATGGGCTTAGAGAGGTTCTATAACTAATTACATGCAAAAGAAAAATGAGAAGAGACATGCAGATAGATATAATGCCAGGTAGAAAGAATAACAATCTATAACATAGGTAGGACAGACAAACAAACAAAAATTGAACCTAAAATGGAGAGTGATATAGAAACATAGAAACCTCCAAGTCCTATCCCTATAGACAAGCGTATATACAGCGCAACCAAGGCATAAAAACTTGGTGATTCCATCTGTGAAATCTCTCCTAAATTCTAACAGACGAATCCGCTGGAAATTGGCTCTTAATTCTTGCTATAAAAGGCAGCCACGATCTTTTAAAGATTTATTAACTGTAACATCGACGATTTCCTTCATACGTCGCATCAAATGTCGTATAAAGTTGGCTAATTCCTTGTTTTGTGTTGATGCATTGCGCCTTTGATGGAGCGTATTTATCCAAGGCTCTTTCTCACTCCCTCTTCTTCTCGCTTTTACGCCTCATTCCGCAATTCCTTTATTCTTTTTTTTATCTAGTCGCATCTATTCAATTGTTGTGAGGATTTAACCGATACTGAGTCTAATAATTAATTTTGAGTCTAGCGTAACTAAACTAAACATATACGAAGTGAAATTATATCTAATTAAAGGGGGATTAATAGAACCGATCCGTGACAACTCGGTAGAACACAACTAACCGAATCCAACCAAAGAATTAAATAATATGGTGGTTATTTTTCCATTACCGAGTGATTGTTTAAAATTATTATATATTAAAGTCAAGGGTCATACTATGTAGTTATGATGATAAACATAAGTTTTAGAACTGATATGCAAGAGATGTTCTGTGAAACTTTCATCGGTAATACGTCAGACGTGACACCATTTACCAGTTTTTTACCACCATCTTCGGCAACTGTGTGGTAACAAAATATAAGAGCACCAGTAAGAGTGGCTTGTCAAGGAATTAACGAATCCAATGAGGCAAAAATCGTGAACAAAAAATCCGTGGAACGAGATGGCCATAGTATCTGCGTCCCTGGACAATTCACCAAGCCAGAAAATGTTGGTTGTCGCCAACTTCTCTTTGGTAACGTGCCGATGGCCGTGTTCATGGTAGTAGACGCCTCCTTTCAAGTCATCTAGGGAAAGTTTTGGAATGGAGACCATCTCTTTCGTGGCCAGGTTGATGAGAGCAGCAATAATGGTGCGCTCAATAAAGCGGTTGAAAGCTCTTCTTTTTTTTAAGAGGACAAAAACACGTTCAGTTTTCAGTTGTCATCATCCCGTTCTACAGCGTGGAGGATTATTATTATTATCACTATTTTTCTTCTTATTATATTATTATTGCTATTTCAAACCAGCAAGTGAAAACGAATGTTGGCAGAAAATGATGAAGGGGAGGTAAAGATGTATGGGAGGTAAATAAGTTGAGTATGATAAAAAGTGTCAGGTGTGTTCAAATACGGAACGGCGCCTATAGGTATCTCACTTTTCTCTTAGGTCCGTCTCAACTGTTCCACCCACAAAGGAAAAGGAACACGCAAAAATGGCCAGACGCTCGAGGAATAGAAGCGAGATATGCAGTGATGATGGTGCCAGAGAAGAACCCAGTGGTCCCATCAACCAACCGAAACTTGAGTCATTTTATTTTAGTCATTTCCTTGAATGTATACCACAATGTTTGATCCAAGCACCACAGGGGTGGCTTCCCGAACGGCAGTGATCCAGACAAGTTTAAAATCGAAAAATGATCACAGCATGGAGGTTGTCGACCATTCCCAATCTAAACTCCGTTCGTGCATCAGGAGATCGCAGAGAGAGGTCAAGGCAGGAAAACGAAACAGTTTTATGAAGGAAATGTGGAATAGTTGTTTCACATCAAACACACCAATCTCAAGCTTTTCTAACATCTCCACTAGTACTTGGTGTCCAAGAATCATCCTATACTCTTTCCAGAGCGGCAGAAAGCGCCTTCCCATGCGGTAAAAAGCGCCTCGACACTCGGCATTCGACATATAAAGTTCCGCTTTATTGATATCTGTCAACGGTAGAAGGTACATCGAAAAAGGAACTGGAGAATACCTCATATCATGATGAATCTGAACTGCTACCACCTCAAGGAAAGGAGTAAAGTCCGCACCAATCTGCCCAGTTCCCATCCCGGGGAAGAAGGAGGCGGCATTTTTTGTATTCCTGGAAGTTGGGCAAGGAGGCACACCTAGCTTCGTTTTCTAAAGGAGGATAGCTACTAAATGGGAACGAGAGAAGACAAGCCTCCACAACTCCTCTCAGTGCTGAGTCGTCAACAAATCCACTAAACCATATTGCCCTGTGGATTGATTTTGATGGATATATCCTGTCCTCATTTGGAAAGGAAGTTCTCAGAGGGATGGCTCTACGCCGATTGAAGACAGAGCTATTACCATTGGGCACGGGAAGGGGACAAGTATTGGCTGTAGCAGCACTCGCGCTCTTCTTGCGGCCAGCCAGACTTGGTTGCACTGTGAGAAATTAAAACACGCAAAAGGGTTTCCGATTGGTGCGGGATCTAACGCATTCATTGGGTTAGAAGAGCCAGGGACCGAGCGTGGAGGTGACGAGTTGCGGAGACTGCGATCGCCTCTCTAAACGAACTTCGTTCCTCCAACAGATACGAATCGCAATGCTAGGAGAAGCAAGGCGCCACTCTCCACACTTAATACACTTGGCCTTGCACGAAACATCTTTATCGTATACAGCCATGGAACAGCTAAATAAAATTTGGGGTTTGCCCATTTTTGCACGGAGGGAAGCTTTATTTGTGTGGCAAAACGGTGACAGTGATAACACCGCTGCCATAATGGAATAAATGCCTTCATGCGAAAGAATACTAGCCACGCTGCAGCGATTCAGGGAACTTATCGCTACTCAGTCAACTTTGAGTGGCCCCTAGTCAGCCAGCACCTCACTAATATTTGAACTGAAGTAGTATTGCAATTTACCTGTAGAAAATATCGCTTTAACGAAGATCAAGGTAGAGAGAGAGAGAGAGAGAGAGTGGAGTTACCCGCGAGGGTGTGTAAAGAATGTAAAAACCGCTCAATTGGGCCGCCTTCTGGGTGAAATTAGCCACATTAAGAACGGTCCAGCCCATCATATCAAGAAACTTTCACTTCGTTACCAAGAAACGGAACAAGACTCAAATGATAACGGTAAGTGTGTCATTTAAAAAGTATTGTACCGTAATAGGCTTCTATAACTACGAAGTGCTTAAAACCGCCGATTTAAAAGACACCAAGGAACCTCTTAATGTGGGATCCCAACGTCTTAAGTCTTTTGGTTGAGGAAGGCAGGGTAAGTCTCCAAAGCCGGAAGGATCAGCCTCAGCCTGGTCCTTTGCTCATATGACGAAAGAATTCCTCATCATCCGAGACCTTTTCTATACCATGAACGATTGTTGCTAAAATCGCATCCCCATCACCAGAGGCATTCCCTTTTACCGTGACCAATTGTTGCTAAAATCGCAGTAGCGTCAACTTAAATTCTCCAAAGTTTAAGTGAGTTTCAACATCTTCATGCATGGGGACCAATTGTTAAGGCGAGTAGCCAACGTTAAATTTCCGCCCTGGGAGTCCGATCCATAGTGGGCGTAATGGGTAATGTTGCATGTGATTTAACTGGACTCAAGAGTAAAATGACACGAAAGGAAAAGGAAATTCGGGCTAGAAGGAGGGTAAAGGTTACGGAGAGTGCAGGCATTTTAGCTTCCCTAACCGGGGCCAAGAAATTCCGACCAGGGAAGAGCAGTTGAAAGCTGGTCGGATTCCACGATCGGTTCACTCAGTGCTTCAAATTCTCAAGGAAAACTGACGCAGATTAAACTTCTGCCCCATTCGAGCGAATAAATTTCCCATCGTCTAACAACTCTTGTTTTAAGCTATATCATGGCGTATTATTTATCAATTCTATTGTTAAACATATCGAGTGCAGTGCTTCCTACGACATTCCTATACAGGTTATCCCATGTTTGTGTTATTTTATATAAAATATTTATGTGCTATTGCAATGCAAATTCTTTTTTTTATTAGCTTGTAAGCGTTATTTCTAGTTGGCACTCGATTATCTAGTTAAAATATTGTATTATATCTTATATTAGTGAAGCCTTTTAGTATTCTAAATAATTCGATAAGTTGGCCACATAGGTATCGATCTTCTACTGAGAGAAATGTAGGCCTCTTCTTACGACCCTATTTTTAATTTCCTCGTCGCTGGACGTGTTTTAATATTACAATGTCCTTTCCCATATGCGGTAACCAGAACTGTACCACATACTCAAAATGTGGTAGTCCAAGAAGAGCCTTATATAAGCGAAAAATAATGTCCTTTGATTTATCCCTGGTAAGGTAACGCGGTAACGTATTGACAACCAGGACGCTGCGCAAAACCACTTTTTTCTCGTTTGCGCAGCGTGCAGGGGCCTGAGGGTCATAATTTACCCGGCAGCATTTATTCTACACCATTTTTCTATGGATGCCGTTAAAGCCTTCAACTATGAGGACAAAGTGCGATTTCTGTGCCAGCGAGTCAATGCCGCCAAAAGGATTGAAATGATTTCTACTGTTCACCACAACCTCAGCGTCGTCGAATACAAGAAGACCCAGTTGCAGATGTTTTACAATTCAAATAAAGGTGGTGCGCTGCTATGTTTGTTCACCGAAAGACGAGGACATGGCATCTCTGCACATTCTATGAAATTGTGAATTTCTTGCTGAAAATTCCTACATTGCTTAGCAGCATAGGCCATAAAACCGTTCTGTGATACAGAGGCAGTTCGGCCTTCAACATGCAATTGAGCTTCGTCATCCATGGGCCTACGAGAGACTCCGCCAGCAACGGAGTTTCTTATCACGGGAGCTGTCATCCCTTATTAAGACTTTCTTTGGGGGATATTAAAGGGCCTCAACCACCAGACGAACCTTTTACCAAAGAAGAAAAGTACCAACGATGCCGCATGTGCCCCAAGTCGTCAACAGCCAGGACCCGGGTGTTGTGAGTCGGGTGACACAAACCCGCCTGCCCGGCCCATCTCGTGTGCTTGTGCTAGACATGCCACACAGCCTGGTAAGTGTCCCAAACGTATTACTTTCGTATTTATTATGGTTGTAGCTATAATCATGCACAATATCAATAATATTCTTGGCTATTAGATGATTTATAGTCTTTTATTTACGCTTTTTTTCCAAAAAAGGCACTCTTACGGATGTAATCAGTAAAATAGATTTTTAACTAACTTAAAAAATATTTTGAGGGGTTTACAATGTTTAAAGATGATTGTAGAAGATTCATACCAAATTTAATTTAGATTCACAAATATTTAGTACTCCTAAAACAATTTTTAATTTTCATCTGTTTTTTTTTTGAGGCTAACAAAATTTTCTCTCTATTTTTCAGATTCGTTAGTATTGCGCCTACGGCACTCAATCAGTGCTTGGAATGTAGCTCAGGATCCCTTTTCTTAGCCAAAATCCTTCATAGCCATCAATCTTGTGTCTGGAACCCAGACTTTGTGAATGACAGTAAATATACATATATTTTTATGTTTTTTATATTATTGTAAAGAAAACAAGTAAGTTTTAATTAAGTTGCACTTATTGCCTTTGGTTATTGTAGTAGATAGATTTAAGAGTATTTACACCAAAAATGGTAACATTCTGCATAATGGCTGCTTAACTATGAAGCTCCAAAGTCATGGTAGCACATGTGCAACCACGTTTCCCGAATGGTGACAAAATATTCATGTTACCTTGCAAGGGTTAAACTCAAAATGTCTATCTATCTAGCCTAAAACCCAATTTACTAACTGTAAAGCTACATTAAATTGTTCTAAACGTTTCTTATCACTAGAGATTACAACACTTTAATTCCTTTCGATTTTACCTATTTAAAATTTTTGCACATACATTGTAATCTTTAAATAGATCATCATGTCCTATATGTAATTACTTTGCACTTCCTGACATTGAATTGTATTTCCCATTGTTCTCCCCATTGCATTAATTTAGCCAATTGTTTTTGCATGTTTTCGCAGCCACTATCGTATTTTTTCCTAGAACCAAGTTTTGTATCAAATTTTGAAATTTTACTGAAGTTCATGTCAAGATCGTCTATATATATGTTAAAAAAATGAATGGACTGAGTACAGATTCCCGAGGAACGTCACTAGTAACGGAAGCCATGTGGAAACTATTTACATTTAGAACTCTTCGCCTACTACATAGTTTTAAGCCAGCCTTCAATCCATTTTAATACACTGCTCCCTATTTCATGTCTTTTGTGTAGAGCGATGCCAAAAGAGAAAGACTAGACCTAAAGTTTTATGCTAGACAAATTTGCTATCATTTCATGAAAAAATCAATCAAATTACTTATCAAATTTCTAGACATCTAGAAGCTCTATAATCCTATCTGTAACAATGGATTCCAGGGGTTTACCTACGACAGAAGTAATGGAAATGGGCCGAAAGATTCTAGGATCAATCTGTATTCCTTTTATAATAATTTTTGTTGCATTTGTTTCTTTGTAGGAGTTTTAATAGTTCATTTTATAACTTTTAAAGTTAGATTGGATATATATGATCGGGACATGGCGCTTTGGAACTTTCCCTTTCTTAAAATAAATACAAATTTAATTTTTAGTCGTCAAAAGTTTTAAGTATAGATTCCTCATTAAAATTTATCACTATCCTCTTGTAACTAAATACATATTCAATGGTAAGAATATTGGAAAAATATGGGGTCTGGATCGTCACTAAGGCCTCCCTCCCATCGTGTATGGGCCCGTGTACGATGTACTCTTTAATTGGCTTAAGTTCAATTACAAATCCATAAAATCACTTGTGCTTTTGAGACAGCCGCTAGCTCCTATTCATAGTTCCTTTTCGCTGTTCTTATTTTATACTTGACAAGGTTACGATAATAACGACATCGGTTTCGATTTTCAACAGTATTGCTGGTTTTAAAAATATTATAAAACCCTTTACGATTCCTTACAGACCTTTTAATCTTACTATTTTTCCCTGCACCTGAAATTATCTATTAGAATTTCTACGTTTATAGTATATTATTTCATTTATATTAAAAAATGAATGCTGGCATTTAATATACTCTTCCTGTAGGTTTCAAATTATAAATTTTTAACCCAATTTAAAAGTTTTAAGTGGGCGCGATAAAGACCAAAATCGTGTTTTCTTTGAAAGCACTATAAGTAATACAGGTTGGAGCGTGGGAGCTTCCTTTTTAGAAAATGAAATAAAAGAACAGTACACATTTCAAAACTCTTTATTTTTATTTTTTCCTGCTACATAACATAGGAGATTTAATTTTACGTAGTTTTAAAAAGAATATCATTTAAATGTCGGCCTCCATTGTCAATACACTGATTCAGGCGAATTCGGAAGCTTTGGTCCACTCTTTCAATCATGTTGACCAGTATATTGGCAATTTCGCTTTGAATGCTATTCTGTAGGTCTTCCAAGGTCTGTGGACGATCGTTATAAACCAGGGATTTGAGATAATAATCACAGGGGGCTAAATCAGGCGAGCGCGCAGGCCAGTTCACATCCCCTCTCAGGGAGATCAGTCACCCGGGGAAGGCTTCTCTCAAAAAACAATTAAAATCCTGGCGGTGTGTTCTGTGCTTCCATCTTGCTGAAACCACACATTGTCCCATTCCATTTATTCGAGAGTAGGCAAAGAAAAAACAAACTCCTGGATCATTGTCAAATAACGGTCTTAATTTACAATTAAAGCCAATGATCCCTACTTTTGAGATTGCGCACCATACCGTGACACAATCCTAAAGAAGGGGCATCTCATGAAGTTTCCTGGGATTTGTTTCACTCCAGTACCGCATATTCTGTTTGTTAACACAGCCAGTAAGGTGAAAATGTGCCTCGTCTGTAGAGGCGTGCAGTCAATGGAAGCAAGGGAAGCAATGCTTCCACCATTTAAGAAGAAAAGAAAAAGAAATTAAACCCCAACAATTATTATGACAGCAGAATAAATTTTATTCGCACATTTATGCTTGCCTATATTTGTATACACCATACGGTACCGTTCACTTTGAATCGTTATTGGCGTTAGACCCTGATGAGCCCGACTACAATTGAAGAAATGTATCCTATTCGTCGAAATTTCTACTCTCTTTTTTTTCTCTTAATTTCAAAAATAGTTCTGCTTTTTGGTGCTTTGTAATGAATAGTTTAAAAGATTTTTCGCTTTTCTTAGCAATAATATCCAGTGATTAGAGTTTTATGATTTTTATTTAGATACTTCAACGCCGTGTTAGAATTAAGAAAAAATTAACGAATTTGGATACGATAAAGGAAGCAAATTTAGCTTTGCAGTCATCAGCTTGCATCTGGCAACTTTGTGGGTTGGCAGAATCTAGGAAAAAGAAATAAAAGATCTAAGAAAACTTTGATGCACCTATTATTATGCTCTGAAGCTTAAACGTTTTCAGGTTATATTTAAATACTGGTTCTGAGAATGAAAGCAGCTATGTAGCCTAAGCTTTGTATGGTGACGCTCTTGTATCTTAAGCATTTTGCTTATATTTCCTGGATTCTCGCAACCCTACATGATTCACCCCTCATATCTTTAAGATCACTTTGTAGTGCGAGTAAATGCTTAGATATGTGTGGCGTATTGTTTATTCATTTTTCCAGTGATAATCCCCCTTTTAAAAAAGATGGATGCAAATAAAATTGTGAGAAAATGCGATTGCATTATTGACAAATGAGTAAAAAGGAAGTTCAGTGCGATGACTTATAATGAAAAAGAAAATATTATTAAAACAGGTAGGCCTACGCCTAGACTAGATGTCATCCAAAACTGTTGCACTCGCAAATAAAATGTAGGCCAATATGATAGAACATTTTGGCTTGTGGTTGTGCATACTTACAGAAGCTATTTTAACATTTAAATATAGTTTGAAAAGAATAACACTTAACAAAAATTCTATTTAAATAAAGTGATTAGATTGCAATTTTATAGTTATTTTTTAATGAACAACATATTTACTTTAATTAACATATTTATTTTTGTAAAACTTGAATTGCTTCCTCATCTTCACAAGTCACCGCACGCCACTGCTCGCCCGAACGAACACAAGTACGTCGTTGGGTAAGGTGTCAAACAGCTGCTCACATGATGTTTGTTGGGTTATATAATCACACTCCGTTAGATGTTGGACAAAATCATTTTGTATGGGTGAAGATGAAGTTCATCGTGAAGAATTCGAAGAAGAGAACGTCACAACATGCCAAGAGCAACTACATGTTTACGAGCAGAACGTTTGGGACACTACACATAGACTGACGAACTCGTTCGATATTTTCAGGTGTTGTAACGTTCCTTGTAGGTCCTTTGTTTCTTTTGGACACACGATCGTTACCCTGAAGGCACCCACCCACAATCAAATCGATTTACGATCAGGAATACGGCCTCGCAGGGGACTTTCGAAGTGACGATGAAAGACGCGTTGTACGACGATGACAAAGTGTCCATTAAAAAAATACACCTCTACGGCAAAAGCAGTCTACTACCTCGACCACAGCATGTTTGCGACTGAAACGAGTGTGGAAACAAATCCCCCATCCAAACCCCTCCCAGTGAGTCCTTCCCAACTACACTGTGACCATTCTTAAAGACGCCTCTTCCTTTTTAAATAAAGAAGTTCTTACGCCCCCATCGTCTATGTTAAAGAATAAAATCTTTAAATATAACTTTACATCAAAAAAATGTGAAACTAATTATTTAGCCATATTCATCATCGATTTACTCTTTCTTCACCTCTGACTTACTCCCATTACCTAATCTTTTAACTAACTTCGATCGACCTTAGGGTTTTTGCTGGATCATAATCCCCAATAACCTACGGTTCTAAATAATGTACATTATTTCATAATTCCTGAGGTTTAATTTTTAAATTTTAATGACTAAAAGCATTAAAATCTGCTGCCTAGATTATTCAGAAGTATCATTTAAATTTACATTCATTGATGAACTCAAAAAAGGAAATGGCCGATGGTTAAGTTATGTAAGACGAATATGAACGGGAAAGAAGAGATTTGTAGAATAGAGTACAATCAGATGCGACTCCTGCCGGAAAGGATAAGGTAGACATGACTGTTGTATTAGGTAAGGAGTAGCATGGATATAGTTTTTTAGACAATGTAATAATAGAAATGAGGCCGCGAAGGAAAGATTTGGAAAAGACTTTGGGCGAGTGATGGCTGAAATTAAGAACTAGGATCGGTTGACGATTGAAAACCACATGAATGGACGAATAGTTGAGAGCGTAAGCGATGGTATAACGTGGTTTATAGGTAACCTTGGGGAGCTTTGGAATTTGAGTGGTAGGTTGTATGTGCCGAAACTACTGGTGTTAGGTAAACACATTCATCTCCCCGAAAAGTGAAGGAGGAGCCCGATGGGAAGACAATAAAACGAGGTATAGTATCGTAGAAGCAAGACTGGCCACTTTCGTGTAGGATTTAAATCTTTATAGTGTTGTGGTTCAACACTGCCAGGCGCAACAGATTACCTTGTTAATGACGGATGGGAGCCTCACCTGATAATATCCCATCAAAGGAAAACTTCTTAAATTCTAGAGCCGTGCCTTCGTAGTGTGGGGTTCTAGAGCCGTGCCTTCGTAGTGTGGAGGACGCAAATTATTGGCTTCCCACATCTGATGAAGAGAAAGCGAGAGCAAAATTCTCCTCGATCTCCGCCTCGCTAGATAAATGCCATAAAGGAGGACATGCCAGACTCCAAATTTAAAAAGGAATAAACCCAGCTTGTCGACAGCGAGATTCATTCATTCACTTCAGAGACGTTCAACAGAAGTCAGCGTTTTTTAATCCTATCCGCGCCGAGAAGACTAGCGTATCCCTGCGACCTCTCATTTTCCTAATGATATCCATAATATCAGTCGTCTGCAATTCGAAGGCAAATGTGGCAGTTAATCGCTCCATTCCTTATTCATCATCGAGTGACTCTCACGGCCGCATCGAAGCCTACTTCCATTCTTTGGCTTTTTTTCTCTTTGTGCAACTTCACCTAAATTTAAAAAGAATAATAAATCACTTCGCGAGTTCGCAAATTTGAACATATATAGGGCGTAAAGCATAATTTTTTATTCGCATATCATTACAGTGTTTTCACAGTGCTTCTAGCGAACCTAATAAATTCAGTGTTTTCATTAAAAGCGACTGAATTCCCAGTAGCAATTCTTACTAAAGTGAAGTCTATCTTCTATGAGTTACTAAAATATTTTCTATAGTTAATCAATATCGTTAAATTAGTTATTTTCTGTAATAAAACATAGAGTATAATCTCTTTACTTGCAACCTTTCAGAGTAAAAGACTATATATTATGGTCTTAAGAACTTCATTCCGAGTGGGAGGCGAATCACAACAGGCAAATAATTTTCCCTGTCATACAGTTTAGTGCTCATAGTGCCTGCAATTTTAAGTCGCTAACTGTCCAGATTTGGCTGTAAATGAACGGCCAAAGTTCCATTTGTTTAAAAAACGCGATTTCTTTTGACAATTAATCGCGGCTATGAGATGCAATTAAAACACCAACATTAACCGTGGAAAAACTAGGGTTTAAAGGACCATTTTTGCGGCTGCAATATTTTAAAAAACACGATGATAGACATTATCAGCAACTCCAAGACTCAAATAATTTAGATATTTTTTGTATTCAAAACTCACTCCCATCTGTTTGAGACGCGCTGTAAAGTCTGTGGCTACCATCTGCGTACTCACGTTTGCCTACCTGCCCGCTCACCCATCCGCTTGCTCGCACTACGTAATGTGAAAATCATTTTCGCTTAGTCTGTCATGATACACTACTTCATTACTCAAAAGTAAAAATAAACCTTACATTCTTATACCTAACAAATTTTAATTGCGCAATTTAACTCAAGCAGAGAATTCAATTTGTTCAAGATAGTTCTTTATGCCTTGACAACACAAGTATCTTTTCTAGTTGTATATAAATCTTATGTATATGCACTAAAGGCATCCTGTACTTGATTTAATAACATGATTCTTCTTTGGCTACATATATGTGCAATGTGCATTAGTATATATAAAAATGTGGCCTTACTCACTTCCAAAGAGTGCAAATTGTTTGAGCGCAAATGACTGAAGCCTTATTAACAAAATCTTCCAAATAATTCAACGTTTCGAGAGGAACTGTATCTAGAGTCATGCTGGTGTACCAAAAACATAGAAAAATTGCTCTGGGAAGCGTAACTCAGTGACAGAAACTGAATATCATTAAAACCCATCGTTTTGATAAATCACAGCAAGTAATATGACTGGAGATTTAAACCAACCTGGAAACGCTGCTGTAGCCAAAACTTTTCTTTCACCAATGTTAAAAAACCGCCTGAAATAGTGGAAAGACCACAGAAAGTGAACAATGGACCAGTGTAGGAATGTCATCTCTTTGACGAATCATCCTTCACACATTTTCCTTGCTCAGGACGAATTTATGTATGGAGTACACCCAAAGAAGCTTTTGATCACCATTGCCTGACTCAAACCGGTAAACATGAAAGAGGTTCTATAATAATTTAAGCGGCAATATCGTGGAATTCTCTTGGTACTCTGCTAAAACACTGAATGGTAAAGTTACTTCTAAGGCGTATTTTCTAATTTTGGCTTGCAAAATGAACCTAACGCTACAATCACCGTTTCCAAATGGTAGTGTCATCTTCCTAAGCGATAATGAGCCGATTCACAGCTAAAATTATTAAAAAAAAGCACATCATTTATGTAGAATACTTGAATTGTCCCCACAATCCCCTGATCCTAACACCATTGAACACCTCTGGTGTGTTTTGGAGCATCATGTAATGCATCATTCCCCTGCCATTATCTCTGAGAGAGCTGGAACAGCTTCTACCTCAGGAATGGATTAAAATTCCCATAGCCAATGTCCAAAACTAGTATGACTCTATCTTTCGATGTATTGAATCAATTATTGCTGCCAAAGGACGACAAACTTGTTATTAAATAATTTAATTGTTATTTAACATGGTTTCCATTATTTTTTAAACCCCTGAATATGTATTTACTTATATATGTTCATGGTTATGTACCATAGTATAGCAGTACTTTCTTGCTTTAGGAAGACTAGAGAGATAGGCAGCTGTCTCTTTCACCCATGAAGTGGAACTACATTACTTGAAAGAGTTCTTGTGAATCACTTCACATTAGTTTATAGAAATTTAGTTATATTATTCAAATATTATATTAGTTTTGTAGGCCAAGGGTCTTTAGTTGATGTTATTAGTTCTAGATTGATATTTCTAGTATTATTCTTTACCCATCACAAGCTTTATTTCCTGTATTATTAATTCATTATCACTTCCAGTTATCGTTCCATTAAACTCATAATTTTGACTTATTACAATTTCGATATAATTAATTATACTATTTTATTATCACTTTCTGTTATAACTTCATTATTATCATCATTTTATTATCAGTCTACTGTAAATGAAATACAATTACAAGGCCAACACTGACAGGGAAATACACGTGTCGATGTTATGTTAAGAGGGTCCCAATTGAGCGATGTCGGGGGTGGGGTCAAGTTGGGTTGATACAATTATTGGACAAAATATGACATTAAAAGTATGAGGTATGTGTTCTGGTTGTGGACCTGGAGTAAGCATATGACCATGCCAATCAAGAAGGAATTGAACTTCTAATTTCTAGCAGTTGCATGGACCACTACCAGATGATGGGTGCTATAAAATTTCCACATCATGCAACAGATTCCATCCACTCTAACCTGGTCCCCTCAGGAGAGCCTCAAAGAAATCGCAGCCCCACTCAATTGTGGTAACGTTGGTGGAGGTCCTACAACACAGGTTGTAGGATCAAAGGTTTCTCCCTTAATCCCCCCAGCGGGCGGAAGGAGCAGAGCTGCCCTCTGCTACCTAGGAGTTACAAACAACACCAACCAATAGAGAAGTACTTTGGTACTTTTTATGAATGAATGGAGTAGGTATTCATTCAACTGCTGGGTGGAGTGAAAGTATTTAGGGGGTGGACTGGTTCTATCAGAATGAGGAATTGAGTGTCCTTGACCGGCCATAGTTCATTCTTCTTTTTTTTCTTCTACTAATCTTTCTTCTTACAATCTGAGAGAATGGATCACAAGTATTGATTGCCTAAGCTGGGTGTCTAGTCATACACAGTACTTCCTTTCTCTTTCAGCTGAGAATGCTCTCAGTCTCCCTTTAACTGCCACTATGTGTCTGCAGTACTATGACAGTTTATTTAGAGAGCATGAAAAAGAATAGTTGCTATAAACTATTGGTCCCCAGTCCCCAGCAGAACTTAAATGTTTAGCAAGTGCTAAGAATCTCTGGATTAGTTTTAAGTTTCTTTCGGTTTAAGTTATTGTTGTTTAGTATTTTCCCGTTGCTTGTATGTGATGATGCTGAGTTGAATTCCGGTCTTGATAACTCTAATCAAAAGTATCAAATTCTTTTTATAGTAAATTAGGGAGCTATACTCTAATCTTGATGAATTTACAATTGCCTCTAAGGATTTCGTAATTGTTCTGTGTTCTGAGACTTTAGTGTCGGACAGACGAAATATCTCTGAATTACTCTCACCTGATTTTAATAAACCTATTCCGCTCTTACCTGATTCTAGACCGCGAGTTCGTGGCTTAGCTAATTATATCTTGTTTGGATTTTCAGCCTCTGTCAGATCCGATTTTAAATGTAATTGTCATGAACTTCAGTTAGTTAAGGTTAGCAGCGGAATTAATAACTGTCATTATATTTAGTCTATAGCGTAACACAGATTTGGATAGTAGGATATTTGATTGTCGCCTTGCTTCTATGAAAAGAATTCAGGAGTTTGACTGTGTCAGGTTTTATTTTTGTCGCTGACTTGAATGTTCATCATAAAGAATGGCTCAATTCAGTCAGTGACACTGATCGGTCTGGGATAGCTGTACTTGATTTTTTCAAATTTGTCTGGGTGTGAACAGCTTATTACTGAATCGACTCACCACAATGGAAATTGCCTGGATTTACTGTTGCCAGATGTACCTAATCTTGGTAGGTCTGATTATTCTATTATTTCTTTTAAAATGAAACTTAATTTTGAGCTTCCGAATATAAAAATATCTCGTTAAGTCTATGTTAAGTCTCGTGCAGCTTGGCCTGGTGTATTTATTCCATGACTTTGATAATATACAATGGAGTAATATATATAAATCTCCTAATCCTATTGATGATTTTAACGCTGCCCTTGTTAATACAATAAAACGTAGAATTCCTAATAAGATCATAAGATGTAGACTAAAGACAACGTGTGGTTCACCGATGGTTGTAGCATGGCATAACAAGAGAAGTAATCTGCTTATCGCCTATGGTCTCGCAACAAAACTAGATTGTTATCGGAAAATTATGCGAGACTTAGATCTTACGGTCAAGCTGTTTATAATGATGCACAAGCAGAATATAATAGTTATTTACGTGAAATTCTGACCAATGAACCCCAACCGCACAAATTGTAGTCCACTTTAAAGAATTTTCATTTTGGAATTGATTTTACATTACTTCCCATTCGAAGGAACAGTGACGTTTCACCCATCTGTTAAGGTTGAAGTTTTGTCATCTGTGTTTCAGAGAAAGCAAAGTGATCAAGAACTGGATATCCTTTCGACCTGTTATCCTAATCCAGAACTCTCATATTTTGCCTTTAAGTCCTAAGAATTAAAATATTATTTAGATGATTTTGATTAATTCGTTGGCACTGATCCAAATGAAATATTTACACTTTTTCTGAAAACTTTATCTAAGAAACTGGCTCCTAAACTTGCCAAGATATTCAGAAGTCTTCTAGTCTCTGGTAGGTTTTCAGTGTCTGGAGGACTGCCAATGTTTCTCCAATTCCTAAGGAGCCTCTCCTACACAATTTCCCTTGAAATATAGAACAATTTTTATTGCTCCAATTCTTTCAAATGTTTATCAAAAGTTATTAGAAAGATGCTTGTAGAAGTTTGTGAATTCCAAAATATTTTTGCCTGCTATGCAATTTGGTTTCAGAAAATGTCTTAGCAGTACTGATGCCTTATTTGCATCAACCCACTATCTGCAATCCTCTTTGAATGCTCACTCTGAGGCCAAGGTTATTTCTCTCCATTTTAGCTCTGATTTTGATTCAGTGAATCATAAGGCTTTATTGTATAAGTTGCAATTGATGAATATTGGTGTTCCAAATATTAATGTATTAGGAGAATTTTTCATTGGCTATCAGCAGCATGTTTTTGTTGATTTAATTTATAGCTCTCTTAAACCAGTTTTATCTGGCGTTTCACAGGGTAGTGTTTAGGGTCCCTTGTTTTTTTATATTGCACACGGTCGACATGTGGTCAAATTTAGAAAGTAAATTAATTGGTTATGCTGATGATAGTACCTTGTATGCCTCTGTTAACTCTCCCAGTGATCGTACCTCTGTGGCTGATTCCCTGAATAGAGACCTTTATAGAATACAATTGTGGTGTCTTAAATGGGGCATGAAGCTAAACCCAAGCAAGTCACAATTTATAATTGTTAGTAGATCGAGAACTTATGACCCTCCTCATCCACCATGGTTTCTCTGCGGGTCTCCTTTGATAATCTCTTGCTCTCTTAAATTCTTGTGTGTTTTGAGAGAGGGTAAGCTTAATTTTGAGAAGCATCTGAGATCTATGGCTTCCTCTATTGCACAAAAAACTGGACATCTTCGTAAGTGCTTCTGAGCACTAGGTAATAATGACGATGTTTTAAAATATTTTAACGCATTCATCCTACCAAGATTTAAGTATTGCATGCTTATATGGCCTTCTACAGCTAAATATTATCTTAAATTATTAGACCGAGCTTTAAATTGTATTCGTTTCATTCTACCAGATTTAATAATCGATTTGGAAAAAACGTAGAAAAATTGGTGGTTTGTTTCTCTTGTACAAGATTTTTCAATAATGTTAACCATCCCTTATACTTGAGACTACCTGCTCCTTTTATCCACAACAGACCTACTAGGCGTACCATAGCTCTGAATGACTATACATTTTCCAATATTAACTTCAGAACTAATCAGTTTTTCAAATGTTTTGTTCCATATTAGAGCAAATTATGGAACGATCTTCCAAATGAAATGTTCATTGTGTTGACCTGAGTGCTTTTTTTCCTAATTTATATTTGTTTTTATTATATTTTAGGGAATTCTTGTGTCTCAACTTTGTGTAGTCTAGTCATTTCTTACGGTACTAATGTCATGTGTGACCTTCAACCTGTTTGGAAGCTTAAGAAGTTTCTAAAATAATAATGATAATAAAGTAAGTCATTTATTCCGATGAGCGGTTTCGGGCGTGGTGCTATGACGTAAGGATGTGCGAGGTTACCGAGGCTATTTGATATCTTTAGGTCTTGTGTTTAAAGGGAAGTACGCCAGGGAGTGATGGGAAATAGTATGGAATTGATGATGTTTGGTGACGGCTGGGTGGTGTCGATTTTTATGCATGCTGATGACATTGTATTAATTGCTGAAAGAGAGAGAGGGACATTTGGAAATGTTGATCGAGTCGTTTGGGAGGGTACATATGAGAAAGATCTGACAAACTATGCATAAATGAGCTAGGTAATGAGGATGGGCTGGGGTGGTATATTGGAATAATTGAGGTGTCGTGCCTGGCAGAGGTATGAGAGAAAATGGGATAACAACATTGCAAATAGCAATAAAGTCTCAGGGACACACAGAACGCTAGTGAATGATAAACGTTAAAGTGGAAGGAAAGCAGATTATCGTGTGGAGGGAGAAGCAAAGATAAAATTTTAAATCAGTGTAATAGACAAATTGAGACGAAAAAATCATATAGTAAAAGCAAATGCGTAAGAGTAAAATAGTAAAAAATGTATTCTGCAAACTATTTATATCACGTCTTCTTTCGTTGTATTCAATATATATGCAATGCAAAGTTACACTAAGCATTTATTTAATATGTAACTCATTTAAAGTTTATTTTAAGTTTTAGGGATTATTTAATCAAAACAAATGTTTCCTTTATATGCACCTTTACATTTATTACTTAATACAAACTGAAAAAATAAATTCACCCAAACCTGATCTAATTCCAGCTTAATTGACGTCTTCGAAGTATGTAAATAGAACTCAAACACGAAATAATAAAGGAATCCTCTGCTCGCAGGGGAAATTATTGCAGCATAATCAACATCATTTATATCTGAATTATCCTTGGATTATGGAGCTCATGCCAGGCAATACTTCCACTGGCAACCTCACATTCTGAGACAAGAAAATAACTCCTCATCAGGGGATGAAATATTTCTGGTCGTTTCAGATGTTGAACGCAACTCAATGCCAGACCTTTCTCTCGAGGTAATTGGCGGCAAATTATTCACATCTTTTTCATCTTTTTCCATCGTCAGTGAGTGAGCAACGTAAACAAACATTGCGGCTCGGTAAACTTAGTATTTGAGCTGCAAATTTAGAGAGATCTGCGAAATATTAGATCCCTTCCCCACAAATAATAGGCTTGGTTGAACACCTTCGTATACTTCCTCTTTTGTTCTTCATTCTCTCTAAAACACTTTTTTTTAGTTTACATCAGGCAAATGTAAAGCTTTTTTACGTACCACTTTAGTAGAATCAATCTTAAAAAAAAAAAACATTAACACTAAAAAAGACGTGTATTATTAGCGTAATATTTAATATATGTGTGGTGTTGTCAAATTGTCAGTGTATAAGTCTTGGTTTTTGAACACCCTTTATTTATTTTAAGAACTAGGCTGTTTTGTTCATTTGTTTTAATAAATTCTTTTAATATTATTAATTTAATATCACACATAATTAAAAACTGCCGTGGGCACTTGAAAGATAAAAAAGTGAATACCTCATTTTCGCTATTTTATTGATAGAAATAATCGAAAGCGGGTTTATTTTTATACAAGCCTCGGTACCTGTATGTCCTAGCCTAAAATTTTGAGATACCTTAGTCGTCATTTTCTAGGCTATTAATTTTGTATCATTATTATTAATTTCATATGCCTTAACGTTAAATGAGGATTATTATGGAAGTTTCAAAAGACTACATTCACAACGTTAAGCATTCGAAGTTTAGTAAAGGCAACAATGCTAAGTAAACAGCGGAAGGTTTGTGTCAAGTACGAGGGGCGGTCAATAAGTTTTGCAATTCGGATATAAGGAAACGAGATATTAGGAGAAGTGTTTTATTATTTTTCAATATAACTACCCTCTACTTCAATGCACTTGCGCCACTTGTCCCTGAGGCTTCGAATTCCCGACAACCAGAAATCTCCCGACTGCTGTTCAATCCACTCCTGGATGGCGAGCTGGACATCTTCTTCGTCCCCAAACCAGCGTTCACGCAGTGAAGCCTTGAGCTGGTGGAATAAAAAGTAGTCGCTAGGGGCCAGATCTGGACTGTAGGGGGATCGTTGAGCTCCTCGAATTAGCACTCGCGCAGGGCAGCTTGTGCAACTCTGGCCTTGTGGACTTTGACGACGTTGAAGTCAATCATGGGGCGTGAGTTTTCTAGGGAACCAACGGGCACAGACCTTGGTCATGGTCAAATTGTCGTGGATGATGTTGATAACACTTCCATGTGATATTACAAGTTCTCACTCGATTTTTCGACCTTCACCCGTCGATTTTAGAAGATCATCCTCTCCACACAGGCCACATTGTCCTCGTTGGTCACATCTGACGGGCGTCCTGGGCGGGGGTAATCTTCAAGGGACTGACGACCATGGCGGAACTCCCTATTTCAGCGAGCAATCGTTGCATAGGAAGGGGCGGTGTCGGTGTACACTGTGTCGTGGTATGACATTATATTACATCAATACCATATTATATCTATGGGGAGGGACCAATAACTTAGAGGCGAACCAAAAAGGGACGGAACACCACTAGTTTAGACGGGCTGAGTAGCGAGAAAGAGTGCAACGAGGTCAGGTAAATTATGGGCAATGGCAAAGCTCAAGGTTATTTAAAGAGGCATGTAAAAAAATATAATTTTATTTACATAAAAATAATGAGAGAATTGACGGGCAAAATTACATCAGATGAACGAGGGGGGGGGGAGGAGATTGTAGTTATGAATCAGACTATGAAGTTAAAATTAATGTGTTACGGGAGGAGACTATTCAAATGGAGGGAGTTAACGCAAATGGGTTACTGAAGGGGAAGATGGGTTGGTTTACAGAGGATTCCAGGTGAGACGTCGGGGTAAGGATTCACGGATGTCTTCTGCACGTTAGGCGAGGCCGCTCGAAGCTTCTGAGTGGGATGTTAAAGTGATGACGGTTCTCCAAAAAAGAAGGGGGGGGGGGTAACGTCCGGTCCAGGGGAGAGTATTTCCGCCACCCGAAAACGAGGGGCGAACGAGGAGGGCTTCGACAAGAGTTGACGAGAGAAGTCGGAAAAATCAATCGGTAGCGATCGTTAAATGGAATTACCTCACTGGCTGGGGCTAATTCCAATACAGAAAAATAGTTCAGCTGTCATTTTGCTTTGTTGTTAGTACCTGACTTGGAACTAGGGGAATTTTCTTGGGGTCGAGGCGAGACTTCTCAACTCTGTGTCGGTTTCATGGGAAACAAGCAATATATATGTCTGAGGCTCTTCCCATGGCGAGGGGGGGGGGGGTAGTGGGAAACAGCTCTACTCTCGAATGGCCTCACATCTTCTTGCTGAGTCTATTATAGCCCGTGTAAAGGCGAATCGTGGTGGACGCGGTTCGAGGCTACCGCTTGTGGAAGGGGAGGGGGGTTAGGCTTACCAATTTAAGCCTAACAGAATCTTCTCCAGCACATGGAACTTCCCGGCTGGAAAAAAAATTCCACGTGGAATTCCCTCACACACTGCAACCATGCGTTCATGGATCTCTTTTGCATTCTTGCCTTCCTTGGTCAAAAATTTGATCACTGCGCGGGGCTCAACCTTCTCCATTGTTAAAAAATTTGTGACTGACGATCTGCGATCAGCTACTGCTTCTTAAATAGACCTAACACCCCCACAAACAGCCATCCCCCTTCCTATGTTTTGCCCTACCGATTCGCAAAACTTATTGACCGCCCCTCGTATATGTACAGTAGAGGAAATATTTTGGCTCTGGAAACGTTAGTCTCAAAGATGAACCCCTTTCAGGACGACCAGTGGAATTTATCAAGATCTTTTAGACATAACAGTGTAAGAAAATCGAGATTGTAACTGTTAAACAATAGGCTTAAAAACTGCAATTGCCATTCAAAGGAGACAGGCAAAGTTTCAAGATTGGGGAATTGGAATTTCTCAATTCCCGTCAGAGGTACACTTGCAATAATGCAGAAATATTTGTTCATCTCTCTTTTCTCGACTAAATTGGACTATATTTAATTAAGATTGTTACAGGAAACGAAAAGTGAGTTATATACAATAATATCAAACGTACAGGCAATGGATTAGTCTTGGGGAAAATAAACACAGAGGCCTCTCTTAGGAAGATTCTTTTGTGCGTTGGGTAGAAGATGAATGACATAATCCATGTTGAACTTCTTAACCTTAATCAGACTTAATCAGCTCTTTCATCAAGGACAACGGTTGACCTCATATCGCAAGAGAGACCATACAAAAACTTAACAATTTCGATGGTAAATTAATGAGTCATCTTCGCTACTCATCCAATGAGGCCACATCAGATTAATCTCCCTTTATAAGTTAAGAAAATCAGCTGAATGAAGTGAAGATGCGACGAACAGAAGAGATCGAAACAACCTTCGAGAACTTTGTTAAATTAAATCAAACGATCTTTAAAACAATGGATTCGAAAAATTTGTTGTTAGTTAAGACCAATGGTATAAACTAGTCAAAACTATATTACTCTTTAAATTAATAGATAAATATTTATTTAAATATAAATAACTTTTAAGAGTTTTTTTATTTCTATCCATAAATTAATGCTATGAAAACAAAGTCAACACACCTAAATCGTGTGCTCTCAAATATTCTAACTTATGACCTTACGACCTACAAAGCTTTCAATAATTCCCGCTCTAACCTTCAGAGGACCTTGGCAATTATATCAATCAAAATAGAATATAATACAACATAATGGTTTTAAATTTATTTATAATCGGCCTAAAAGTTACGATGGTATTGCCAAAAAACTCATTAAAATGTTTACCATCAGACCGTTCGACCGACTGACCGACTGACCCACATAGTAACTTATAGATTCGTATACACGCGACTAAAAAGGCACATTTATTATGTGGTGAGCTAATATTTTAAATTGATGTCCTGGCGTGCAAAAAGATAGAATACTAAAGATGATGGATTGAATAAGAAAGAATTTAAGACGAAGTTGCCTGACAGAGGAAGGAGGGGGGGGGGGAGGGTCAAGTGAATGATAATGTGCATGAATGGTGTGTCTGAAAGGGTGTGCCAACGGCCTTGCATTAATCTTCTGCCGTGTTGATACATAGCTTGATGAGAGGCAACAAGGCATAGGTTAAACATCTGTAGACCAGTGATTTTCAACCTTTTTTTGATAGTGGTACGCTAATTGCTATCGAGAAGCAGCCGCGCCACCCCTAATATAAAATAATTTACGTATAAATACTTATTTATGCAGAAAGCACTTATTTATGCAGAAAGCACTTCAAAATTAAGCAAGATTGACATTTAACCTAATTTAATCGAAATAAGACATAGAAAAATAGAAAATAAATAAATTTTATCTTTTATAGTTTAAAGGCAAACTTGAGCTTGATGATTATAACATAATTATTTAATATTGGGACGTGGAATTGACAAGGCAACTCTCATTTATTCATACACTGTCTGCAATCTTTCTCGTTCGTTGTTTTTATGTTACACAATGCAGAGAAGAGAATTTCAAAATACCTACAAGTATTGTTAGATTTATTTAGAATGTTTGAAAAACACATTTTTTGTGGGCAATTTATACATTTTAAAAATGCTTTCTTGGTCGTCACATCGGCAACCTAAGATGCCGCGGCACACTGGGGTTGTAAACCACTGCTGTAGAAGGACACTGGTATGTGGCAAATAGACATTTGGTTTTGTGTTTGTTAGAGCATAAAGGGCTTGGATAGGGGGGTATCTATGTGGTGTTGATGAACCCCTATCTACTTTATGTTATGAATAATGCTGTTGATGGTGATATTCGAAGGACAGCCTCCTACATTTTCCATTTGGATCAAATAAATTATTTAGGATTTTAAAGTTTTTACGAACTATTGAGAACAAATCTAAGGATATCTTGTATTGTATGGGCTAAATTTAGTAAGGTAGAGGCTTGAATGTAGCATAGGTTAAGTCAAGATTTCTCCAAATGGCAGATGTTTATTAGTATATTTAAAAGCAATTTTGAAAAATTACACAAGTCCGTTAAACTATTATTTTTAGTGCTGTTAATTTTTAACGAAAGTTCTATAATTGTTTTTTTTAGGATGACTTTTACATTTTATTTTAATTAATGTTCTTACAAGAGGGATAAATGGGTTACTACTTATAGCCAAAGACGGCTATATTTAAACAAGTTCTGCTGACCAAAAAGTCGCGTGCTCTCACTTATTCTGATTTATGACCTTACGACCTTCGAAACTTTCAATAGTTCACGAACTAACCTTGGGAGGGCCTTGGAAATTATATCATTCAAAAGAGAATGTAAAACAACATAAGAGTTTTAAATTCTGTTAGACTCGGTCTAATAGTTATGATTTTATTGCCAAATAATTCCACAACTATCCTTTGGAGGACTTTGGCAATTATATTATTCAAATGAGAATGTAAAACAACATAAGGACTTAGACTTCGTTAGACTCGACCGAATAGTTATGATGTTATTACCAAATCAAAATAATTCCTGGGTTAACCTTGAGAGGAACTCACCAATTATATCATTCGAAAGAAAATGTAAAACAATATAAGTGATTTAAATTTCGTTATAATTGGAAGAAGAGTTACAATGTTATTACTAAAACAAAAAAATGTAAAACAGGGATCGACCGAACGACATAGTGCGATATAGAGTCGCCCACGACTAAATAAAAAATGAAGTGCACTTTTAAAAGAAAAATCAGCTTTCTTTGGAAAGAGTGTGGATTCGAACCCATCTTTAAACTGTAAGTGTTGTGGCCGCTTCTTCTCGCGTATCTCACCTGGGCGGTTACTAACGAAGAACGAAGACGAGGTGGGTCCGTCTGGCATTGGCACCCTCTTAGGAGGAGAGAAGTAAGAACCCCACCCCCTCTCCGGAAAAAATGAATAATACTAAGAAAGTAATCAAAGAGTAGAAGACCTCTGGGCTACTCCCGGAGAGGCTGTCAGACGAATTTAAGCTCCAATGTTTAAGCAGCTTTCTAGTTATTAGCTCTACGGAAGGAACACGATTGAGGCTGACGCATGTTCCTTCAGTGTAAGTGTTTATCCAGCTATCTTGGTAGAGCACCAAGGGTTTCTTGGCTTTATTGGGAACCTTCTGGATAATGTGGATAATCCTGCCCAGATGACAAACTCAGTGATCTTTTAGTACTTAGTGATACAATTGTGATTACTGGCTCTCACTCTACCTTTAACTTTGTAAAAAGTAGTTTATACCATAGAACTTGTACATTACTCCGTTGTGGATATTGTTTAAGAGATGGCCGACCAGGGTGGCACGAATAAGGAAGGAGGGAGAGCTCGAGATCCAATCCAACACTCTTCGTATTATTTGACCTAGATAATATCCCTGAATCCTTGATGTGAAAGAATGCCCCCGAAGGACCACCGTGAAAGGAAGCCCCCTCGGAAATACTATTCTATTCTTGCAAGACTACGTGTGCCAGCGTGAGAATTTTAGAAAGTTCGATAAAGAATCGGTCCCTCGCTTAATCACCCGTCATATCTGTGTTTGCTTTCGGACGCCACAAGTCCCACCTCCCTCCCATGCGATAGCGCCGTGCGCAGCCACATTAGCCCTACCCCCATATCGCGAGGCAAGTTTCATCGTCTAGAACGACGCATTATCATGAAATGCGTTTGCTTAATCTGGAGCCAAAAATCCCCTAGGGACCGCAAGGCCCTGAGGTGTCTATCGGATCAGCCACCCGGGTATTTAACCCGAAGCTCACCATCTCTCGAGGAGATTGGAAGCCCGCCATCAACTCCGTTCAGACTGCCGTCTGTTTCCCGTGAACCCCCATAACCAGAATGGATAATGTGAGCATCAGAAATGTTACGAATTAAATTAGATATGAGTTTTGCTCGCTACCGTACATGTATAGTTTACCGAAAACACACAAAGATGGTACTCCGCTTAGGCCGATAATTTCCAGCGTAGGATCCCATGCGTACAAACTCTCTCAATGGCTAGCGAAAATCATATCTAAATTAATTGGTAGCTTTTCTGATGCTCACATTATCCATTCTGATGATTTTGTGAATAAAATTAAAAAGGTTGACCTATCGAATAAGCAGTTAAGTCTTGATCTCAATAGCCTTTTCACAAAAGTTCCCGTCGATGAAGCTCTGGATGTAATTATGAAAAACTTTCCTTTGTCTAACCTAACATTCCTCCTAAAGTGTAATAAAATTGTAAAATTAATTCGTTTGTGTGTGACGGACAATATGTTCAGAGATGAAGATTGTTTTTAAAGGTAGAAATATAGCATGAGTATGGGCAATACCCTTTACTCAATTTTTTGCTATCTGTTTATGGAGGATTTTGAAAAGCACTTCCTTCCTCCTTCCTCCCATTTTACACAATCCCATAACGTGGTTCTGCTATGTAGACGATTTATGTGCCACATGGCCCATCAATGATAGCAGATTTGATTCCTTCTTTAAAAAATTGAATAAGATCCACCCAACTATTACACTTAAAGTAGAATGGGAACTGAACAACTCATTGCCGTTTCTGGATGTAAAAATATCTAAATTAAACAACAAAACATTTTGTTCCGTCTACCGGAAACCAACTAATTATAGTGAGAATAATCATTATTTCTCGTGTCACGATGTATCCGTTAAAAAACTTGTAGTTTCTTCTATGTTCCTGAGAGCATATGGCATTTGTGATCTTTGTTTCTTGTAAAACGAAATTAATACACGTGAGGGACTCACAGAAAGTGAATGGCGCATGTATATCTGCAAATGCTTCAGAACTAGCTAAGGGATGAGCTCATTGCAAATGAATAAAAAGACTTCATTTTCAACAGGACGGGGTTCGAACTCACTGGAAACTCACTGCGCGGGCTTATTTCAATGACAATCCGCAAGGGAGATGGATCAGGCGTGCTGTTGATGAAGACAATGTGGTGTGGAAATATCTACCACGTTCACCTGACCTGACACCTTGCGATTTTTTTTCTCTAGGGTTATGTAAAGG
Source organism: Ceratothoa steindachneri (assembly GCA_963969495.1). Lineage (NCBI taxonomy): Eukaryota > Metazoa > Arthropoda > Malacostraca > Isopoda > Cymothoidae > Ceratothoa > Ceratothoa steindachneri. Next base: position 81,672,347 of record OZ018320.1, read on the forward strand.
CACTGGTCTATGCCCCACTCTTCCTGCAAACCTAGAGAAACTCAAGCACAGAATCACTACCACACTGGAGACTGTTACCAAAGACATGCTGCAGCGTGTTTGTAAGGAGTAGGACTACCGACTTGACATGTGCCGTGTCTTAGGCGGTGCGCATATTGAAAATTTGTGAAATCGTTTATGGAATCCACATACCTTTGATCTTCTCATTAAATTTTTGAGGAATAAATCTTATGTTGCTTATGTTGTTTGCATTGACTATGTAATTTCTGTGATATTTACATCTCAAATGATATCAAATTTTTTGAAACACTCGTTACCCATGAGGTTGAAAATAATAGAACCCTTCCTTTTCTCGATCTTCTTATTCATAGAACATCGACTGGTTGTAAATACTCCATCTATCGCAAACTTACTAATTCAAACTCTTATATTCATTTTTACTCTGCGCATAGTCCCAAAGTCAAACTTTCCGTTTTTTCCTCTATGTTTTTACGGGCTTTACGAGTTGTTAGTCCTGAATATATGGAATCTGAATTCTCCAATATCTTTAAAATTGGCCATAAACTATGTTAACTTATCCCTTTATTCTTAACTGTCTTTCCTCTGCAAAAGACGTTCTATAATACAGCTCCTGCTATCCCTTTTAATGTTAAAAACATTTTGGTTTTACCCTTCTCTGTTTGTTTCATTGACCTTCCCCGTCTTGTAAAAAACTATAACATTTCAGTTGCTTTCAAATACGAGTCACTATAAAAGACATTCTAGTTCACAATAATTGTAATAATATTGGAAGAGTCTATTTGGTCGAATTTTCTGTTTGTTCAAGTAAATATTTTGGACAAACAGGAAAGCAATTATCTATCCGTATTAATCAGCATAAATACAATGTTAGGAGAGCTGTAAATAATAATGCATTTTTTGTGCATATATCCGAAAATAACCACTTAATTAATTGGAATTCATCAAAATTTATTTTTCGCTCGAATAACTCAATTAAAGGAAACCTTATTGAATGTTCATGTATAAGCCAATTTAATAACTTTAACATTTTCTATGCCTTTTTTAAAATTGATCTTGTTATGAAAAAACTTATTCTTAAAGAAATTAGCTTTGATTTATGTTCCTAATTGTTTTTAAAATTTTAATTTTTATGGGAACCCGATTTGTCAATTTAATTATTGCAGTGGTTTTGTATTAACATTATTTTATTTCTCTTCCTCTCTCCTTGTGGCTCTCCCCTTTGTTTTAATTTATTTCTCATGTATCTCCTAATCTCCCTATTTAGACTATTGCTTTATCCGTTAATAGTTTTAACCCTTTTGTCTCTGTTCTTGACTCTTTCTTGCCTCTCGGTTTGACCTTGCTACCTGTTATAGCTAAATCTAATGTGAATTTACCCATCCCTCCCCTACTTCCTCATTGGTGATTTCTTGTCTTAGAGGCGGTCCTTTATCTTTTACTAGCTTATTATATTATTTTCTCGTGTAGTTATCCTTGAGAATGAACTGAATAAAGTTAGAAAGTACTTGGAAGCACCTTTTCATTTTTCTTGCGGGACATTGCATATATATATCTATATATATATATATATGTATAAATCTTTCATGAATGCGAAAGAATGATTAAATGGATTCATATATATATATATATATATATATATATATATATATATATATATATATATATATATATATATATGTATAAATCTTTCATGAACGCGAAAGAATGACTAAATGGATTCATATATATATATATATATATATATATATATATATATATATATATATATTTATATATATACAGTGGAGCAAAACAAAAATTCGTAGACCTGAAAAACATTTATTAACAAGTTACATTATCTAAATTAACAAACTTAAACAAATGATGGTGATTAGAATAAAGTGCATTAGTTTTAAATGAACAAACCAACACTTCAAGTGAAATACATTCAAATTTAAATTATTCAAATTAGGTAGTGCAAAAGAGCCTTCGTACACATCTATTATTCCAATTTAGTATTTTGTTTCATAATCAATGCTAGCAATAAATGCATTTAGACGTTTTTTATAGTTTGCGACGTGTTTTTCATCTTTGTGTCAGTATTTTCACACACTCTTCTTTGCATATACCTTCAACTCGGCTATGTTTTTCGGATCCCGTAAGTTAATCTTATTTTTTTAATATTCGCCTTCTATTATTGTGAACAAACCAAGCTCGACTCAGTTTGGCAGTGTGATTTGGGTTATTTTCCTTTTGGAAGCACCAGTTATCTCCGAGTTTTAAGTGTTGGACAGAGCAAAGCAAATTTTATTGCCAAATTCTACAATATTTAGCACCATTCATTATTCCATCTATCACATGAAGTGCAACAGTACCATTAGCCATGCATTAATGCAATGGTTCTCAACCATTTTGCCACGGCACACAGGTGTGCCGCGAGATCTTCTTAAGTGTACCGTGAAATTTGACCGGTACACTAACAAAATGAAAAAACCCCCACGTCATTTCAATTTTATTGGTTTGGTGACGTTGATCAACCAAGCCATCATGTTTAATGTAAAGGTGAAACAATGTCAAATGAAACCATGCTACCAAGTAAGTTAGAAACATTTTATTTCCCAAAATTCATCTCTTAATGATAAAAAGCTTGATTATTTTCAAAGATTGTTAGAACACAAATCGAAACAACGTAGTTATTTTGAAAAAAATAATGACTGTCTGAACGAGTCCACCTGGCATCAATACAGGTAGCTGAAATAATAGCATTAAAATATAAACTCCACACTCTTGTTGAGTCAGTCATCGTCTCAGCTTGCAAAACGATGGTAAAATTCATGTTTGGTTAAAAGGCCGAGAAAAAATTGAACAATATATCGCTTTCAAATGATAAAACACGTAGAAGAATCCTAGATATAAAGAAAGATATTGAAGATACTGTTCATAAAATCATAAGAATTCTAATTTCACTTTAACCGTGGATGAATCCACTGACATCAATAATAAAAGTCAATTGCTTGCATTTGTATATTTTATTGACAGGAGTTAAATAATCAATCCATTTTTGTGTTGTAAAGAAATGTCCACAATTACAAGAGGTAAATATATTTTTGATATGGTAACAGGTTACGCTACCTCAAAGAAATGAATTTATTGGGAAGTCTTGTGTTGGCATTTGCACCGATGGAGCCCCATACCTAACAGGCTGTATTAAAGGTTTTGTATCCCTCACAGAAAAAGAAAATCCCAATCTCATTCGTAGTCATTGCTTTCTACATAGAAAAGTTCTCGTTCTAAAAATATTGAGTTGTGTTACATCAAGCTGTTGAAATGGTCAATTATATAAAAAGTAGGCCATTGCAGTCACGATTATTTGAACAACTATGCAAATAAATGGACTCTAAGCATGTTGAATTATTAATACATACTGAGATTCAATGGCTTTCGAAAGGCAAAGAATTAAATCGCGTTAACGAATTGCACAAGGAATTACTATCCTTTTGGTTCAGGAAAAACAGGAGAAATTACGTTAAAGCTTAGTTGCGAATTTTGAATGTCTAACTTGGAATACTTAACAGAAATATTTAGTGAACTAAATAAAACAAACAGTAGCATGCAAGGTAAAAATCAAAATATTCTCACTTCAACAGCCAAGTTAGTTGGCCTCGAAAAGAAAATTGTGATTTGAAAAAAATAGAGCAATCACTGACAATCTTGATATATTTCCTATATTGCTGTCTACTTGCATTAAATAAATGATCATCATTGTGGTAACCTATCTGAAAGCACTAGACGAAAGCATTAACAATTACTTGCCATCATTAAAGACAGAAAAGTATGATTGGATTAGAAATCCTATCATAAATCTTTCTTCAAATAAGGAACTTGAGTTACATAAAGAAGAAGAATCGGCCACCCTTTCTAGTGATTGAGGGCTAAATGTAAAACATTCGACTCTGCCCATTGATTCATTATGAATTTCAATTTAAAAGGAGTATCCCTCATTATCTAAAAGAGCTTTAGCAATTTTATTACAATTTTCAACTTCTTATGTATGCTAATTAGGGTTTTCAACAATAAATATCATTAAAAACAAGAAGCGTGAGATATTACGTACAACTGAAGAAGAAATGAGAATCTGTCTGTCTCATATTCGACCAAACATTGAAGCATTTGTGAGGAAATGCCAGGCACAAATTTCTCACTAAAAAAGCTGACCATGTAACTGATGAATTTGGAAACACTGTAATAAAGTGAGTTCATAATCAGAAACCTTGTACTGCAGACCCTATGCCAATATAGTACAAGAGAAAGAGAAATTTGACGCGAATGAGCAACGAGACAAGAAAAAGGAGATTTAAAGGTAAGAGAAAGGGATATTGGAAGAACGCTAAGATCGAAAAGAGCCAAGGGCGGCACAATGAAGGCACTTCTTAGTAAGAAGGCAATCCTAATTTTCGTTAAAGTGGTTTTGAAAGGCAGAAAATAAATATGCGAAAGCCCTGTGTGGGTTGTTACCACACGCAGAACTTGTATTTGCTCTTTCTTTGTATGTGACATGGATAATGAGCCTTTAAATTGTGAGCGGGTATGAAGATATGGTATAAAAATCCCTTAGAGGTTTCCTAGCTTAGGGAGATACTGGGTTTGGTAGGGTAACGTTTTGGGCGAAGTAGAGTCACTGTGCCTGGTACTTTAACGGTAGAGCATCTGATCGGCAATCAGATAATCCGATTCGAATCCAGGCTAGGAATTTCAAACTTTTCCCCATGGCATTATTTCTGTCTTCTCAGTAAGGGTTGCCTTCATTGTGCCTCCCTCCGCTCTCTTTGATCCTAGTGTTCTTCCAATTTCTCTTTCTCTTACCTTTAAAAAATTCCTGTTTCTTGTCTCTTTGCGCATTTGCATCAGGTTTCTCATATATATATATATATATATATATATATATATATATATATATATATATATATATATATATATAAATACACAATGGTCTTCAACAAAATTTGCATATATATATATATATATGCAAATTTTGTTGAAGACCATTGTGTATTTCGCCTTAATTAATTTTCTTTGCCAACTTTCTCTTCATCTAACTATCATTTTTATTCCATCTTGTAGATAATTGATCACTTGTCCTGTATTCATCTCTTTTTTAAATAAATGTGTTTAGTAAAAACCAAACTAAATTACTGAGCTTTCGATCTTATTCGATCATCTTTGGAGCGTTTTGATAAGTTTTTGCCTCCTTCAGGAGAACTCCGTGTTAAAATTCACCTATGAATTGAGCACGGACAATAAACTCACTTTCTTGGTCATTAAGGTTCAAAACATCAATGGTAGCTACGTCCCTAAAGTAATAGAAAAAGTACGGACATGGGAATATTCCTCAATGCAGAGAGCTAATGCCCCGAAAGGTATAAAATAAGCGTAATCAGCTTATACATCCGCTGAGCATATAAATGCTGCTCTTCGTAGGAACTTTTCCACCAAGAGATAGCACGAGTAAAACAAACACTCGTGAATAACGGTTTCTCAAACAGCATGATTGATAAACAACTCAAATAGTTTTTAAATAATCATTGCAAAGATACGGATAAAACTGAAAATAATCAGCAAGAAGTCAACAACATCAAAGTGTATTACAGAAACCAGATGTCCACAACCTATAAAATAGATAAGAAAAGCATCAAGCAGATTATTAACTGTAACATCAAGGTTAAAAATCAAATGGATAAAATTCAACTCATCATCTATTATAAAACAACAAAAGCCAGCCATCTCCTGATGAAAAACAACAGCTGCCTAAACTTCTCGAATCTCAAGTCAACCAACATAGTTTACGAGTTCATCTGTCCCGATAAAGACTCTAAGCTTTATAACAACTCAAAATATATTGGCATGACAACTAATGCACTTTCGAGACGTTTACCTATGCAACACTAATCTCCTCATTCAAGCCAACGAGAGATGCATCCCCAGGATCTTCTATAAAATGCTCCCATAACCTAGGTGGACGAACGAGATGAGGGAAATCGCTCGGGAACATAGGGAAATCTTCGAAGAAATAGGCAGGACAGGCCCAAATCGGAAAAGAACAGCCAGAATGAGACAACTAAGCGAGGAACTAAAACACACAATCACAGAGAAACAGAAGGAAATCGAGAATAACATCATTGGTAGGCTGGACAGGGAGGACAGTCCAGTAAGTTTTTGGAATAGCATTCGAAGACTTAGGGACTGTCTCCCAAAGCCAGAACACAAATAAAAGATGTAGATGAAATCATTGAGGATCCAGAGTCTCTCGAAAAAAGATTCAGGACACACTTGACGACTTCGACCAGGAATTCGAAGACCAACTGATCGAGGACCTCGCCATAGTGATACTTAGAACCCACTCCCACCCGCAAGTATCTCAGGGAAGAGAGATGGTTAGCCACGGGTGCCCAATAACCTTCGAAGAGACCATGAGCACCATAAGGTCTTTGAAGCAAAGGTCACCAGGCTGGTCTGGGCTGACCAACCGAATGAATGCCCTGAGGCAAATCATACTGGGACTGGTTAATACCATGAATGCCGCCCTGAATACAGGCTACTTTCTGGACGGGTACAAGATGGCTAAAATCATCTTCATCCCGAAAGGAAACAAGCCCCCAGACCAGGTGGCTAACGATCGCTTGATCTCTCCTCTGGAGATGCACGGCAAGATATTTGAAAAGATCATAGCTAATAGGCTACAAGCTCAACTGAGCGAGTTGGAGCGCATAACCACCAACAACACGGGTTCCGCTAAAATGGGGCACAGATACAGCCCTGGCACTCATAACAGAAAAAGTAACCTATTGCCGAGCGAATGGGTACTATGTTGACATTGTGTTGAGCAATACAATGTCAACATAGTACCCTTCGATAAAGTCTGGCTGGAAGGACTTCAATGCAAGATCCTGAAACCTCCAGCTGGACCTAATCCTGGAAAGGATCCTTTGTGACTTTGTCATGGACAGAAGGGCATGTCTCATGATTGAATGATACAGAGGACCTGAATTCGAACTCAAGGCGGGCGTTCCAAAGGGAAGTTGACTGAACCCACTGATTTACTTGGTCTTTACCATTGACCTCATAACACCAGCGCACAGGGACACGATGTATCTGCAATATGCAGATGACGTTACCCAGATCCTTCCGTGCTCGATGAAGAAAGCAAGGGATCAGGCAATCCGCACAATAGCGGAAATTAATAACATCAACCGGTACGAGAGACGCTGGAAGATTAGATCTAATAGGGACAAGTTCAAAATCATCCCACCGAGCCGCACGTAGACGTGGCCCCTCATCATCGATGGGAGGAGATACGGCTACTCTGCCAAAGGCACTACCCTGGGCCTAAATATCTCCGACCACGGATACTCGAGGCACTAAATGGAGAGGCGAAACATGGCAAATAGAGAAATCTCTAATCTATATAGGTTTAGAGATCTTAGCTCGACCAACATTAGGAAAATATACCTGATGTACGTCCGGGCTAAGTTCATCTACTCAACAGTAGTGACTCAAGCGGCCAGCAACTGCAACGCGTACAGAACTCCGCATTCTTAATAATTAATAAAGCCAGAACGCGTGACCAACTTTGGCCGAGGGATCTACATACAAGGCAAAAACTGGACCCTATTAACACCTTCACCCAGAAATTGGGAAGAAGTGTCTGGTCAACTCTTACGAATGTTGTGATTCCGGAATTACAGGGAACTGAGGGCGGACTTAATATACATGCACGGCTACAAGAGAAAGTCTCACGTTATAGCCAGTTCCCAAGTACTAAGTTCTGCTCACAGGAAAATATTTTATCAATATACACATAACAGGAACACAAAAAACTAACACAGTTCGACCGAAACACAAAAAAAACAGAGACCAAATAACAACATTAAAACAACACAGGTAAATTGCTGAGCTAACAGCTATTAAAAGCTTGAATGCTCAAAAATTTAACCCCAAAATAAGTACACAAGAATTGAAACACTAACAATAAGAAGAACACGCTAGCAACACCAAAGGAAACAAACATAGAAAAACACGACATACAACAAATAGGACAAAAAGGAAAAATCAAAATAAAGAACATAATGTGATGCCCTTCTACTAGGGCAAAATACCATTCCACTCTTTACAGTTCACCCACTTTTATCTACTACCATCCCATCATCTACCAAATTGAGTATACCATCTTCTTCTTCTTTCATTCTGTTAGATCCTCACACCACTCATTACATCGGTAAAGGAGGCAAGAACATATCAAAACGCTCCAAAGATGATCGAATAAGATCCAAAGCTCAGCAATTTAGTTTGGTTTTTACCAAACACATTCATTTAAAAAAAGAGATGAATACAGGACAAGCGATCAACCATCTACAAGATGGAATAAAAAGAAGATAGTTAGAAGAAGAGACAGTTGCCAAATGAAATTAATTAAGGCGAAATATATATATATATATATATATATATATACTCAATCCGCTGGAAAAATCTCCTGGGATTTCATAACCCTCTTCAGGAACGCCACCCATACGGACTGGGCAACAATCCATTTCTTTAAAAAGAAAAAAACTCAAGAAGCCTGTTTTTAGGAGTTGGCGTTTACTTCAACAAAAAAAAATTGTGTATGATTTGCGGCTGTTATTATTGCTCATACTTAACCGCATTGACATGAGGCTATTGTTCACTTATCTAAATTTAGTGGGACGAAGAGCCGCTAGAATATCCACGATTCTTGCTTTCTGTAAAAGTAAACGTCAACTCCTAAAAAAAAGCTTCTTGAAATTTTTATTTAGGAAAATAGATGGTTTCCCAATCATATCAGTGGCGTACTTGAAGAGAGTTGAGGAACTCAAGGAAAATTTTCTAGCGGATTAATGAAATCTGACTAATAAGTTCCCTTGCCTAACCGTATTGACATAGACGTTATTGCTCACTTATCATATATATATATATATATATATATATATATATATATATATATATATATATATATATATATATATATATATATATATGCGTGTGTGTGTGTATGTGTGTAGTGGTGTAGTGTTGAGGAGGTTTGGTGCGAGTTTTTATCGACTCGGCCCTAAAGTTACATTCGGGCTTCGAAGCACTCTTCAGATCGCGTTTTTATCATTCATGATCCGTAGTTTTAGAACAAAGTAAACCCCCTATAAAACGAAGCATTTTAGCATTTCCTTCCAATAAACTGATCCTCCAAACTCCGCGTTTGCAATTCAGCGACGGTTTTAGCGATCCTTCTAAATAAAGCCATCATCTCAGGTAGCTTTTAAGGTCTTTCTGCCGAGTTTATGTAAAATTTATCTGTTTTGGACTTCATTCCTGGCCGTCTATTCAATTATAGGTAACACCTCTTAAATCGCAGTTCCTGTCCTGGGTTATCGGTCATCATTTTAAATGAGTCATCATGCTGTCCGATGGAAGTAAGGCTTTCAAGTGATTAAGGCGTATTTGTTCTTTGTCTGGAATAGCTTATATTATTGCAATTTACTGTGGGATTGATGTGGTTTTGTGATGGTTTAGAACAGGGGCGGGAAACTTTTCCTGCGTTGAACTCTACGTTGTTGGTTATAGGCAGCATTAATAAAATTTTAATTAGTTATACTGCAAGTTCCACATTATTTTGTATATAACTAACTACTATGGCTATGTATGAACTTAAAAAGGATAAACTCTATAATTTTAATTTTATAGGACATGTGGCCTAAAGGCCACTGATTCATCGTCCCTGGTTTAGATGAATTGATGAATTGGTCATCGAACCTTTAGAGAGATTTTCAAAATTCATTAGTTAGAAGTTAAATAATTTCAGAAATAACAGGAAATATTTAATCAAATATTGCTTTCATCACATCGTATTATTTTCCTTAAATCTAGAAGAAATAAGTCAATGAGATTAATAAGGGAAGATACGCTAATCGACTAATATGAATCAATACGAGATTAAAATGGCACGATATCACTCTTGCTTTTTATAAAATGTAATTTAGAATGTTCTTATAGCTTAAGTTATATTCTTTTTAAGTTTATGGATACCATTTTGTCGTATGAGACTATCTTGTAATCCTTTACCCCTTAATGCGTTCCTTTATAAACAGTAAACTTCAATTCCTTTGAATTATGACATTTGACTGTTTTGCTGCGCATCCTTCGCCCAACTGCATCAGCACCAACATCCGAAAGCTACTTTAAGCTGATCCTTTCGACACTAACCTGAAATTGGACGTTCTCTTAAAGCTTCGAAATCGCTCTCAAAAGCTCAAAAAGCCATTGGAGAACCACTACAAAGCGCCGAAGGGAAGCTGAAAAAATGCCATAAGCTCTTCGAGCGTCGCTGGAATTAGGAAGGCTTCTCTGTTTCGGTAGACGGGGCTTTCTCGCCATGAGTCCTCGATGTTGGAGCATCTTCTTAGCTTCGTTTTCATATCCCAGCGTCGTTTTTTTTCGATTATCTGAACGCTAAAGGTTGTTATCTATATTAATTTTATAATAGTATTATGGCCGTCAATAAAGTTTAATTTGGTTTCAGCATTCGATACAGATATTGTCATTGCGCAAGAGAGCGCCATCTATTACCAGGAGTAAAGCGAAATAGCCGAGTTTTCAACGCTACTTCCATTCTTGACCTAAAGCTAATGACATAATTCGCTCTAATAATTTTTAGGCTTTAAATCAAGTCATAATCCCTCATTGGGGCGGTAATCGCCAGCACCACATATCTGAAGTGGCCATCCGAAGGGTCAAAAGTGGTGCCAGCGATCGCGACGGACTCAGGCAGAGCCGAGAGTCACTGAGTGCCAAGGGCCGTCCGATCGTGCCGAGCGACCGTTAAAGTGTTTAATGTTGCCGTTCGGCAGTTGGCCACAGCGAATGGATGGCGCCTAGCTTCGCTACGAGCAAATAAAACGAGGCGGTTCAATTTTCTCAAGTCTAATATTCCCTCTTTATTATATATATTGGCCGTGTTTGGAGTCCCGAAAAGGGCCGTTTAATTTTTCTTTTATAGGCGGAGGTGGGGCGTAAAGTCAGTAGTAAAGAGGCTTTTGAGGGATTGCTCGCATGCGGTCGCCGGCTCCCGTGTGGGTGTGTGGGTAAGAGATCGCGCGAGGGCAAGGGGCGGGCGGGAGGTAAAGAGAGGCAAAGAGCGGAGCTCATCAGGCACAGAAGTCAGTAAATGAGAGAACAATTCAAGATAAAGCATCTCTTGATCTGTATCTTCGTCTTTTGTGTCTATACAGTTCTTTTTATATTCTCTAAATTATTATATACAAAAATTTCAACACTATAATTTTGGTCATGAAAAAACTGACATTGCTCTAAGAAATAGTGCGTTTCAGGAGCTTACTTTCGCCTTCGTAATCCATGATAAAACTTTGGCTCTTCCAAACCTTTCTTACTGTCTCTACTTTCCTCTGTTTCACTTCGCGCCTTCCTTGGGAGCCGATCGGCACCTCAAAATCCTCCGACAATTCCGAGCGTTTTATCCCATCCTGGTGAGCGGAGGTTCGCGTGGCCCACAACCACTTCAAATCATTCTTTTCCCTTCATCTTTCATATCTTATTATCATTTCACCCTAAGTATGGACTACCACCATCATTATTAATTGATTGGGTACATTTAGAAATTCAAAATCAACCAAACCATCAGATCCACACTTAACCATCTCTATTTAGTAAACATTAACCATCAGTTGCTCTTTAAACGATTATTTCCTTTTCCCCCTTTAACTATCCCCTTTTACTTAATTCATTCTTTTATATCTTTAACTTTCTTTATATTTTTTACTAAATTTACATTGGCTAGTTTTCTTTGTTTTCTTAATATTTGAATAACATTTTCTTCCCAAGCTCCGTCCTTTCATTTATGATATTTAGTTTTCCTTAACTTGATGCCGTACTCTCATTTCTGATATCAAGTGGCGATATAGGCAAAACAAATTGTCAAATATTGCGAGAAGGGAAATTGAGTAATACAACGAAGGCTGTTAACGACACTGGGAAGAAGGAGGAAGAGAGAGAGAGAGAGAGAGAGAGAGAGAGAGAGAGAGAGAGAGAGAGAGAGAGAAAGTGAAAGATAGAAAAAATGGAAAAGTGGAAAAGATCACGTATTTAAAGGTCAGCCATAGTGAAACTCAATTACCTAAATGCCAGACTGGTGGCTGGATTAAGCTTTGCCAGTAACAAGATCTTATGAATCATTAAGTTTATTAAGTTTTATTAATTTTTTCTAACTTATAAAAGTAGAAGGTGTCCTTAAATAATTACAAAATATATTATTAAAGTGTGTCCTTAGATATGTAGAAGATGGCCTTAGGCAAAAAGAGTGTTTTTAGATATGTGAAATGCGACCTTAGATAAGTGTAAATGTGTTTTTTGACGTAAAATATGTTCTTGCATAAGTTAACGTGCCTGTGAATATGTAAAAGGCATCCTTAGATATGTAAAAGGTGTCCTTAAATAACTATAAGCTGGCCTCATATTATTTATCCTTTCACACATTAGTCATTATTTTCTTTCATTTTGGCGAAATTTCGTATCATTGGAGTTTGATTATCGTAGCTGGTAAATGAGAAAGATCATTTCTGACAAGATGTTAGTTTAAATTTTGTTAACTAATCAATATTTGAGTTTATTTACGACTAATTAGACTGATTTTATTAGTATAAAAAGAAATTAAAAAAAATGCCTCTTAGAGTTACTAATTATTTTCAAAATTTGCTGTTGTTGAAAAATAACTGTAGTAATGTCTAAGGTTTACTTAACTTATAGTAATTCATATAGCTACTAATTAATCCCCAGCTCCTTTATAAGCTGAAAAAATGGTGTTTGAGTGCCACATAAACTATCTGAATGAAAACGTTTGAATATTGCTTCATCTCTAACCTATTTTTGTTCAAAAATTGCAACGTTTTAATGAACCGATTGAAACCCCTAAACTTCCTTCATTGGTTATCCAAAAGTTAGTCCTCCTCCTCCTTCTCTTCCTCCTCCTTGACAAGGGGCACCCACACTTGCATTTTTTATCGCACAAAGGAAAAAATAATGCGTTATTTTGGAATTTTCCCCCTCATCCTCCATCGTCATCTCACCTGGCATTTATAAAATTAAAATTTATTTAATTCATTGTAACATCACAATAAATAAATAAATTAGTAAATGAAAGAAGAAGATGCTAATAATTATTAGTACACTATCCCAATCGCTTTCTCTCTCTCTATTATTTTTTGTGTGAATTGGAAGATAATCGTTATTGCATTATTTACTCTCTTCCACGTCAAGAATTAATTCTTAAAACAAAAAAAATCACCCAATTAAGTAAACGATAACGAAAGAACATTGACAATATTACTAATGATTTTAATTTCCTTTATAAACTACATTAATTTATTGATAACCTAATAAATTAAACGTATTAATCAAATATTTAATCTTTTAAAATGATCCTACAAAAAGACTCACAAACCTATATATATATATATATATATATATATATATATATTTTGAATGCATCCAGTATCGATGGGCAACCTTCTATTGATATTATAATCAAATGAATGCTTTTAATGACTAGGGATTGGCTAAGGAACTCGTCATCTCCGACCTAATCTAGAGCCACTTTTGATTCTGTTGGAGTTGTTTATTAACTTTGCGGCGGTATATTTTAACAAATAGCATTATAGTTGTAGAGCTATTAATACTAGTAATATCATTTCAACCTTTAACACGAAAGAGAGGAAATACAGAAAATTAGAGGCTCTAAATCAGGCCGCGGGTGATAAGTTCCTCGATCGATCCTTTTTCATTAGTAACTGGCGCTTACTAGTGAAGGAAGGAGTGACAGCTTTCTAGCATCAGCGAACTAGAGACATCGAAGAGCGTAGAGAACGGAGGTTGCCATGACGTCAGAACCCCGGTCCTCCTCCCCCAAACTTGCGGCTCTCGCATCGGGTTAGTAAGTCACGAACGCGTCCACTGAAGAAGATAAAGACCATTCAATACTCTTTAGAGTGAAAGCCATGAGGATATAAAGAGAAGATTCCCCATCAAGAGTCTCTGCCTATGTCACGCCATAATGGGACTGCATTTAGTCGTTCTATTCGACGCAAAGCTAATAATAGGGATAGTACATTAAGATAGTCTGCTAAGAGTCTTTGGAAACCAGGTTCTTAAAGGAAACGGTAAAGCTAGGGGAAGTGAAAAATCTAGGAAGGTACATATCGTTAATATCCAAGAGAAGATGGTATTTTTGGATTTGGAATCTGGTCTGTTAAAAATAAACCCCAAGCCAATAATGGCACTTGTTTGAAAGGATAAAAAAATGGCAATGGATTTACCACCAATTGGGCTTTTTTTTCAGGCTTTATATATCTCGGGTATGTGGACGAACCTTTCAACGTGGAATTCGAACCACGGGAGTCATCGAGGTATGGCAGCCAACATAAAATCGACCAAAATCGGGAAGCTATCTGGCATCTAACTACACCCGATTTAGCTTTATTTGGATCACATACGAAGCGCTACTTGTTTTCGTTCGGTCAGGCCATAGCACAAGAATGAAAATAAATGGTGAATTTGAGCCAATTGAACATCTATTTAAGTTAAATACACGGGCGTAGCAACTATAAGAAACTATTTGTTTTTTAGAGACTGTTAAGTACGCCTGACTCTTGAACTTAATTGCCTCTCTCCGTTTTCCTAGTTCAAGGTGTCTAGTTAACTAGTTAAGAGACGATTTCTATTCTAACATTGTAAAACCATCTATAACATTAAAAGTTTTATGAGAACTAAAAACTCTGACCAAGATAAGTATCTCCAAAGAGAAATATTAAGGATAAGTCCTCGCAACGACAAAAGAGTAAAGAGGAACACTTGTCTTTCCCAATATTGAAGATAAACACTTCATATATGACAAAGATAAGCAGCCAGAAAACAGGCTTTTATGAAGAGCAATCTTAACAACTGGTAAACAAAACTTCTTCTGACCCACATTAAAGATAAGCAGAACAACGCCATGTATTAAGGATAAGAACTTCAAAGACAACAGTAAAGATGCACACTTTTCTTGACCAGTATTTCAGATGAACACGACAAAATTTGACTAAGATGAGCACTCCAATATAACAGATATTGAAGAAAAGAAAACGCAAGGACATATAGTAAAGATGAATACGTCGACTGGCCAGTATTAAAGATAAGCAATAAAAAAATTTAAAAAGGCAAGCAGACCAACAGCTGACATTAAAAAAAGTAATCGCAAGGACAACTATTAAAGATCATCACTTCTCCTGACCCGTATTAAAAATAAGAAATCAAAAATATGACCAACATACGCAGCTCAACGACAGGTATTAAGGATTAGCAACTGGAATCATGTCTAGCAATGATGAACACTACTTCTGACCAATATTAAAAATATGTACTCCAAAATTTAATAAAGATGAGCAGCCCACGAGAGATATTAGGATAATCAGTCGCAACGACAAATATTAAAAAGGCACACTTCAAAATTTGGCCAAGATGCCTGGACCAACTACAGCTAACAGGGATAAGCAATCGCAACGACATGACTATACCGTCCAAAACTAGAGAGCAAAATAACAAAATCTACAATTTCTTGAAAATTCTCATTTAATTTCCTTCAAGATTTTAACAAATATTTATTCAAATTTGTCTCTCATAGTGTTTAAGTTTCATTTCCTAAAAAAAATAAATTAAAAAATAAGATGAAAGTAATGTTTATTACTTGCGGCGAAGCAGGTCTAAGGGTCGTGCAAATCTCGTGTCATGTTCATCCTTTGTCTGCAACGAGTCACTGGCTCAATGTCGTCAGCTAAAAGCAATGCTACCAAAGGTAATTGAGGTCCGTGAGTTCAAATATGATATAAGTTGACCACCAACTGGCGCCACCTAGTGGCTAGAGGTGATAAATCGACCATTTTCACCGCAGGTCTACAAGATGATGTCTCTCTAGTTTGTTTATTCTATTCATCTTCAAATCATTGCAAGAGATCTTAAACATTCGTCTGTTTCACAGCTATAAAATTCTCACCGAGAGTATCTTAAATAGGTTTGAATCAAGGCTCTGCACAGGCGAGTTCAACAGATTGAGATATTCAGCATCCAATAACTGCCTGTCCCGAGAGAGGGTACCACATGTTCCTGAAGCTGATTCTTGTAAACCGTAGCATTTACTTTGCATAAAAAATGGACCACCGAACATACTCCAGTGTTTGAAAATATGCTCTAAACCATAACGCTGCCACTTCAATTTAACTATCTTTTTCGTGCATATTGGATTCAATCTTTTACCAGTTACATGCCTTTCATGCTGCTTCCTATACTGTACTAAGACATTAAATTTGCTTTCTTCGTTGAAAACTACTTTCTTATTTTTCAGCACTCCACATGACATGTTCAGTAGCGAAGGCCAACCTATCCGATTCATTCTTTTTACTTATGAGTCGTTTCTTATAAGAGGGGCGTGCTATGAGACACACCTCTATAAAGTAACACAAGGCAGTGTCGCTAGACATATTTAGGTTCATGTTCTCGGCATCTTCACGTGAAATAACGGCTTCTCTCTCAAATCAACATTTCATCGTCATCCGTTGCTTCATGCGATTTTCCATGAAAGTGGATTTTTGAGGGCGCCCCCTTTGCTTCGTCGACTCGCATGACACTATCTTCGTTTTGACTGATTACAATGCCTTGAAATGTTAGACTGGGTGACTTTTCACCTTGTTACACTGGACCAAGTGCGTTTTGAAAGATTTGTCGACTTAACTTGTCTCGCCATTATGATAAATGAATAATACCATCAGTACATAATTATACACGCAAGACATTGTTGCCATACATAGGTTACGAATTAAAACATTATAAATTCGCAGCAATAATAAATAAAGATGAACACTTTCCTGACCAAACACCCACGACCACAAAAATTAAAGATAGGCACTCTCAAGTGTAACCAGCTAAAGACATACACTACTCATGACAACTAACCAAGATGATGACTCCTAAGTTTAACCGAATAAAGTGCAGAATCTACTAAATTTGACCAAGTAAAGATAAGTATTTGACAAAGATAAGCACTCCCTAATTTTGAGTCTGTTGGGAAAGATAGGTAAGATTTAGGGGCTATTTATTTTATTTTATATAATCTAGTAAAGATAATACTCCCAAAATTTGCAAGTAAAGACAAACAGTCAAATTCTCTTTTGAATCTTTTATTTACTTGATCCCTCGTCCAAAAGGATGTGATTTCAATTCCTTTGTGTTAGAGAGGTAGGAACTGTGGCTCTCGAAGTACATGGCGTCGTCCTAATCTACTTCATTAATATTAGTGTATAAAATTATAGATAATAGTAATTATACATCCTTGTCGAGGAATAGGTCGCCTCCCCAGACATTGCATCTATATATACATATATGTATCTATTGGTTGGTAGGAAAGAGATAAAAGCCACAAGAATATGTATATATACAGTTACCATATATATACATACGGGAATTATAGGTGATGTAAATGAGGACAATTCTGACAAGATATAGATTAATTGGCAATCGGGTAGCGTTAATTATTTGTTAATCAGCTTTAAAATGGAATACTATAAATGAGTTATACAGAGTGAATATTTATATGTCGGAAAGTGGGTTGATTAAAGAGAGATACAAGCAAGGGTCGTTTTACCTTAATGGGGTCACTTCGAGGAAGAGGAATCCTTTTTGCGAGTCGGCGCGGGGAAATGGAGATTGAAAATGGACGTGATTCTATGTCGAATATCCTGACGGTGACGAGGATGAAGGGGGAGGAGGGGGGGGGTGAACCAGAAGACGAGTTCACGATCCTCCTTGAAGACGGACGATGGCACCTCTGCTCCAGAGAAGTGCAGTCTCCAAAAATCGAGACTCTGACGCAGCTCGGCGCGAAGTCTCACACGGGAAACTGGAGATCCTTGAGGTGGGGGGGGGGCATATGAGACGAGAAGAATCCAGGCCAATCCTTCGGGGACGAAACGATTCGAGGCTTGCCCTGAATAGATTAAGCCTTCACTAAAGAGATGGATCTACATGGTGAGATCCAACCTCGATGGTATAAGCGAATACCAGGGACTTGGGGAAACAGACTCACGATCTCAACCGAAGGTGACGGGTTCTCAAACTCAATCTGAAGTTTCGAAAACCCAGGGTATTTATATGACGGCCATTCTTTTGATTTCTCCTCGTTGTTAGAATCAGACGACTGGCTGACCACTTCCGGCGGCCAGATGGATTAGTGTCTGTCGTCTGACTCAAGTCTTTAATACCCTTTACGATGGGGGCGGGAAACTCTCGGCTAACAGTTTCACGACTACATAGATTAGCGCTTCCTCGGTGAGGTAAAAGATCTTAGCGACCAACTTAATTAACTGCACATGTGAGGCGGCTGACGGATATTCAAATTCTTTCTTCTTTTTTTTCTTTTTGGGCTCAGAGATCACTCCACTTGGAGTTATACTTAGGAGAGAGAGAGAGAAAAGGAATTAATAAAATAAATAAAGGAGGTATTCTTCTTGGTCTCATTTCCTTTACATTCCTAAATACATATATTAAATTTCTTTGGATATATATAGGATCATTTTATTAGTTTTGTTGGTGTCATGACTCGTTTTTGAGTCGTTTCAAATATAAAACCAAGTAGTGTCTGAAATTAAGATGACAGAAAATATGATTAAGTTTCTTGTTTGATTGTTTAACATAATGCTTTATTAACATAATGGGCATCATTTGTATTGAACTCCTTAACGTTGAAAGGAAATGTTGTCGAGTGGGTAGTTTTAACTTATGTATTGGCGTTTACCAAACGAGGCATTTTTTCCCCTTTAATGGTCGAATTAATGACGAAGGATATATGTTATAATCATATGATGAACTGTTAAGAACCCATAGCGTATTACACCGATACAATATCATCGAACACTTACCAAAACTTTCCTTAAGTGGAAGCCCAATATGGGTTTGTGCTTTAGCTCGTTCGCCGATACTAATCCATTGTTTACCAAGCTTTATATTAATGCCAATATTTTTGAGTTTTTACAATAGGAAAATTAAATCCAATTTATTGATACGAGATTTTGGATATTACTTTTAGAAAGAACTAATATATTTTAGTCGTGGAAATAGTTTCTACGATTGATTCGAATGGTTTTGCAAAGTTACTACATAGGATTTTTATGGGGTTTAAATGTTATTATGTATTGATATGTGAACATGCTGTAATTATACATCCTAGGCATGTTACTAAAACGATTAGGGATAATTTAAATAGAAGGTCCATAGTTCGCTCGTTAGTGTGAGTTTTTAGCGGACAGGTTTTTCGAAATTAGTAAATGGCTTTCAATTATCTAAACTTTTCTGCTCTGGTAGGTTTCTTGTACTTATATTGGATCAATTAAGATAATCCAGCACTTTTCTTTTGGGAAGGATTGTCTTTACTTGTTAAAGTTTGACGTCATAAGATAAAATTGCATGGGTAAAATGTCTGTATTTGAGGTTGTGACATAATTAAATCTTTCATAGGTCACTGTAACCGACATGTTTCGCTTCTCGCGTGAAAATTGTACAAGCCATTTTAACTGCTTACTTGCTTAATGTTGTCCATCGTTGCCGATGACGACGCCACTCCATACATGGATGAGTTTGATGTTGTTTGGTTGATGAGCAATGCATGGAGTGATAACTTGCACGATGGCGTTTAAGGTGGAAAGTAGGTGTGTATTCTTCACTCCACCGTCTTCACTTTCTCTTGCTGAGTCCACACATACATGTTTCGCTTCTTGCGTGAAAATTATACAAGCCATTTCAACTAAAGCCCCATTAAACTTAGGGAGCCAGGTAAAATTGTACCATTTAATGAGGGTTGTTGTTATTAATAACTCCCTAGGAGCATTTGGCATCTCTGTTACCTCTGACCGCTTGGAAGATTAAGGAAAAAAGCTTTAATCGTACAGTCTGTGTTATAAGCTCCACCACCGTTACCACAATTAGACGGGCTGCGTATTGTATGAGGCTCTCTTGAGGGAGAAGTTTAGAGTGCTGGGAGACTGTTTCATGCTGTGGAAATTATATATCCCTTCTATGTGCTTGCGATTCATGCAATAACTAGGAAGTGGGAGTTCAATGGCAACTTAACTTCATGCGGGATACATCAAAGTGGCGTGGTCGCACTCCAGAATTGGACACACTCGGTCTCCGAATTGGACAAAGTAGCGGGACGCCCTTTTATTTGATGGAGCGCTCGCCTGCGTCATACTCTGAAGACTGTGTTGTCCCCCAGACTGTTTGGCACATTCTCGTTGAATGTCCCAGTCTAGGTGATCTTCGCGCACGTTACCTGTCCCGGTACCGGGATGAGCGGAGTCACTATCGCTTATATCTTGTACTAGGGACATATTCGTGCACAGTGACTTGCTGACTTTACGACTTCTGGAAGGAAGCTGGCCTCCTCCACTTTATTTGAGCTTTTTTGTGTTTCATTTTGTATATCGTATGTTCTTGCGGCGAGGCGAGGTGGGCCTACCCCCGACGCCGGAGCATGCTTCCTTCTTGCCGCTTTGCTTTCCTCGTTATTTTGTATCGTTGTTATTTGTTAGTTACATATTAATATTTGTTCTATGTTATTTTTTTTTTCAATATAGCTTAGTAATAGGCTGTGTTGTGTACGGCGACCTATGTCCAAGTAGCCAGTCGCCAGATGGGCTACCACAATAAAAAAAAATGCCTCCAGGGGGCGGTGGTTTTGGCATATCCCCTTAGAAATGACTGGCTACTCTAAGACTCTCTTTCTCTTGCCCCACAGGTTGGCTAAAGTTTAAAAAAAACAGTCCTGCCCTTAAAAGCAGTACAGTCATATGCACCGAGAAGGACCGCAGGGAGGTACTCAACTCAAAATACGCACGAAAAGGATTATTGGGGGAAAGGTGCTTTATCCATAAACTAAAACATCAGCGGGACGAGCACCCCCCATAGTTCTTGTTGGGTATTCGGAATTATTAACACTTCTACTCTACGTTTCCATCGTTTAGTAATATGGAGATTGAAACTACATAGTCACAATGGATAGTGTTTCGAGACATCGAAAATAATCGTTCTATACACATTATACTCTTAATCATAAAATAATACTAGATAATTAATTAACCTAAATAATTAATGAAATGAAAATAAGTTTCTTTAAAAAAATAATATTATTTAAATTTTCAACCCTATTTCCGACTGTTTTATTTTACATTAATGTCCTGGGAGGGATTATCCTAATTTGGTCATTTTGAGGAGGGGTTATCTTTACTAGATGTCTGGGAGAGATTTTATTTACTTGATACCACTTACTTTCATTATGATTTTCTACTCACTAGCTTACCGCTGAGAAATGTAGGATTATTGTTACTTTCCACTTTCTTTCAGTCAATTCAGGTATTAATAATGGATAAAACCCCTCATCGATTGCAAAGAAGAAATGAATCCAAAATTTAAGGTTTACTACATGTTCAGTCTCTTTGGAGCTTTATGTGTTAATTAAAATTTGGAAATTGCATTAAAAGACTTATTTACCTCAGAAAGAGGTTTTCTTTTGATTAAGATTATTCTATTTATGCATTTTGGAATTTTAGATTCTCCTGAAAACTAATTATGAGGACGTTAAAAAATCTCTTTGCTCGGATTTTCGGCGAAAATATGGCAATTCTGAAGAAATGAGTCTTCAGGAAACGTTTAAAAGTAGCAAGGGAGGGAGAGGATCGGACTTCGGCAGGAAGAGTATTCCAGAGTCTAGGAGCACAAACTGAGAAGGAACGGTCACCCATCGAGCAGAGGCCAAAACAAATTTCATACAGTTCTATCAATATCTATTCATAAATTGCGTATAACAAAGAGTTGCAATTAGTGATATTTGACGAGCATAAAAGCTTTGATACGTTATTCTAATTTTTTTTCTCATAAGAATCTAGGCACACAATTTCTTTATCTTAAGTTAATAAACTTAATCCTTTTCAAATCAAGACCAAAAGATTAAATAAACTAAACATAAAAAGATAAGTCTCCTCTTTGTATATATTTATTATCCTTTTAATGGTTAATACTCTTCTTCACATATGAATTTTATTTAAAAAATAAGATATAAAACATAAAGAACGGAGAGCCGTCTTCTAAGTACATATAAAAGGGATTTTAGTTATTAACTAGAATTGCCACAATTATGGAATATGAGCACTAAGTGTGGTAATAAACCAAACGCTATTACCAGGTATATTTATAAGGCTGGTTCTGAGAAGCGAATAAGTGAGGTTTTTAGTTTATATGTGTGAGTTTAGTTATGTTTGTGTATAAAAATGGGTTTTGTCATTCAGAGAAGATGCGTGTTTTTCATACATTCTGATCTTATTAGGAAGCAAAAAACACGAGAATTACCCGCAAGAATATAGTGTGTATCGTAGAATCTACAAAATAAGTAATCCATAAAGAACTTTGGAAAGAGACACTAAATCACAGGAGAACGCCACCTGCAATTATTGGCAATTTAAACCAATTACTCTGATCGTCTTATTTGTAGAGATGGCACAGGACGCAAAACCGTCATCTTTATTGTTTATAACGCGACTGTTGTCAAGGAAACAACAATTTGGAACGGAAAATATAAAAAAAGGAAAATATGTGGAATGAGCGAAATGTAAAAGGAAAGACAAAATAAGCGAATACTCCTTTTGCAATTTATGAACCGGGCATAAAAATTGCAATAACACTGAATTGGACTTGAGAAAGGAATTTTTCTTATTGGGCCAATTATGTCTCCCAGGACAATTTGCTAATACGATTCGACAAGTATTTTTTAGTGTGTTGTTTGGATTCAGACACGCGGCCAACTTCCATTACAGGATATGTCATTATAGAGGAAAGTTATCGTAATTCAGAACTAACGCTACTATTAATTGGAAATGGGTACTAAGTGGAAAAGATAAAAATAGGACCAAAGTGCATAAGAGAAAAAATAAAATTAACACCACCGAGAAGAATCACAACGTAGAAAAATTAAAAACGACGATATGAACAAAACGTAAAAATGTAAACAATACAAGAAAACAAGGAAATCTGCGAATCAACACGAAGAAATAAGAAAAAGCTCCTCAAAATGGGGTGAATTGCTAAAATAAGTCTGGGATACAAAAGTAAAAGAAAATAAATAGAGAGAAAACTAAAAAATCGGACATGAGAAAATGATAAGAAAATCAGAGAAAAGAAACTTCTGACTCGATTTTATGATCTTCCCTCAATCGTTCGAATAGAATTTTCCAAATGAAATTAACTTCCACTTTCTGTGGAAGTTAATTTCTGCCCGTACCCGAAGTTTTTAGACCATTCTGATACCCATATAAGTTACGGGACAACATACAATTCAGGATGTGGTATGAACATAGATTTAGAATTTGCGGAAAAATCTATTGCGAAATTGAGTTTATATGGTCTGAATATATTTCTATAATGCTATAATTGCCATATTGCAGTAATTTCTATTATTATAGAAAGGGTAAGTTAAGAAATCGGCTAAAATCTGCTTACCAAGTGATTTCCCGATGGCTCGTATTTTTTTCCGTGTGCTTATGTTAATGTTTCTAGTGTATGAACGAAGACCAATCTTATGCCCATTATTCATTTTAACCCGGATAGAAAACTGAGATATCAACCTCACACCAGAATAAAAATATAAACAAATAGGAATAATAAAAAGTAATATTAAGTCAAACTCACGACCCATATGAAAGATATATAAAGGCTCTAACCTCTGTACCACATCCTATAAACCAAGAATAAGAGACACTAACTCTCATCATTTTAATTGGATTTGTCTTAATTGCTTCTGCACGCTTTATGATCTCAATTTATGACTGGCCTCCCTCTCCTCGTTGCTCAGAGGTGCATCAAACTAGGCCAAGATAGCTGTGGCTCATCCGAACAGGGCCAAATTTTGACTTTACTCCCAAGTGACTGGATCGGCACTCCTTTATGGCACTGTCTTTGTCGTGGCATTAAAAGAAGCTGCAATTAGCAAGCCCGGGAGAAATTTGGTGTGCGGACGCATATTAGAACCAGGAATAATTGTTTTATAGGAAACTTTATTTAAGGCATAATCAAACATCCAGAAGGAAAGTTTTCAGCTGAAAGGGATTAAACATCTCCTGTTAGTAAAAACCACCAATAATATTCCAGTTCCTATACTTTTGGTTTGGTTATAATTCATAGTTTCCTAATAAATACTTGATAAGTTTTCTTCAAATTCTTTGATAATTTTCTCAAACCTAAAATATTTTTCTCTCGTCTGTTATCCTACCCTTGGAGAGAAGAGAGAGAAGAATGTAAATAAGAGTAGGAGTAAGGTAAAATATTAATTGTAGACCTTACCATTGATTTAGCGTCAATTTAGCTGTCTATAGATGTCTCCTCTAACACTGTAAAGGTCATCCCGTCTGGCTTCACGGGTTGACACAACACCAAATCAGATCTCTTAAATGTGACTCCCCGAAAGCGTCGAAGAGCTGATTCTTGTTTGCCTTGCATTCTGACTTTCACTAGAACTGCACTTGACTGTTTTTGTTTGTACCTATCATCTCGTATTCAATTTGATCATATTGGGAGTAATGCATTGAGGCAGGCATGATGCGTTCTGCTGTTCTACAAGGCTCAGTTCTTGAGTTCTTGGGTCACTCATTTTTTCATGTATATCTTCTTTCCTTTGACCTTTTTGTACGTCGCCTGGGGCTATTACATTCAATTTCTATGCGGAAAATCCCCAAATATATATCTGGTACTGACACTTTATTGCTTGTAATCTGAAGTGTCTGTACCCAATGTGTGATCGTACTTTCTAAATATTTTCTCTTGAGATGTGGAATGATCCCTTTAGTTCTGTACGATCCTCCTACGTTTGTGCTTTAAAGCGTACCTTGTAGATTAAACTCTTCTATCAGATGTTTCTCAGGGTGGTAGACAGGCGTTTGCTTAGTAGGAAGAGAGGCGTTCTGTGAGGACTGTGCGAATAAAAAGCCACTTCAAGAATATATTATTTTCGTAAAAACCTATTCAAATTAGGTCCCAGCTTCAGTACTTAGGTGGATTTAGGTCAATCCTTATTTTGCCTCTACCTTTTAAAATACCTACTTGAAATTAACAAGATTATCCCTTGTGCAGCATAAGAGGACAACGCGCCCAAAAGGAATAGCGAAATATTTTCATAGCAAGTTCATTTTAAAAAGCATTCGGAATCAGTACCACGAACTCAAAACATCATTGGAAGAATCTCCATATTTTTCTTTTAGTTTGACTAATTTAATTGATAAAAAACCTTAAGCTTAAGTACCCAGCTATAATTTACCTGTAATTATTTCAAGAAATTGTCACTTTTCGGATGTTATATCTCTATAATGACAAAAATGTTCGGAGAAACAGCGGAGAAAGATGCAAAGGAGATATATAAAAGAGATAAAAAAGTGAAATATGAATCTCACTACACTAAGAGTAGAGAGGAATTTAATGTCACCATAAAATAATTAGCATTTGATGAAAAGTTCCTTCGTTAAAGAGGTGCCATAAGTCTGATAAGTTGAGATAATTAACTATACTGTTTCTTACGAAATTTTAAATTACTTAAGACGGAAACTTTTAACTCTATCCTGGTCTACTACCATCATTAATTTTCATATTTTTACTTTCACACAAAAATCTTGATAATAGACTCATTTCTCACTAAAGTAGACCAATTTAATGTTATTCAGAGGCAAACATGCGTAGAAACTAATCCAAAAATTAAAAAAGGCAAATGTGAAGTGCGAAATCTCCTTATTTATTCTATAGGAAATAAATATATTTGATTATATATAAAGGTTTATGACTTGTAAAACTATAGGAATGTTTACAAAACATTTCTCGAAAAATAACATTTATTTCAAGAAAACCAGAATTAATCTTTAGTAGTAGAAAATCTACCTATGTAGTGCTCTATTATACGCATAGCGTTGTATATTAAATAAATCAACCGTATTTTTGTAGCCATAGAGCCCACATAGCCTAAGCATAGCGGTAAATAAATCAATCGAATTTGTATACTCATAAAAATCACATAGCCTAAGCATAGCTCTAAACAGATCAACCAAATTTTTGTAGCCCTAAAAATCACATAGCCTAAGCATAGCCCTAAATAGATCAACCAAACTTTTGCAGCCATACACTACGCATAGCGTTAAATACATCAGGCTAGTTTCCGTACCTAAGGAGATCACATGGCCTACGCATAGCGTTAAATTTATTAACTAAGTTTCCGTAGCTATAGAGACGATATAGCATTAAAAAATCAACCAAAGTTCCGTAGCTATAGAACCTCCCCCCATATCCTATTCAAGTTTTTATATATCAAACAATCAGCTAAATTTCACTAGGCATCGAACTCATTAATACAAAGACTATCTACGTTTATTCACCGGATTTTATTTTGTAAACGTTGGACATAAGTAATTAGGAATTTAAGTTAATGCACGTAATATGATATCGCCATTATATGGTGTCACTTGTAAATAAAAATGTATTTTTTGATTATATTAAATGAATTGTTATTCATTTATTTTTGCTTAGGACTCAAGTAAAACCTTACCATTGAAGCAAGTTAACTCGCTATATTACATCACATAGATATATGCTCTATATATGGAAGCCGAAAGAGTACAATTTTTAAACATTCAGCAGTACGGATAAAATAGTCTGAATTATTTTTAGAAGAAGAAAATATTCAAGTTATGTCATTTATGTTTATTTATCTTTTCGCAAAATTATACAAAATTTAACAAAAGTTAATTTCTAACTCCTAAATTAATCTGATCAAACGATGCCCCCAATAAGCCCAGAGAGTGCCTGAATTTAGAGCCGAGATGATTTAAAAGAATTGTAAGAAGATAATTATGGTTAAGTTTGGCTCCTTCTATCAGATTAATATTAGGTATATCAATATTTTTAGCGTTCTTATATATAATTGATACTATGCAACATAGAGGGAAAATAACCTGGATTAAATTGCTGATTATTCCTGTATTTTTTGCACTAATAGTAGGAGTTTAAATAATAGATAGTCAGTCGTTTTGAGGTTTATGATATGGGAATATATATAAAGATTTATCGTTTAAAAAAAGCACATATTTGCCTAATTAGGGGTTCTCCATAGCTATGAGATAACGTTGATTTATTTAACGCTAATGCATTAGTCTCTACAGATATGGTCTTTTTACTATTAAAGATTATGTTTATTTTCTTTGTATACAATCCTGTATAAGCGTATTAGAATTATTCTATCTTTAAATTATCTAATTTTCAAAATATGAATTTGAGTGTTTCAATTTAATATCACTTTCAGTTTTTGTTGTAAAATATAATATGACATTAATATATACATTTTAATACTGAATATAATGAAAGATAAACAAAGTTCGTACTATTTTCTATATTAATATTCCAGTATTATTACATCTATATTACATATATTTATTCACTGACCATTTGAAGGGAAGGAAATTCTCCTACGCCTTTCTAGACAATTTCAGCTCTTCTTTCCTTCTCTCTGATTTCTGAGCTTCCATTTAACGCATAAATTCCACCAAGAAAATAACTTTATCTTTCGAATTTGATAAAATTTGGGTTTCTTTTCTCGTCTTGTGATCACACAAGCCCCTTCTCCTCAGGGGCAGCCATACACCCCTCAGTTTTGAATATACGAAACACTAAATTTTGTGTTGCGTCATAGCCGTCTTCATCGGTACAATTTCTTTCCGAGTCTTTTTGGAAAGGCGATCTAGGATACCAATTTCAGGCAATTTAAGATACTTATTTCAGATATTTTTTTGAATATTTGGGGACATTGGAGATATATTTAAAGGGGCCTTTTAAGAATAATTTCTTAGTTATTCGAAAAAGGGTGTATTTCTGGAAATCTATTTGAACATTTACGGGATATTCGATGTTGGGCCCTCGAGGAATATTGAGCAAATTTATTGAGATCGTTGATGCTCAGTTGGGTCTCTTTACCATTTGTTTTCGCTTAATGTCATACCAGAAAATTGAGGATTTAACATTTTATTCCAAAGAGAGTTAAAATCTTTGTTATTATCTTTAAGAGGAATTTTTTGCAGGCTCGAGTTGAAATACTTAAACGAGCGATCGCTAAAATCTGCGTCATACTAGAAGAGAATATAATTAAGAAATGCATTATTTTAATAGTATTAAAACGTTTAAATGGGTGAGACATTTACTGAAATGTTATGCAACATCCCCCTAGACTTATTCACATGATTGTCTCCTTTGTAGACATTTTCCTATTACAAATGTAATGAGAGTTGAAAAGAGTGAAGGGCAGAGGTTTACGCAAATTAAACTATTGATTTATGTAGGTTAATTTTAAAATTTGTAATTATTGAGAGAAAAAAGAAAGCGATTAAACCCAAATTTAAAAGGACTCAGAAGAGCAAGTACAATCAATCAGCAAGAAAAGAATGACGGAGAAGAGTTAAACTGAGCAAATAGGACTAAAGAAAAATAATGAAATACATTAATGAGGAATGAAACACTATTAATATGTCAACCATAAAAGAAGAAGCAATGGTGGTGCATATAAAGGACCTAGGAACTAGAGTATAGAATTTACTTAAACGTATATGATGAGTAGAAAGAAATGAAGAAAATATAATAAATTAACCCGTTAAGCATTTTACTTTGTTAAAATCAACTTCTTTTTTCCCTTGTAAATTCACTAATCATCTGTATTCTAGGTATAAACAAACTTGTACTCGTAACTAGCATTTACTACTAAAACATCTGACAATTGGTGTCAAGACATTTTACAACACATTGTCCCGTTTTACTTAGCCGGTTTTCGCCGAAACTTAAATCAGAAGAATTTGTTTCTACGCTATGTTTTATGTGGTAAATTTTACTGAATAATTATTTATTCATTTATTATTTTTATGGTTTGCCCCATGGATACTTTTCAGTTTATAACAGTGAATGTGGGAAAGAAACATTTCATTGTAGGAATTATATCTGTTACGTTTTCAAGTTAACACCAGAAACTTAAATAATAATTAATTTTATAACACAACCTTGGTAATATGTTATGTGAGTTAATCATTTTTCTATAACGCATCTTAGTTTTGACCTACAGTATCTATTTTATTATTAAAAATCAAAATAATTAAGTATTGGTTTATATGTGCAATTAATACCTGGTTATCTTTATATCACATATATTCACATGAAACTGTCTTGAACTACATATTATATCTAAGTTATACAAAATAATAATTATTTTTTAAATTTTTATTTTATATTTTTCTGACTCAAAATATTCTTATGTAAACTTCACTACCAAGCAAATTTTCATGAGTTTCAATTTTTGATGGTCAAGTTGACATATTGGCTTGTTTTCTTTAGAAAGTTGCTGAATGTCAAGATTTTCCAATTAAAATTTATCCGGTTTCAATTTTAAATACGAGATGGTCAATTTCTGAATTCTTTAATATTTAAAGATATTTTATATATTTTTTTTCCAGAATGACCCGGTGAAACATATTATTTTGAAAATGTATTAATAAAAAAAAAAACATCAGCCAATAATCGTATTGTATAGAAGCTATGGAAAATTTTTAAATTTCTATGGATAACAATTATTTTATCTAACTAGTACAATGGCTTTTATTGCGAAACGGTGCCGGATTATATAAATAATTCCTATGGAACTTGAAATGTGCCTTCGCGTTTCTTTGGCGATGTCGGTAGTTGACAACATAGAGGGAGAGAATGCGTTTCCTGAAAATGGACAAGTACAATCGAATTTAGCTTTATTAAGATCTCCAATCGAGAAACTTTAGCCAAGTGGACAATTTTAGACCTATAAAGCATGAAGTTCTCTAGGTAAGACTATAGCGAGTAAAAAACTTTAAATTTAGACTATTTGGTTGTTTAGAAACTTTATAACTCTTTAGTCATGTTACATCAAGTATATGACTATATTTCTTTCCTCAGAACATTCTAAAATACACAACTTCCTAAGAAAGGGTAGAAGCTCTTGATACTAAACTGATACCATTTAGTAGATTTAGGAGCTATTGGAGCCGTCTGCGAGAACGTTCTCCCTTATAGTAAGAGAGGTGGAAACTACGGGGTGAATGATATCGGTGCTCAATTATATCAATGCATATGGATTGCGGGAAGTTGTTCACCCTAATTCAGAATAAAGCTCGAAACCACTAGTGGTAGTCGGAATTTCATTGTTTGGGACAATTCTGATGAGAAAATTGTTCCTGATAAGGTTTATTCTAGTAATAGTACTGGACAGTTTGAAAGGAGACTAACTGAAGTGTTTTTAGCT
Organism: Ceratothoa steindachneri; assembly: GCA_963969495.1. Lineage (NCBI taxonomy): Eukaryota > Metazoa > Arthropoda > Malacostraca > Isopoda > Cymothoidae > Ceratothoa > Ceratothoa steindachneri. Next base: position 81,702,837 of record OZ018320.1, read on the forward strand.
GGGAAACCCATCGATTGTTAATTTTAGTGTTAATATGGTTACTATTTGGTATTAAAATCCCTAGATGTGCTCTTTTATCAAAAAGGTGTGCTTGTTTTTCTCTTTGCCCGTATCCGGATTTTGAGTGACACCGAGGATGTGAGCGGGAAAATCCTTGACTGCTCCTTTTTCTCCCATACTAAATAGGTTAAGCAGACCTTTCTACTGTACAGTCCGTACGTGGTTTTCAAGATATTTTAAGATAAGAATTGTTTTTGTAACTCTTTTACTAACCCGTTTCCTTGCGTTTTAAGGGCTCCCCAAACCGTAGAGCTTATCTATTAGTAATAGACTTCTATTTTAAGTATTCCTTCAAAGCTTTACGACATGTATGGTTATAATATATCAATAGAAAAGAAAACAGCTACACTAAATGCTTATATATACAGTTATAAATATTTACCAATTTGTTCCTGCTAAACGTTTCTGCTAAATTCTAAAAATTCTAAATCAGAGTCAACGTTGCTAGAATCTAATTCTAATAATGAACAATTCAACTTTGTTCCATTTTGCAAAATCGAACTTAGGGTGACAGCAAATATCATTCAATGTATTGAATTTCTGAATTTAAATTTATACATGTTAGAATTACCAAGTCAATAAAAGAATAATAATAATTCATATTCAAATATTGCTGCCATTTTAGTCAGCACGGGTACACCAGTAAGTAAATAATGTGTTAATTTGCTATCACCAATCATTATTAACACATGACCCACAATGAAGACAAATATAATTCTTCAGATTGATAGTAAAGACAAAGGAGCATGGCTTCCTTTATCTGGTAGTCATTGCAAGATTTTTAACCGTTTATCAACACAGGTTTAGGAATGGTACAAAACAGACAGTAACTACACGAAAGGAGAGAGTAAAAGACCTCTAAGCAGCGTGAACAACTTTTACACGTAAAGACTTTCACTAATGCGCTCTGCCAGTATCGGTTACAAACGTGTAGAGTGAGGAAAATGCCATTGTTGAAAAAATGCCACCCGGATGAACGTTTTAAGTTTCATAGGGAACATTTATATAATGGATTTAGGGGAAAGTTCTTCTGTGGAAGCTAAGTTCGAGTTATTGGACCTCAATTCCCATATTCAAGTTTAGAAGAAGAACAACGTAACTTTATGTACTAAAAGGAGCCATGTACAGTGATAGCATAGCCTTGAACTTCATCTCGTAAGCTAATTACTTTAAGATGACTTGCAACTTGGAATTTATTTTATCAAAACAATTATCCAGAAAAAATACCAAGTACACCAACAAAGGTTTGAAAAAAAAAAATCAACATATTAAAATGGACCAGCCAGTCTCTTCATCTCACCCGATCAAAAATCTGTGGATGGAATTAAAGATCTGTGTTCATGTTCGCCAAACAATTAATGTAAAAAAACTGAAGACGATCTTTCAGAAAAAACAGTGTAAAACAAATGTTATTCTACAAAAGTATTATCATACATAGATGCAACTTTGCTTACGGATTTAACACTTTTTTTGCCTAAATTTTGAGAGAATATGATATACATTTTTAGAGATAACTACAATTATTCATGTTTTGGTGTTGAAAATTAGTGAAATGAATATGAGGCAGGTAAGGTGGAAATTTAAAGCACATACAATCAAGTAAGTACCCCAATATACAATTTCCAAAGAGTGTAGTGAATACCTACAGTACCATGCAAAAGGTCAGAATGCCTGTATTTCTCTCACAACAACTTTTTCCAAACTTTTGGATTAATAAAACGATAGTTATCAACAGATAAGCCATTTAGTGCCAAAATTGAAGTAGGCAAAATGATCCTAACGCTTAAGTTTTTTTTTTTAGAGATAACCGGCATCGTTTGCATGAAACTAACTTAAGCTTAATCTCGTGTAAGTCAGGTCATTCTATTTCCAGCTGTCGTCAAAGTAACATGCATAATAATCAGCCACGCCTTTCTTTGTATGCGAGCTGGTCATAAAGCTCCCTAAAAAACATGGTCTTCTAATTTGATCCATTTCAGCGTCTGTCAAGCGCTCCAAAATTTAGCCTATAATATTCTGTCAATCTATGATAAAAAAAGGTTATGCAAGGCTGGTGAATCAACCGTTATGACAAGCAAGAGATAAAATGGGAAGATCGAGCTATTATCCAATTTTCAAGAAGGACCGTTTCAAGAGACAAGCAGATTCTTGATATATTAATGAGTATTTTGTGTCTCAATGTCTCCAAGCAAACTATGGCACGTCGGTTGGAGGAAGCCAATTTTCACGGTCGCATACCCACAGTTAAGCCATTAATCAGCCAGAAGAAAATAGGCTCGTCTCGAATTCACCAATAACACTTTTATATGGACGGATAACCAATGGAGCCGAGTTTACTTCTGTGACGAATCTAAGTTCAATTTGGTCGGAATCGATGGGAAGAACTTCGTTCGTCTCAGAGCGGATAAACGATCGTCTATCATTTCCAGTAAAAGAAGCTGAAGTTTGGCGGGTAAGTGTCGTGGTTTCGAGTGTAATTTCAGTAGAAGGTAGTGGACCACTTATGCGCTTACGGGTCACAGTTAATGGGCAAGTGTACAAAGAATTGACCGATAGCGTCAAATTGGTGAAACCCTCCGTGGACGAAGAGCACATCACTGTTATGAACTGACCTGCACAGGTTCCGTACCTAAATCTTAAGAGTTGGTTGGTTTTAGAGATTTCAAAAAACTTCATGGAGAATTTAGGTATCCACACTAAATACTAATTAGTTATAACTTGTACAAATACTTTCCACTGTTAATTAAATCATTATGTTCCAATATATATTTATTTCTGCTGTCTTTGGACAGAAGTTAGGTGAGGTAGAAATGTATAAATACAGCCAGTTTGTTAAATACAATACTGTTTTTAAAAGAGAAAAACGCTTGTATTTCTTTCATAACATCTTCCAAAACATTTGTCAGAGACATACCAACCTTTCTAAAATTGGTGTACGATACCCTTTAGGTATAAACTTCGTAGAAGTAATGTTTATGCAAATTAGGATAAATAAAAACGAAAGTTGTAAGCAGATAAGCAATGTACTAGAAAAAATGAATTGTGCAAAATTATTCAAATGACAGCAGACATGGAAATTGTCTCTACTTGGGTAGACTGTAGCTCGATTTTATAGTGAGGGAAACACGGTCAATTTTAGACTAAGTCAAACGGACTTAAATAAAGAAGGTTAGTGTCCTAACTTAATAGGTTAGGCATTTTTTCATAGCTAATTAGCAAATTTGTATTTCGTAAATCTATTCAATACAAATAATTTGTAAATGCACTTAATGAAATTCACGAGAGTAAATTTACCTGAAACTTGGCATTCACTCGTAATCAATGTGTGTGTAATTGCGCAATCGTAGCACCTTGAGAAAGTGAAAGAGAGGGGTAAAGAGAAACATTTCACATGCACGCAAAGCCCCTTTGCACGAAAATAAATTCCCGTCCGAACGGCAATAAGAGAAATTTATATAATTTCAGAAATTTAATATGACTGATTTACCTTCGCATAAACCAAATTTATGTAGCGTATTTTGGATGGGTATTTTGTTCGCCTTAATATATGAACAGCTAAATGAATAAAGGTTTGATCAATACCAAATTTATAAACGCGAAGTTGACAGTTGCTTAACACGCATTCGCTGGCGGTAGAAGAAAGACTCGAAGAATGAAAAGGTAGCGGGAGGCGATAGATGGCCTTCGCTAAGGTCTCGAAAGGCCCGAGAATAAGGAAAGAGCGCATTGGCGAAAATTGCGTCGCTCCAAGAATGGATTGCGAGACGCGTGGTCCAAAACGCTTCTTGAAAGGTTCTGTCTCCTTGATTTAAAAGGTTGTCCGAATCATGTAGTTTTATTTGAATACTTGAAGAAAAATCTACAGCAGAGAACAAATATAGTAATATATTATAATCGAGATGACATGAAATATTACGGAAATTAATGGGCGCAGAATTTGAAGTGTATGTTGTTGGTTATTGTGCAACATTTACATCAATTTGCATACTTTGTTACCAAAGTATGCAAATTAACGTGGGTTTAACGTGGAAACCGAACCATTAGAATATATAGCAGCTATAAGAAAATCTACTTAAAGTGAGATCTTCATTACACTAGTGACAATTTCTAGTGTGATTTAACTTGAGTGAAGGGAGAAAACAGGGTTTGCACTCGGCTTAGTCTGATTCTTTTTTTCTCTTCTTAGGCAGAGAGCCGGTATACAAATACCGTATGAAGGTAAAAAAGGTTAAGTATTTATATTCCATTCTATTTCTGCAACCCAATTTGCTTTTCTTGAATAAATTGTGTTTACTGGAACAGTTGTGTATACAATCCTAAAAAAACAAAACAATTTCCACCATTAGATAGAGGATCATCTTTGGTCCATGATTACATGCAACTCAGAGATCCCGAGTGATACGAGTAATGTGAGAGAGTGAAAGTGGAGTTCATATGAAGGGAAATGTTATGGGGGAAAAGTATAGCATACGTAATTCTGGAAACATCCGTTTATGTAGAATAAAACAAAAATCGACAATATTTTTATTTATTTAGAAATAAAGCAAAAACTAACAGGGACATATCCCCTCCCCCCAATTAGGAAGAGGTTAAGAAATAAAATGGTGTCGAGTAACTAAGAATGTGTCAATTACTTACAGTAGATTACTGTATTCAGGGCAGTGTAGTATTGGAAGCATTGCATCCAGTTGTTCTGAGAATGCTGTTAATTTATTTATTTTGGGGGGAATTTTGAAATTATGAGCTGAAATTAAATCAAATTTAGGTTTATTTTTGATAGACCGTTATATATACAGGATTTTATAGAAATTTTGCCCAATAAATAAAATTATTCAAAAGATCTGTGCAAAATTGATCTTCATTAGTCAAGAGTCCATCTTTTCAGTGGCCAACCTGGAAGAGAGTAAATAAACACATTTGCGTAGCCATAGCAACTATATATAGTCTATACATACCGTTATATATAATATAAATGGACCCAGTTTGCGTTCCCATAGACCTCAAAATTACAAGAATATGTGTTTTTTCACCCAAACAAAATTTGTATCGAAATCTGTATATTTAAATATGTACTATGCTTGATTTTGAGCCCAAAGATTAGCCTCGATGAATCTATATACGTTGTATTACTTAAAATCAGGGCCAATTTTTACGATTGAATTTTGATACAGATTATAGGCGGTCACAGTATACAGAAATAATTGCGCTACAGTTGTTATATAGAGGAAATATATATAGACTAAAAATAAATGGACTTGATGCGTATCTTTTGTTAAATAGAAAAAAATTGAAGCTAGGGAAAGTGAATAGTACAGTTGAAAAAATTTGGTCATTTTCCTGCAGAGAGAGTGTTGCATCATACACAAGGTCTATGAGAAAATGAGTATAATTACCCCAAATATCAGGGTGACGCACTATACAAGTATGTTTATAGATGAATATATGTATTTTAAAGTATAAAGTATGCTATTTTTACCCCCCGTCCTGCCATTTCCTTTCGTGTCATTGAAACATGATTTGGAGATATCTTGACTTAGTATTTCAACTTTAGTACTCGACTTGTAGCATTACGCTTGTTGGAGATAACTGGGAAAGATCACGATATCTGATATGGCAATGAACTTCAGCTTATAATAAAAATAAGGTCAATTTACATAAGTCGCGTGCTCTCAATTTTTATAATCTATAACCTTACGGCCTTCAAAACTTTCAACAAGTGGGACAATTTGACCAATAGTTGGTTTTCTTTTAATAATTCCAGGACTAACCTTGGGAAGAAGTTAGCTATTATATCATCCGAAAGAGAATGTAAATCAACATAAGGTTCTCAAATCTCGTTACAATCGTCTGAATAGCTACGATGTTATTACCAAATAATTCCGAAAATAACCTTGAAAGGACATTGTCAATAATATCATTCGAAAGAGAATGTAAAACGACATTAGGTTCTCCAATCTCGTTAGAATCGGCCCAATAGTTAGATGTTATTGCCGAAAAAACTGATTTAAAAGTAAAACAGTTACCATTCGACCGACCGAACTACGGACCGAAATAGTAACTTATAAGGTCGCGCGCACGCGACTAAAAACAATAATTTCTTGATCCTAAAAATCATCATCTATTTTCAATTTGTTGTTTTGTGTGAAAACTTAATTGCAATGTCATCAAGCATGTGATTTGTCATCATAATTTGTCGAAAATATTAAAGAAACAAAGAAAAGAGTGGATAGAAATTCCAAAATCTATTTCAGAGGAATGAATTCAAAATGAGCTTTTGTACGCTTTGTAATTTAACCGTCTGAGCGTTCAAAGCCGTGGGTTTGCGCGGGCTCACATGAACAAGAAATCTAGTACATTTTAGCTTGTAGTCACGGAAGAACAAAATAGGTTAATTTCAATTAAGTTTAGATGAATCAAGTTAACTCAGCCTTCCTTAAGTATGTCTTGTTTATGGCTATTCTTATGTAGTATATTTCTGCATGTGTTTTACGCTAAAAGGAAGTTGAATTAAGGAGATATAAGCCCTAAATGGCCGCCTGGACGTGCCCATCAATTGCTTTTAAAAATGAAAGAAACCATGTATAAATAAATCTTCAAAGCATTTAACTTAGACCCATATGGTCACAGGGTATATATTATTTATAGATTAATATTTTATTCAGAAAAGACTTCCTGAATGGAGAGTTATGTCACTTTTAACATAAATTTTAACATGATGCATAATTCACTACCTCTCCCAGAGCTGAAGAAGTTCTTCCATTCATATTTCTTATGACTAAGTAATTATTATTCAGATGTATGTGGCACTAGCTAATTTTTATTATGATAATTCACATATATAGTTTAAATGTTAAAGTAAATACAAATGTATAAAAAGATTCCTTTAATCATTAAATACTATTAATATTTAATTTATTTTAATTTAATGATCTAAGGATGTAGAGCAACAAGAAACAAGGTCTGCTGACCAAAACGTTGCGTGGTCACACTTATTCTGATTTATGACCTTACGACTCTCAACACTTTTAAAAATTCCCGGACTAACCTTGGGAGGACTTTGGAAATTCTATGATCGAAAACGAATGTAAAATAACATAAGGGTTTCAGATTTAGTTAGAATGGGCCGAATAGCTATGATGTTATTACCAAAACAAAATAATTTCCGGGCTAACCTTGGGAGGACTTGGTAATTATATCATTCGGAAGAGAATGTAAAACAATATAAGGGTCTAAATTTCGTTAGAATCTTCAGAAAAGTTATGATGTTATTACAAAAACAACAAAAGCAAAACGGGGACAGACCAACTGACCGACCGACCGACTGACCGAATATGAGATGTATAGTCGCCAGCGACTACACTCACTCGCGACTAAAAATGTGATATTTTCTCTTCAATTAGTTTAAGTATTTTGGATTTATATTTTAGTTTTCAATGGGATTATTCAACAAAGCTAATTATGTATAGGAAAAGCCACCTTTGAAAGGCTCTTTTGCTATTGAGCTTTTCTTCACGACGCACATAGTCAATTCTCAGCAGGAGCAATTTTTCTTAGCCGAAGACACCAACATATTATTGAACATTAAAATTCCTTGCCAATGAGTGTTTTCTCGTCGATTTGAAGTTTAATTTTTACATGTCCTCGAAAAAGTTGATCTTAAAATTTTAAGCACAGTTGTCTCTAATGGTTTATTTTTCTAATTTAGGTTAATTTTGATTTAAAAAACAAGTTATTCATATATATATATATATATATATATATATATATATATATATATATATTTCTTCTACGTGGTACAACCAAATATTTAGACTTATTCATTTTCGGGTAAAATGGTGCGTTTACTTAGAACGACTTGAGGCTCCTGACAAAAGTACAGAAAAGGGAATCTTCAGGAGTAAGAAATTAGGTCGGAGACTGAAAATAAAGTTAAAAACCTTAGAAATGACATGCAAGTTATAGAAATTAGATGGAATAATGAATATGGAAGCAATGACATACAGGTATCCAAACAATGCACTGATATATATGAAGTACTTCAACCAAATGAATTCTCCCCCACCCATCCAAAGTGAAGTTATAGTAAATTACATCACCCAAATTGGTAAATTCGCCACTGTAAAATATTTACTGAGATTTACTGGCAGCTCAGCTGCTATCAAATTACTGTATTTTTATACACTATGCTAATGTATAAATTACGATAACATGAATTGTTGCTGTAAAAAATTGCAGTAAGTTCCTGGCTGCATAGCTGCCAGTAAATTATTATAAATTTGCAGTATATCTGCATTACGGAGTGCCTATACCCAGGGATTTTACTTAATAATTATATATATATATATATATATGCAGATAAACTCACAAAGGAAAAGTGAAAAATTATTCCAAGCGCTTTCGTCTTATTCTTAAAGACTTTTTCAAGGAATGAACAGGAGGCTGGCCATACATTGCCTTAAATAGTGGAAGGGGAGATTAGACTACCCACCTCTGAACCTTAATTAGGGGGTAAAAAATCCTGAAACGACTTTATTTGAGATTTTATGTATGTAGTGATAATGGGGTCTAGCACGAACAAACCAGGACTTAGATTGAAATTTGGGAACACGTTAATGGAGATACTTCTAATATATTTCTCGACATATAATTATGCATTTTATGACTGGTTTGGCACTGTTTCAGTTAATGCTACGGTTAAGATTGTACATTTGTAGAAAATCGCAGATTGTTCACTGTGACTACGTACATTGGCTTGATGTTGCTTAACCCGGACATCTAGTTCTTTCCCGGTTTGTCCATAATAACATTTTTGGCAGTTGTTGCAGCCTATCGAATAAACAATGCCAGGTCGGGGTGTGAATCTTTGACAAGGATGAGATACATTGTAGGCTTGTACTTAAAAATAACATTTACGTTTGGAGGCCTAGGTAAACGAGGTAATTTAATGAAAATATAGTTATAGGGTAAAACTAATAAGTTTTTGGCCTGAAACTTAGGGATATTAACATTAGTTTGATAATAGGAACGCTTGGCGGACTTATAACAATTATCGAGAAAGAACAGAGGGTAGCACAAATTTATCCCTATTTTATATTATCTATCGACTTCTTTGTCTAGGTATTCTGGTGAGACAATTCTATGGGCATGCAAAAACATATAGGTCAAAACACTTTGTTTGATGTTATTATGGTTGCTAGAATAAGAGTGTATAAAAGAGTCTATGGCTGTGGGTTTTATTATATATTTCATAGTTGAAACAATGGTTTGTCCGATGAATTAGAATATCTAGGAAAGGGAGTGTGCAATCTTTTTCAACTTCTAAAGTAAATTTAATCGAGGGCACTAAGGTGTTAATTTTAGTAAGAAATGTATTAATATTTAAATTATTAGGCCAAAGATTCTTCGAATCTATAATACTTCCCTAAATTAATGAAACCCCTATAGCCTGGATGCGATATGTTGATGACATCCTTTGTCTTTGTGTTCACAAAATAACAACTTTTTTGACTAAAAGTACTGTATTTTAAGAAAGCATATAATGGCGGCGATGAAACAACTATCAAGTGTCAAAATAGGTGTTACTTTTGCATTACAAAAGGATAGAAAATTACAAAGACAAATTGCAAAACATTTAAAGATATCTCAAAATACTGTGAATTTATGGGTTTTCCGCCATATAAGTGATGATGTTTCTGGTACTCCAGTCCGAAAAAGTGGCAGTGGGAGACCTAGAAAGACGAATTTACGTACTGATGAATTAATTAAACGTACTGTGTTAATGAAAGCAACAATAACATCAAAGGGAATTAAGTCTTAGAATCATAATTGGCTTAAAAATGTACCTGAGCAAACAATTCGACATCGGTTGTAAAAGGAGCTAGGTTTGCCATCTCGGCGTGTTATTAGAAACCTTCCCTGAATGCTGAAATGCACAAGAAAAGATTTGAGTTTTGTCAAAAATACACTGTGAGGGAACCCCACGTTGAATTTTGTAAGTAGAACGAAACTTCCATGCGCTGCAGAAGGCCCGGTGGGAGCCTACCCCCTCCCCCAGTCCACAAGCGATAGCCTCGAACCATGTCCACCACGATTCACTTTTACACGGGCAGAATAGCATCTGTAAGAAGATTCGAGGCCATTCGAGAGTAAAGCTGTTTCCCGCTTACCGCCCCCCTAACCCCGGGGAGAGCCTCGGACATAAATAGCGCTCGACTCCCATGAAGAGAAGAGTTGAGAAGTCTCGCCCGGACCACAGAAGATTCCCCATAGGTCCAAGTCAGGTGCTAACAACAAAGCAAAGTGACAGCTGAAATATTTTGTCTATTTGGAATTAGCCCCAGCCAGTGAGGTAATTCCACTTAACGATCGCCACCGAGTGATTTTCCGGCTTCTCTCGTCAACTCCTGTCGAAGCCCTCCTTCGTTTGCCTCTTATTTCGGGTGGCCGAAATACTCTCCCCTGGACTGAAAGTTGCCGCCCCCCCTCCTTTTTTTGGAGAACCATCATCACTTCAAGTTCCCGCTCAGAAGTTCCGAACGGCCTCACCCCACGTGCAGAAGACATCCCTAAGCCAACCCCCCTCCCCCCTTCAGTAACCCAATTGAGTTAATTCCTCCCCCCCCACTTGAATAGTCTCCTCCTGCAATACCTTAAGTTCTAACTTCATAGTCTGATTTATAACTACAATTCCCCCTTCGTTTACGGATGTGATTTTGTCCGTTAATTCTCTGAGGTAATTTTACCCATCATTTCTCTCAGTATTTTTGTATAAATAAAATTATATTTTTATATATGCCTCTTTAAATAACCTTGAGCTTTGCCATTGTCCATAATTTACCTGACCTCGTTGCACTCTCTCTCGCTACTCAGCCCGTCTAAACTAGTGGTGTTCTGTCCCTTCGTCGGTTCGCCTGTAAGTTATCGGTCCCTTCCCCATAGATATAATATGGTATTGATGTAATATAATGTCATACCACGAAATACACTATCGAGACACAGAAACACCCTCCAAGTGTGATGGTTTAGGTTTTAGCTATTTTGGTAGAGGGACTTCATTTTTTCTTCCTAAGGATACAACTGTGAATAGTGAACGATATTTGCCATGCTAAATGAAAAACTTCCACTGACACTGGCATTGCATGAGTAAACAACTTTTATGAATGATAGGACACCTTATCACAAGGCAAAAATCGTTAGTAAATGGCTCAACTATAATGAAATTGGTCTTCTAGATTGACCTGGTAATAGTCCAGATTTATATTCGATCGAGAATCTATGGCTTATAAAAAATAAGGTCGAATGTCACAATAATGGCTCGATCTCCAACCTCACAGAAGCCATCAAAAAGGTTTGGTGCACTCAGATATCACAAGAAATGTGCCAAAATGTGATCAAATCGAGGCCAAAACGCCTCAAACAAGTCATCAAGAACAAAGGGCATATGACGAAATACTAGTATAAGATAAGAGTGTACATATATTAAGTTTAAACACTTTTAAATATTGATTATGTATAAAAATAGGTACAATTTTCATGGTGATCGGATTTTTTTGCCAGCACTGTATATAAACATATTTCTTGATTTAAACGTAAAATGTCTCGATATGTATCCTAAAACCCTATTTGCCATTTTTAGAAACTACACTGTACTGTTTTGAACATTTTTATCACTCGAAATTAAGCCAGCTAAAACTATTTCCATGTTAACTGTATTTAAAATTTGACCACCCATATTGTAATCTATTTGGGGATTACCATAGCCTATTTGTGTTACCTCACAGTTGAGTTGTATCTGCCATCTTTGCGAAAATTCAAGTCTTTTCGCAAATTTTCAGGCACTATTTTGCCCTCGTACTTGAATTTTTTGTAAGTTTCCATATGATATTCATGTCAAAATCGTTTATATATATTATAAAAGTCAAGGTGCTACGAGTAAGAGGCCGCTAGTGACTGAAACATATGATACGCTTCTTATTCCTATTGGAAAATCGTGTTTTGACAATGATGCTAGTTCCTTTTCAAGGTTACGCTTGGTTGTTTTTATATTGGGTTTGTCAAAGCGAGGTAATGAATTGGATCACAAATATAATAGCTGATTTGCGAACATTTATACAATCAGTTTCGTTTCGTTTTAAAAATTTTAATGTTACTATTTATCCACGCCCCGTGATTTGACATATTATACGCTAAAGATTTAAAGTGAACTATTTCGCTATTTACATATATTGACAACAGAACGCTGAAATTCATTATACATTTCCAGGACGTTTTTAACGTTGAAAATTTCCTTGTAATTTAAAACGGAAGTTTAAATTGGACATTTAAAATTTAATTCCAATTCTAACCGAATTTAACGCGAAAGCGTTAACTTTATTATTTTATTATAAAACCATACAAAAACCTTTCTGGAATGAGACATTAAAACTGTCAAAACTATAAGAAAACAGAAAACTTTTAAAGAATTAACAAATTAACGATTAATTGCGCCCTTATTTGCTCTTCATAGCACCAGGGAAAAAAATCGCAATGTGACAGGTCAGGTGAACGTGGAGGGCATTTCAACAGCACATTGTCTTCATCACTAGCACGCTGGATCCAAATCCCTGGCATATTTTGATTAACGGAAAAATGTTGTTTTGAAAAATGAAGTCTTCATCTTCATTTTCATTGAGCTCGTCCATTAACCACTTCTGAAGCATTTGCAGATAAAAATCCGCGGTCAGATTCCCTGCCAAAAAACCCCTGGCCATATGGCCGATTTTTTTAAATGGCACATAACACATTCGCTTTTGGCGAGTCCCTTCATGCTCAAGCTGATTTAAGACAATTTTAATGTGATGAATCCAAATATCACATTAGTTTTACCCAATCAGTTCAACATGTTGATTTATCGCACATGATGTTATTTACGTTTTTTTTACAAGTACTGATATTTTACATATGATATTTTTTATTTCTTTAAATAAGATAATTCAGAAGAGTTTCCATGCAAAAATTGTTGACTAATTGGTAATTTTCCTTTGAAGGGAATGAACTGGTTTTGGCCAGAAGATCTTACAAAAATAGCCCAATATACTCTGCTACATCTGTGTAGGAATATACCCTTGTTTCTAACAGAAATCAGTCGTCACAAGTTTCATAAAGCGTGCTTGCCATGCTTATTTTTGTATGAAAATTGGTACTAGGATAACGCTTGCGTGTCACACATGGTATGAAAAAAACATGCACCGAGTATCTGCGTCGTTTGACCAAGAGCAGGAAGAGTGTCTGAAGTTCGGATTTTCCATTGTTTGGAGGGACCTAACAAACTATGGCACCAATATATACTTTTGCACTGTTGATTTGAGTTGTATCAACAAAAAGAAGTGGAGAGCCCCAAGTATCGTAGTCTTTAATCAGCACACAGCCCTTTAGGTCATTTTGAAAAATTCCCGTACCTGTCTTTGAAGAACTTCCTGACTTTTATGACGAAGATTCCTTCAGTGTTGTAGAAAATGAAGAAGTGTTTTCTACGATGATGCTTCGCATCCTTTCCTTCTAAAGGAGATAAATGATCTACTTCACGATCTTAAAGTTCTTTGCCAAACTCTAGGCATCCAGATTGAAAGAAAACCTACTCTCTGACAGTGCTCATTTCACCTAATATCACAACAGTAATCAAGAGTACCTCCGTGTTTTCCTTGAAGAGAAAGACATGGTGTACCTTGCATATATTTACAGGTTCTGCACAAGCTTGGAGTGCAAAATTACCAACATGAAGTTTGTAGACTGTTCATTGATAGCAGCAAGCGAATGCTGAAATGTGTTCGGCTGCACAACGGCAATCAGTTTGCCTCTGTACCAATCGCTCACTATACTATACTAAAAAAAAGTATGAAGCGGTGAAGTACGTGCTGGAGAAAATGCGTTATGATCATCATGATTCGTTCATTTGTGCTGATCTGAAGATGGTGAACTTTTTGTTGAAACAACATTCCGGGTTCACCAACTCCCCGTGTGTCAAAAAGAGAGAGAGAGAGAGAGAAAGAGAGGAGAGAGAGAGAGAGAGAGAGAGAGAGAGAGAGAGAGAGAGAGAGAGAGAGTAAGATTTTGTTTAAAGGAGTCATGTGAAACGAGAGTTATCGGAAAAAGCAATGCCCTACGCACGTCTGCAAACTTCCAGCGAGATTAGCCGAGAATTTCTTCGGTTTAGTTGGATCATCAAAACTCCGCCGCCGAGCTATAAACGCTGAGGTGTTGAAACAGGGCTTAATTGCTTCCGTTAGAAAATATAGGAGTTTCGGCGAACGCCTATATATTCCCCGTTACAAAATTACTTGAGGAAGTATTCCGTCAGATTCTGCCCAAGGAAGAGTGCCAATACATACCCCTCCCCCTTGGAAAAGACCCCAGGTCGTGTTGGTGAGCTGTCTCTACGTTACTCCCGAGTGAGCCAAGCCCGGAAAATACAGAAGGTATTGGCGGCCTCTTTTAAGATGTCTGTGGAATCATCCACTGAAGACGCATATCCTTGAGCGATAGAACACGGTCTCATACCAGCCCACAGCTAGGATCTTATTTGCAACGACGGCGTCAGGATCAAAGGACCTGTCCATAGGAAGCGCACAGTCTCAGCCCCACAGGAGTTTTTCCCTCGAGGGTCTACTGGAGAATCTTCCCCTTTTGAGCGTCTAATTGGAGAATCTTCCCCGAGCGTCTACTTGTGGTACCCCCTCCCCCCAAAATGTAAGATATCTACACCTTTCCTTTCCCCATAGAGGCGGTGCGACGCCCTCCGATTAAGACTCGTCAAGTAGTCTCCTCTTGAGTTATCTCGGATACTAAAGTGAATTATTGTGCCCCTAAGGCTAGGATTCCATTCTTAGGTTCTTCCTAAATCCTATCTGGTAAGTACTCGGAGTATTCAGCCGTTAATGCATGAGTAATCATTGGTAATTATTGATAATTTTCCCATTGCTGAATTAATAAATAACTAGCGAGTGTAATTATTTGTATTATATGTTTTGTTGTGTAATTAAAGATTAAATTTACAATTCTTGTTTAAGTACTCCAAGCACCAAAGGCTATTTAAATGAGACTAATCCCGGCCAACCATATTTGTAGTATTCGAAATTTAACGAAATTCAATTCCAATTATTATTTTGGGCTGTCGTAGTCCTTTCCCGAACAAACGAAGGGATCGAGAATTAGGCGATAGCTGCCTAATTTTACGACACCGTGCTCTCTGTGCATATGGAATAGTAAGGAATGAGCTCAGCATTACATGAAGAAGTACTGGCGTGTGTGGTAGTATTTGATGCAGTCATGATGGCTGATTAGTGTTGGACTCTGAAGAGAGACATCGCTACTGCATAGGATTCTAGGAGTTCGATAAAACGGAAGTTCATGCCCTTAATTCTGAACAACGATGATCTCATAATATCAATTTACTTCTACCTACCTTTATCAATACCTACTACCCATTGTACACTAATCAATTTTTGTAACACATAATTAATACACTGTGTTAGAAAACAGATTTTTTATCTTGAAAACCATTTTTGGATGAGAACTATTAACAAAAATCGACCGATAATGTAAAAAGTTGTAATCGATTTACTTATAAGATCAGATTTATTTAAATGAAATTAGTACAAAAATCTGACCTGATAGAAGGAAAAGGACAACATTTTAGAATTTAGTAGTCTAGAATTGTTATAAATCAAATCCAAGAAATAGACTACTTAAAAGGATTTTTTTTGTAACCCAGTGTTAAATATATTATGCTAAATCGATTAAAACAAACCTAGGACTATGTTAAGTACATGTTGAGAGTCACTCGACAATTTTAGATCAATTAATTTCGGAAGTCTAGCAATGACCACTACCGATCTTTAATCTAAGTTTATGCACTACATAGAATCAAATGTGTTAGATTCCACTAAGTTTTCACTTTCTTGACACTTGTCGGCAAAAATTGAAACGTATAATCACTTACAATTAGGAAAGTACTGGCTCCCAATTTAGCTTTGAGATCATGGCTTCGTGTGTGAGGTCACCATTCGTCTTGAGACCGGTCTTCGAGGACATAAGTGCTGATTCATGACCAACATTTGCAGACATGAAAACGCTTCCGGTTTCTATTAATTCTTATCACTTCCTTTTGATTGAAAACAAATGATGCATAAAGCATTTGACATTACTAACGACACAAGGATACAATGTTTTCTTATTAACTATAAAACAAACCATTCGTTGTAAATTAGACATTTTCAACCTTCTTGCTTTCAATTATTTATTGTAGTGCTGAATTTAGAGTGAAGTAATTATGTGTTTCGAATTTATTAAAAGAGGGAACATTAAATGATTTAATTAAGCTTGACAGTGAGCGCAACTCAGACCTAACTAATGGCGAGACCAATAACCTCAAAGAAAAAGGTTATAGATAAGTTTGCTCTCGAATAAAAATTATTATTTTCTAAAAATAAAAATTGATAAAGATTTTGTTAAAATATAAACCTTTAAAGTTTGTGTGTCTCTACTAGACAAAGGCAAATTCTCGGCATCCAATTTTCGCGCTCAAATCTCCGAGAAAACTACGCTTTTGGCGGTAACTGAAAGTAAACAGTGTAACAGTATTCTACTGTAAACAAATTACAGTAAGGTACTGCCAATTTTACACCGATATTTTAAAGTGTAAAGCAATTTAGAGAATGATTGTTTTAATTTTTTAATTTTTTTATTAATATTAATATAATTTTGCTAAAAAAATAAAGATAGTTCCAAGAACTTTCTTATTTGTTAGTAAAGACAAGGAGTTCTCATTAGTGTAGTTGATTCCGCGTTTGTCTTCTAACGTTGAAGTACCGGATTCAATCAATCTCAGCGAGCGCGGACGCAAACCTCAGTGCACAGAGAGATCTACTCCCCAATTGGTGGATGCCCTGGGGTAGGTATATCTTACACAGGATTCATACATTTAGCCAATTACATTAATTTCAAGCGACTTTAAGGTTTTCAAAACACTGCATCCAAATAGCTATAAAGTAAATAGAGCACTCGGTTTTATTGAGAGAAATATCGAATGTAAGAGTAGATAAATAATAGTCTCATTATTCAATACACTCCGTGTTCCCACAGATAAAATATGCAGGTCAGTTCTAGTTTCTTTATCTGCCAAAGGACACTAATGTATTTGGGAGAATGCAGTAAAGTACAGCAAAATGCAGCAAAGTGCAGCAAAGCTCATTCTGGATCATCAAATCAGACCCTGTATTGAGATTCTGTACTTAAAAAATTGAAATTTCTCTCGCTTGAAGATAGGTACCTTCGCGGCCGATTGATAGAAGTCTTCAAAATTATGAATGGTTTTGATAATATAAAGTGTTATTCACCTTTTTTTAACACAAAACATTACGCCGTAAATGCACATAAATTTAAAGTAAAACGCCATCAGATGAATATCTAGGGGAAACATTTTTACTTATAAAATCACCTCAACTTGGAATTCTCTGCCAGGATTTGCAGCTCAAAGCACATTATTTTACATGCTTAAAAGTAAATTGCATGAACAATTACATATTTACTTATTAAGTACGAGAAATAAACTTTTTTTAACACTAATTGTCCTTGCAAGACATCCAGTACCATACCTTCTCCATACTTTCACCATAATCTGTGATCCAAGGAATCCTGCCGATAGGTAGCCATAACCACATACTCCTACCACGGGACGGATTCCCTATTTTCCTCAGCGTGTCCAAGGAACCTTACACGATCAATGGTTGGTGTCAAAACACAAATAATTCCAGACACCTTCACCCATCCCAAACGATAAACGACCATTGTTGCCCTCCACCAGAGATAATCAAACTAGTCTTTATGTGCATTTCATTATCCGGTCCGTAGATCTCGTATTCAAGGCGAGGGATCTTGTCTACGAGCGAAAGACGGATGGTGTATCATAGTAGTAATAGCAGTAATTAATAAAAATAATATAACTCTTTTAATCATTTATTTAAATTGCTTTGAGGTTTTAGGTTATCAAATTCACCTGTTTTTTTAATGAGAATTAATAATATTGTATCCAATGAATCTTTAAAATCAATTAATTTTTGTGTAGTTTCTATTTTAAAAATTTTCTGTTTTATTACAAAAATGATTAAAATTAATTGGGGTTGAATTCGGTTCTTAATTTCATCATTGATGATCATTAATAATAAAGTTGTTCATTTAAAAGAGAAAAAAATGGTAATTTAGAAACGTGGCGCGGGGCTCTGTCTGAAAAAAGAAGGAGTGTTATGGGTAGCAAAACCGGTTAAGGGTTGTTATGGGTAACAAAGCCCATAAGCGAGTGTTATTGGTAACAAACCCATTAAGGAGTGTTATGGATAGCAAAATCCATTAAGGAGTGTTATGGGTAGCAAAATCCATTAATGAGTGTTATGGTAGAAAAAAATATTAAAGAGTGTTATAGGTAGCAAAAGCCATTGATGAGTGTTATGAGTAGCAAAACCCATTAAGAAGCGTTATGGGTAACAAAACTAATTAGGGAGTGCTATGGGTAGCAAAGCCCATTAGCGAGTGTTGTGGGTAGCAAAACCCATTAAGGAGTGTTAAAGGCAACACAAACTATAATGAGTGTTATGGGTAGCAAAACTCATTAAGGTGCGTTATGGGTAACAAACCTAATTAGGTAGTTCTATGGGTAGCAAAGCCATTTAGGCAGTATTATTGGTAACAAAACCCATTGATCAGTGATGTGAGTAGCAAAGCCCATTAGGAAGTGTTATGGGTAGCAAATACCCACTGAGGAGTGTTATAGTTAGGAAAACCCGTTTAGCAAGCTATGGTAATATGGAATAGCAAAGGTTAGCAAACATTTAAAATTAACCCCACTAACCACGTAAGTACCAAAATGCGTCAGAGCTTAAAGGTATAGAGCACATAACCGCCTTGAAAGGTCTTTGAACCAAGTGTCTCAATATCATTATGACATATTGTGGTAGTAGTAGTAGTTCGCCAACCTGTTGTTGTTTGTAGCTCCTCAGGATCCGATGACCTCTGTTCCCCCCCCCGACCGCCGTTTGGGAGATTAAGGGAGAAAGCTTCGATCCTGCAGCCTTTGCTGTAAGATCCCGCCAATGCTACCAGAATTAAGTGGGGCCGCGCCTTCTGCGAGGTTCTCTTGAGGGACCGGGATAGAGTAGAGGAGGCTGTTGCATGCTGTGGAAATGTGATAACACCCTCCACCTGTAGTGGTTTATGCACCAGCTAGGAAGTGCAAGTTCTAATCCAGTTTAACCTCACCCGGATTACATCCGAGTGTGGTAATCCCACTCCAGGATTGCCTCAAAGAGGAGAGAGGGAAGGGGGCGTGCCTGACCAACTTGTGTGTGACTGACCACCCTATACAACTCTAACTGTTCTTGCACTAGATGGTGGCTAGAGTTTAAAAAACACAGCCTAGCCTGCTGGGCCGTTGACAAAATGTATTATTTCTAAATTAATTTTCATGAGAAATTATTCATTATTCATTTGTTTCATGAGAAATTAGAATTCATGATTCATTTGTTATATGAGAAATTATTAATTATTCATTTTTTCATGAGAAATGATTTATTATTCATTTGTTTCACGAGAAATTATTCATTATTCATTTGTTTCATGAGAAATTAGGCTTCATTATTCATTTGTTAGATGATAAATTATTCATTTGTTTCATGAGAAATTAGAATTCATTTTTCATTTATTTCATGAGAAATTATTCATTATTCATTTGTTTCATGAGAAATTATTCATTATACACTTGTTTAAATTGTATTATACTCACTGAATAGTAGGCCTCGAGTGAAGATTTTTGTAGGAAGAGCCTGATTTATAAGGAGATGACGTGCAGTTGGAAGGTGCAGGAGAGTTAGGATTATTGGGATTTTGCTTCAAATTAAGCAAACGGAAAATCATTAATATTGACACGGTTTACTTGGGACTTATGACAGATGTTTTCGATCTATTCAAAGGTTTGCTAAGAACACCACCTCTTGTTTAAAGGGTCAAAATTTCCAGAAGAGGCAATAAACCACCAACAGTTGCAATTTAACTCAATTAATTTGATATTTATGGACCTACCGATAGAGGAAACTCCATTTAAGCCAAAATAATATTTGGAGACAAAAAACTAGTGTTTAACGAGATAAAAACAAAGCTATAGTTTTTATTGGTAACAAAACTTCTTTCTGATAAGTCAAAATTGACTGTTTGAAAGATTTGAGAGATATATAAGTGTCTGGATACTACTTACTCAAGACTTGGGTATAATTTTAAAACGTAAAGGTTATATATGGCGTAGGTATGTTATGGATGGGTATTTTTTTGAACAGATGATTGAGTCTAATTGGTTAAATTTGTTGTTAATATTCATAAAAATACTATTCTTTCCTTTAAGAGGACTAATAAATAAACAAACAACTGCCTCAACTTTACACATCCATTGGTAGATACTAGTTTCGCCAACATACAACGTGTTGGCTGTGCCTAGTATCCTTCCATACATTTCTACACTTACGGTGGCTGTTCTCCTATCAATTAAATGTTCTGGATGGAACTTCATCATTACACATTAGAAAAAATTCTCAAGTAGAATGTAATGGAATGAAAGCTGTTTGTTCATGGCAAATGGAGCGTTATGGCATAAGAGAAAATGGATATAAGAAGGATTTATTTACATATTTTCAAGCGAAATCCAATGAAGCTTCCCGGGTGGAGTGTTTGTAAGGAGAAAACTGTAGGGAAAATGAGTGGAAAATATCAGGTTACTAAAAAAGGTTAGTGCGTTTGTTTTAATATACGTAAAAAAACCAGTTTAAACAATAAAATAAAACTTCATAGGATTTACAGGTAAAATCATGAATTCTTTCTTGGAGTGCGGCTTTATCTAAGAATCTTTCAGGCAATAAAATGTAGTAGTGCCAAGGAGACACGTCAAGAGAGCATGGCAAATGACTACAGTGTATCTGGTTCTACACATTTGATATGTGGTTGTATACTGTCTTGCAGAAATATAATTACTTAATGGTTGACCAGATCTTGATTCTTTGAGATAAGTTCACTTTGAACTCTTTGTAGTTGTGCGGCGTATACGTCACATTTTCTCGTCTTTAGACAATCAGATTTGCAATGAAAGATTCTTTGATAATGGCGTGCGCGAAGAGAGACCAAAAGGATTTTTTTTGTCCAAAACCTTAAGGGGTTTTATTCAAGAGGCCTTGATAAACTTGTATTTTGTTAGGAAAAGAACGCTGAAACGGATGGAAACATTTTGGAAAATTAATTGTATTGTTTGTACTGGGATTTCTTTTATTCACGTAGGTTAAAAAAAACAAACACTTTTGGAACACCTGATATATTATCCGTAGATCTGCTTGTGAAAATTGGGGCTCTAAAAGCACTCATTATTCCCAATGGATCCAAGAATTAATGATACATTCTTGTTTGCTCTGGGTTAACACCATTACACACCGTCTCATACATCTCTCAGTGAAGTTTTCATGTTTAACGTGAGACTCAAACCACAGTCACTGCAAAACCCACCGAAATATGACTCCCATCTTGCCACTAATCGTACAAAATGTGTATTAACTTTTCGATAATTCTATTAATTACACTAACCTAGAACACCATATATTCAATTCGAACAACAGTACGTAATATTTTCTGTAGAAAAAAAGTAAAGCAAAAAAAAGCCAGATTATTTGGATTTCTAATAGTAAACTGTAAAAATACCGTTGCTGTTCTTAGAGGAACTTAAAACATTTTAACAAAGTATCAATCAAATTTATTTTGTAGATTAAATGTATGGTTATTTTTCTGTTAAGAATAACCTCGTGCGTTCCCGATTTATTCCAAGCAAGTTTAGTTGGAGTTTTCGATTATTCTTTTCCCAACATTAGTTCCTTTCGCTTCTCCAAACTATCATATTTATTGTCCCTCATCTTTATTGATATAATCGTTCTTCTTTTGTTTTTCCAGAGATTTGCCTTAGGTAGTTTTTTTATCGCAGTACTTCTTTTCTAGAGATGCGTCGCTATGCGAAAATGATAAGGAGAATAATACATCCTAGCTGCAATGATAGGTTTAAAAACTTAATCTCTTTTCCCTCGGACATAGAATTAAAAGGGGCGAACAAAGAGAAACATAAATTACCAGGCAATGGCTTCTCTACTAAGATTAAAATTTAAAATATAAAAAATAGCAGCCATGGTTTAATTTTTCTAAATTTTCTGAACTTCTTTAATTATAATAAATTTAAAAAGGAACTCTAAACTAAATTTCCCCCCTTTCAAAATATCACGTTGCTAAAATCTAGTTATAGAAGAAGATATATAAAAATAAATTTTCTAAACTTCACCATTTATAATTCTTTGGGTTTTAAAAAATTCACAAAATTTCGATACTTATATTTATTTCTGAACTTCACCATTTTGATTTTTGATATTATAAAAGAATTATTAGAAATAACTGATAAAAAACAAGTCATAACCAAACTAAGATGAAATTATTATTCAAATACTAAAAAAAATCCCCTTCTTAAATTATAGAGTTATTAAAGTGATAAAGTGATGATGATGATGATGATTAATAAATATACCCGAAACTGCCGAAAATCTTTTGAACTTGACAGGCATGACAGCGACGCGAGGGCAAAACACAAAGTTGAAGAGATGGAAATTCAAAACGTCAACGGGAAAATTTGCTTTTAGCAACGGCACCGTTCAAGTCAGGAACAATCTACCACAAAAAGTAGTCAGCGCTCGAAACACAGAAATTGTGAAAAAGAAATTCGATAAATATTTTTAACAAAATTATGGTAAAATAACAGACAAAGATTAGAGAGGTACTCATATTAGCCTTATTCTTAATATGTCCTACTTTTTATGAGCTTTTATGGCTCTCTGTAGGCACTAATAAATTGTTTATTCACTTTCCTATCTTCAATGTAAATTATCACTTATAATTCTTTCGTTTGATGCTTTTTTGACCAATTTGATCTGTATTATTATTATTATGTTCTTTCTATCCACTTTTCGGAGATATGAAGAGTTTTTCATCTCATATTTACTCCTATCTACTTATTTCTTTTTCATCCTTACACCAGTTTTTCTATTACTTTCTAATCTGCTATTTCTTTCTATCTCCCCTCCCATTTCTCCCTATCTCTCTCCCCATTTGCCATTTTTATATCTGTATTTACATTTTTCTTCTATCCTACATTCCATTCTATTTTCCACATATTTTCGCTATATTTTATCACCTGAACATCCATGTATACCACTTTTCCTACCTTCTTTCATCAAAATTTTTAACATTTCTCTTCAATTTGCTCTCACTTTCGATATCCTTTTCTCACTCTGCCCTTTTACCATGTGTGTTAGTGTTTCCTGCCTTTCGATCAGCCCCCCTCCCCCCTTATCAGGAAGAAGACAGGGTGATATTGGGTTCTGTTCGCCCCGCATAATGGGCGTGAAATAAAATCTGTGCTCGCCTAATAAGCTTCGTTTGCGGCGAATCTCGTAAAATGAGTTAACGCGAGATCAGAGCGCCATCCCTCACCACCGTCGGAACTGATGTCCGTCTCTAATGACTTTCTTCTCGCTTTTATTTATTTTTACGCACTTTTATCGCTTATTTTGCCTTCTCTTTCGTACAAACACACACACACACACGCATATATATATATATATATATATATATATATATATATATATATATATATATATATATATATATATATATATATATGCAAATTTTGTTGAAGACCATTGTGTATTTCACCTTAATTAATTTCCTTTGGCAACGTTCTCTTCTTCTAACTATCTTTTTTGTTGATGGTAGATTCAAGATAAAATAAAAAAGATAGAAGAAGAGAAAGTTGCCAAAGGAAATTTAATTAAGGCAAAATACACAATGATCTTCAACAAAATTTGCATTCAAGAAAGACTGCTATCCAACTACAGTAATATATATATATATATATATATATATATATATATATATATATATATATATATATATATATATATATATATATATATATATATATATATATATATATATATATATATATATATATATATATATATATATATATATATATATATATATGTGTGTGTGTGTATTAGGAATCCTAGCTGAATGACCTGCTTCTTACATTAAGCCACGTTAAACTCCCATTGGGCATCCTTGCTCGTTGAAAAGAGACTTTGCACCGACTGGTATCTGTTGTAGTGTTACTTGATTTGCCTCTTCTTCCAAATCAAAGTGTAGCTTCTTACACGATGGACATCAAACGGCGTGAATCAGTATTACTCCACCTCTTAAAGTAACATTTCCAAATCATCCGATATTAAATTATTCTTGATTATAAATCAAAAACCCTAAACTGCGAAGAAGGGAATGCCATCACCTTCTTCAATCCCTGCATTAACTTCTGGAAAGAGGTATTTTTCGCTTTATGCTCCCCCAGAACCATCTATCAGCTACTGGCATTTTCCCTTTCCCCCTCTATCAAAGCGACTTAAATCTAATCTTTTATCTATGAAATGGGGTGGTATACTCGTAGAAGAGAACGCTCTCCATTGCCATGGATATTTTGACATACTTTCCCCTCATTTTTATCACACTGGAATACGCAGAAAAATATCACTTGACCTTTTGGAAACGTGCATAAATGGACCAATGGTAGTTAAAAACCGCCCCCCTCCAAATCACATAATGGAGAAAGTGGGTAATAAACAATCCTAACCACTACACTGTGTACTGATAGGCCTTAATGCCATCGGATAGAAAAAGTTATAAAAGAAGGAAATAAGATTAAAGCATAGTAAGCTGTATTTAGCGTAAGCATTACTGGTCAGAGAGAGTAGTAAATGAATTAGGTATTTATGTATACAGAAAGTCAAAGAGACAAGGTTTGGTCCATCTTTATAGGTCCGTACGTCAAAGTTTCTGTAATTGAATGATTAATATTTTCCTATAAATCCTTTGTGCAAGGATTAGGTACTTGATTAAACCGATGGTATTACTATTGTCATACACACATCTTTTATAACAACTAAATTCATGTATTTAAATCGGCATACTCTTTACCACACTGGTTTGGCAAAGTTTAAGAGAAGGCTAAATTTTTCAATTCCTCTCAAATGTTTTTAGGTTGATTGGGCCAGGCCCCCCGAAAGGACATTGCCTACGAATTTTTTTCTGCAATTTTATTTGGGTCTTAGGATTTCTATTAAGAACTCTAATGAATATTTTTAAATGTTAAAACAATCGATCTAAAAGTAAATTACCGAAAAATATAAAATAAAGTAAAAAAAAATAGGAACAGAAGAATAACAGACAAGTTCATCGAAATGAGCTGCTTCTGTTCAACAGCACTCCTTGGAAGCTCGTGTGTTAATTACTTGAAATATGTGCATTCAACACGTTTTTTAATTCCTTTAACTTCATAACTTTCTATACGAATCCTCTTTTAAATGCCGTCCTGAGCAGATGCCCTCGTGGGTTTTCGTTCTTTTTAATAAATGCCACAAAAAATTAGCCTTGACGCTTTTAGAGACGAATATGCAAAAATCTCAACAAATAAATTCTTATGAACCTAAACTTCAAGCTATTGTATTAATAGTATTTTCTTATCATTAT
Organism: Ceratothoa steindachneri; assembly: GCA_963969495.1. NCBI lineage: Eukaryota > Metazoa > Arthropoda > Malacostraca > Isopoda > Cymothoidae > Ceratothoa > Ceratothoa steindachneri. The sequence goes on from OZ018320.1 coordinate 81,728,571, forward strand.
TAGTAGTTATTCGCGTCAGTTTTTAGTGGTAGTTTATTTTTTAAGCACACAACACACACGTGTGGACAAAAGAAGCTGATAAAAATAATAAAATTCGAAATATTAAATGTATCCCAATGCACAACCCTATCTAAATTTTCACCTAAAATTCAATATTTTCGAGAAAAATTGAAGAATTTAATGGCCCCCTATAACCACCTATCTGCTTCTACCAGCCCCCTTGTATGTTCTTTCGCACCCTTCCGTGTCCCTCATCCTCTTACCCGGTTCTCATGTCTCTAGGAACAATTTGAAGCTCTTTGATTTGGTCAATTAGACAGACAGGGAAGAATCCCAGTTGTTAACGCTTTTTACGACCGATTTTCATCCTCGAAACGCCCATCATTTGCGCCCGACCCAATTCCTGTCTCGGGTATGGCTTCCAAATACGTCTTTTGCGTCTTTTCAGGCACTCCGGAGGGGCTGGATACGGCGCTTCTCTCTTCCCTTACTTACCTCTCTGACTCGAGTCACGGGTACACAACGGTCGTGAGTGTTGGTAGGAGAGAAAAAAAAGAAATGGATGTTAGGAACTGATTTGTAGGCCCTTTCGTACATTGCTGATCTAAGATAATGATCATAATATTAGTTAAAAACTTGGGACACTTTTAGTTGCGTACACGCGGCTGAAAAGTTACTATGTCGGTCCGTAGGTCTATCGGTCTGATGGTTACCATTTTTACTCTCTCAATGAGGTTTTTAGCAAAAACATCCGAACTATTCGGCCGATTCTAACGAAATTAGAAACCTTTATGTTGTTTTATATTCTCTTTCGAATGATATAATCGCCCACGTCCTCCCAAGGTTTGCCTGTGAATTATTGAAAGTTTTGTAGGTCGTAAGGTCATATTATCATATGGCTCATAAGGTCATTAGTCAGAATAATTGAGAGCATGCGGTTAAAGTCTGTTGACCTTGTTAAATATCCAAGAACAAGGGTGGAAGGAAAAGAGAGCAATGTGGTAACGATAAACCTTAATGAATGAATCAAGTGGAAGGTTAACATTTTGATCAGCCATGTTTTTGCACCTCCTTTTCCTTTTACAGGTTCCAATGGTAAGTAGCCTCAAACCCGACTCATACATATTGGGAAAAAGAAAAACCCTAGTATCAAGTAGTAGGGGGTCTAGGTATCATATGCTACTGACTGAACTTGCTTTAGGAAAGGAAGAAATAGTTAATTATTTAAAACTTTCATCATCCTCTTCACCCTCATCATCATTACGGGTCAAAGAAGGAAAATCAGTCGATGGAACTCGAACAAAGTAGAGCTAATGAATAAATAGAACAGACACGACCTGACCCCAATTACCCTTAATCTACTGACAGGATTATTATACACGGAACCAGTGTCCACCGTAGCGTCTGCAATAATATCTATAGATGTGATCAGATTTACTCGCCTTCTATGACGTACGGCTAACACCATACACCATAGTGATCGTATTATTACTCTCCTATTTCTAAAAGCAAGAACAACCTAAAGTTTATTAAAAAGAAACTCTTGAGGGAAGTGATGAAGTTAGAGAAAGTCAAAATGCAAGTAAGATTCATATCCTGACTAGCCAAAAGAGGATACTACTAGTGGGCGTAAGGCATCATAAAGCGCTGACTATATCTCCCTTACGTTAAGTCATGCCAAGGCACCTTTGACCTCTTTCGGAAAACAGGAGACAGCTTCTTATGCACTAGTCGTGTGGGCGAATCTTCCGTGAGAGAAGGCGGGCGAATTCGATGCCTCTACTCCCTTGCTAGTACCTCCTGGGTAAAGGGTAGGTTGGCGAACCACTACTATTAATACTACTCCATTGCTCTCTGGCAGCCGTCGAGTGAAGCTTCGACCGAACACGTGAAAACGAGTTGAATTCTTCTTCCGGTCGTCATCCGAACGCAATCGAGCAGCGGGTCAAAGCAGGAACTTGGGCACGATGCACTGCAGTTCTTCGCTATCATCATTAATTTCACTATCTTCATAACCATGTAGTAGTAGTAGTAGTAGCAGCAGTCGACGCCAATCCTTCCTTGAAGGAAAGGAGGATCGACGACCGGATAATGAAATATACATAAAGGTCAGTATGACAATCGCTGGTCGGCCCGAAGTTACCAGGAGCCCGTCCTCTTTTGAGGAGAGGTGCCAGGAAGTATTATGTTTTGGCACCGAACAGCGTTCAGGTGGAACCTTCTTCGCCCCGGGGCAGAGAAACTAGTTACGCGTCAGAGGTATGTGGATATTTATACCCATGGGCAGGATTCCTTGGAACAGAGAGTGTGTGACTGTTGTGCTGCGAAGATGGGAGAGGAATGAAAACAGTGTTGCCATTGGTTATGTGTGTGATGAGAAGTGTAAGATCGACCCACCCGAATACAGGAGTGAGCACAGCGCGTCCACCAATTGGTAGCCAGATCTCTAAACGTACGCTGACAGTTTGTGTCCGCTCATGCCAGGATTAGGGATGGAACCCGGTAGCGCGACGTTGGGAGGCCAACGCCGTATCCAATCGCCTAGCATGAGCTCTTCTTCATGACCATTATTGCCATAATCCTCATTACAACACTATGGCCACTATCCTGATTATTACGACCAATATTATCATCATCGTCATCATGAATATTGTCAGTTTATAAAAATACCATCTTCAGTCATCATCACCATCATCATATCCTGGTGTAGCTCTTGCTAGCCTAGAAGATACGGCGTTGGACTTCCAGCGTTGAGGCAAGGGTTCGAGAACAGCAAGGGCAGAGGCAAGATTTTCAGTGGCGGCAAGAGCTGGCCACTCATTGGTGGATTTGGTGATACCTCCGAGGGAGTAAATAGCCCCCACGCATCATAACGTACATATATAATCAAGGCAACGCTATCTTTCCCTTCCCATCTTCATAACAAAACACACCAAATATATCTTCTGTTCTGGAGCAATGCCGATGTAATACTAGCGTCCCCTTTGTGGTGGGGGGGGGGGTCATATCACCATACTCCTGACGCGGAACCAGAAAGGGTGGTTCTCTGATCACGGGTGGTGTCAAAACACAATACTACAGACACGCTTCTCAAAGAAGACCGACCCCTAGTTCCTTCGAGTTTTCTAGCAATTGTCATTCTAATCTTCATGTACATTTTATCATTTGATCGGGGAATCCGTGCACGATGCGAAGGGTGAATGCCGCAACTTATCATATCCTGGTCGAGATTATCATTATTATCAGGAATATTAATATTAACATTACTACTTTTTCCCCCATTATACTCTTAATTAATGAATCATCATCATCATCATCATTACGGGTGATGAGTTAATCGGATTATAAAGCAAATTCCACCGCTTCGCTTTTTTATCCTCGCTTTGCTTTTACTCTCTCATTTGCGAGTGATTGGTCATTTCACCTCCTTTTCTTTGACCTTTGTCCTCGCATTTAAGAGTCATCTTCCCTTGAAATCACTCGCTGGGTCTCAAAGAAGAGGAAAATCATGTTTACAATATTTTTGAACAAGATTTTTAATGCGAATTATTCAATAAAAAATATACATTCTATTCGTGATTAGGTGAGATTGGGAGAGTAACCATGATACCGCTTTCAATTGTCTATTTTTCTTTCTGTCAGTCTGTCGTCATGTCTCGATCTCTCGATAACTGCGATTCTAATAACAATATTTAACCCTAAAAAATGGCAGTTGCTGAAATTGACGATCAATTGATAAGCTTGGCTTCTGATGTCCCGAATTAAACCCCTCCTTTCTAGTTCGCCCTTTCACGGAACTGTCCCTGAACTCTGAGACTCCTTCACAGAGGCGTAATCCGAAATGGCGCTGCATCTCCCGTATCTCCGCGCTGTCCGGAGCCAATTTGAACGAAATGGGCGACATTTTAGATTCCTTTTTTTATTACCCTTTAAAGCGCTTCAAACCCCTTTTTATCCTCGCTCAAAAGGACCCCGTCCCTCAAACCCATTTCCAATATCTGAGCCATTCCATTCAGCATCTTTTGTTTAATGTTCAACCGGAGGGGCCATGTCTCTCTTCCCTCACTGAAGGGTGCGAGAGAACCGAGAGGGGATGGGATATGGGAGAAAAGGAAGAGTACCACTTACCATCGGTCGGTTTCCCCCTCTCTCGCGTTCTTTCTCTCTCTGTCTTTCCCCTTTCACAAAATTCTCCACCAATCTCGCTTCTACCCTTTTTAGCTCCTTAGAGTAGCATTATTCATCCCGACGCGAGGCCGCCCTTTTCTCTCCATTCTATTTTGAGAGCCACTTCACTCCGTCATACATCAATTAAGATTTTATACCATTTTAATATATATATATATATATATATATATATATATATATATATATATATATATATATAGAGAGAGAGAGAGAGAGAGAGAGAGAGAGAGAGAGAGAGAGAGAGAAATTCAACGCTAATGAGCAATGAAACAAGAAACAGGAGTTTTTTAGAGGTAAGAGAAAGGGACATTAGAAGAAGACTAGAATCAAAGAGAGGAAAGGGCAGCGCAAGGAAGGCAATCCTTACTGAGAAGAGAGAAATGACGCCAGGGAAACAAAGTTTGAAATTCCCGGCCGGGAATCGAACTGGGTCTGCTGATTGACGACGTGGTTACTTTTTTCCATGGTCTTATCTATTTCTTCTCAGTAAGGATTGCCTTCATTGTGCCGCCCTTTGCTCTTTTTTATCCTAAGTGTTCTTCCAATGTCCCTTTAAAAAAACCTCCTATTTCATTGTTCATTCGCGTCTAATTTCTCTTTCTCTCCTTGTACTATATTGCTACATATTCTGCAATGCAAGGTTTCTACATCTTTCTTTCTGCCTTCAAAATTGTTTTGAAAGGCAGAAAATAAATATGGCAAAAGCCCTGTGGTGGAGTTGTTACCACCCGTAGAACTTGTATTTGGTCTTGCTTTATATATATATATATATATATATATATATATATATATATATATATATATATGACCAATAACCCATAGGAAAATGTATTAAAAGATGGTACACAAGCGATTTCAGATATTTATAAGAGCAAACAAGGAAAAAATATAGATTAAGAAATAAGGCAGAGGGGATGAGGATTATAGCCTATTACGATCATGACGTGGCCTGAAAGGCGAAGAGCGTTCAATGGCATAGGTTCGAATCCCAGCCATATATGACTTTCTTCACTCTATTCCGTTTTCTCTTTCTGACTTCCTTGTTTCTTAGACTATGTTTGATCCGCGTTTAGTTTCGTGCAAAAACAAAATTGCTGTGTATCAAATTCCCTTGTTTCCTTGGGTTATTGAGCATTAAAAATGTCACGTGATATTGCGATTTCTCGTTCATATATATATATATATATATATATATATATATATATATATATATATATATATATATATATATATATATATATATACATATATATATATATATATATATATTATAAACATTCAAGACCAAACGTTTAGAGATTAATATATTTTTCCATATAAGAAAATTAATATAACTAATCAAATAGCATTTAATTTAATATGTTTGTAGCATAATTCAAAGGTGAAATATATAAACATTTAGTACTCAAACCCTTTTTCTTAAAAAATACAGTTAATTGGTGCGCGCAATTAATATTTACAATGATGCTTCTTGTTCTTCAGGACTACTTCTATTCGTTTTGACATCCGAGAGACCAAGTTTGTCCTGATATCTTTCTTGACTAATATTGCTCCATTTTTGTCCAATAATCACCACCGACAATTCTCACAATTTGATGGATTCTGTTTATCAATCGCCAGTTTGATTATAGCCTAAAAATGATCTATTAGTTTAAATTCTGGCTAATTTCTCGTCCAAGGTCCCTCAATGTTTATGGTATTTTCATCTAAAAACATTTTTATTGTTTTTGATTTCTGACAAGGGGGCTTCACTATGCTAAAAAAAAAAAAATCCAGATTTTATTCCCCAATTGATTAGCAACTGTTGGAAAAATGTGCTAATGGAGCACGTTTTGGTTCTATTTTGAAATCATGGCAGTGTTATTGGAAACAATTGTTAGAGTTCCAGTTTCATTAGATGAGAATTTGCCCGATACATGGAGAATGTCCGGATGCTTCACTTTGGGCACGATGCAGGACTCGTGAAAACACTCTTCTTTTCTCCTTCTAGTGATGGATTTCTAGATTCTTAAAATAAAAAAAAGTACTTTATCAGAGAATATAAAATTTTCGAAGTCTTCTTGATGAAATGAGTCTTCTTCGCAGCCCTTTTCGCCTTGAGAATTTTGTCGAAGTCTCCGCCTCACAGAGCGCGCGGAAGCGTTGACACCTGCTTCTTTTCAATCATGAGCAGGCTGGGCACTTCTTCACAGAAGGGTAACCAGTCTTTTTAAAGTCATTAATGATCCTAAAGTTGGTGCTTCTTGATGCAATACCACTAGCAACTATCTGCTTGCATTTCAAGCTATTTTGGTGCAGAGCAACAATAGTTGCACAATTTTCTTTGTTAAGAGCCATTTCGGGAATTGATAGAAATTAAAACATTTACTTTTACAAAAAAAAATATTACGAAATAAATGATAATTACGTGGGAGTTATTCTCGTTATTTATGAACGGGTTATTTTCTCTTTCTATTCCTCTCCCTCTTCCTCCCTCTTCCCTCTCTTTCCCTTTAAGATTATTTACGTATGGTTTTGTTTCTTTAAATATACTTGCTTTATTCGATGCTACCAGTACTGATATATTTTAAGCTCTCGCAAGTTTATTCGTCTTAATTCTCTTGTTTTTCAAGTTTCTCCTCTCAATCAATTGTGATTCTACTTTTTATGGCAAAATTCTTCTAAATATGTGATAGAAATCATTCAATTACATGTAATTATTGATTTCTATACTATTCAAGAAAATGACGTCTCTTTGTGAATATCCGGCATCTTTATGCCCTTAGCATTTGAGGTTGCCCTATTTTAGTTTCTTACTTACCCCACCCCCTCACACCTGTCAGACTACCATGCCCTCATCGATTTTCGCTTCTTAGTTTCAGGTATATAACCGTAACAAGCTGATCCATGGTGATTTCAAGATGACTTGCTCATAAAGTTCCCTTTGAACTTAGTCTTTTAAGGGTCAGGGCAGAAGAGCGGATAAAGCATAAATCTAGCTATCGCTCCGCCCTTTCTTTCTTTTCCTCACTTCCTTTTTTGTACCTCTTTCCTACTGTTATCGTTCAAGGACCTAACCGCATCTAAACTTCGGGCCATTAAGGCTCTTTACATATATACACTGTTTTGGCTGTAGGAAGGACTAATATACATGTGTATACATATTATTTTGCGTGAAAATGAATTTATGCAGCAAGAAGGTACCTGATACTATATATATATATATATATATATATATATATATATATATATATATATATATATATATATCTGACTCCTTTCTTTGTCTCTCTTCCTGTGTCTCCTCAGCGTTTGAGTCGAAGCGATCTCTGCTCAGCATTGCCATTATTCGCTTAAGTAAAGAGCGATGTAATATTGATTTTGAAACCCCTTTTACTTCGATTAAGGATTGGCCAATCGCATTTGGAGTTATTCCTAAAGGAAACTTCTCATTGGTTCATTTGAATTCATGCCTGGCGAATCGTGTTATCCTCAGTGACAGACGTCGCATATACGGGTCGCTCAGCCAAAGGCAAATTTATTTCGATTTGTTTGTTGTCGAATGGTTTGAAGGTCATCCTGTATGCGAGCTTTCTCAGGCTTCAACTCTATCATTTTTTGTGGCCATTAAATATATAATTATGGTTCGTATTATTAATAATGTTAAATGAGAAATGAAATTGGGTTTTTATGATATTATACTTTTATAGCCGATTGTCTTTTTAGCATTTCTTAATTGTTTTGAGGCCTCGTTTTTTTTTAGCAGGTCCTTTGCGTAAAGAGAGTATGTTCACTTTTCTCACACAAATACGTTTTTTTTATTAATTACGTCAAACGTAGCTAAATTTATCATACAACTGTATTGTTTTGAGAATAGTCTAATTTTGGCAATACGGGACGTGTTCTAAGGCAACTGTGAAAATTCACTCGCTACCTAAAGGGATATAATTATGTTCGGTCGGGGATCGTATAAATGCGATGAATGGCAAAAGCAGTTTTTTCTTTGGTGACACAAGCTGCATATAAAGGTCGCTTTCTTGAAGGAAAATGAATTACGATAGACTTTTAAAGTTTATTTTACAAAAGATTTGTATGTATGTCTAAATGAGATTCATTCTAAGGTGACCAGTAAAATTGTATAGATTTTGAATTATATACACCATTAGCTCTTATCTCGTTTGCATTTCAAACGAGCATCGAGCAGTATTCATCATTTTGACGATCGTAAATGCTACATCATAGTTACAAAGATGATTGTAAAGTTGCAACTTCTTCGTAACGTTGTCTGCCATAGCACGTGGTATATTAATGTATCTATCATCTGTCGGAGATTTCACCGGCTTTGCTTCAGCATCTTCAGAAAGTAAGGTCTACATATTTCGTATTTAATCACTACACACTAAACACTTCTAAGAATGCACTTGCTTTTCAAAGTTCTCAGGGTTTTCCCCCTCACCTCTTACAATCATTTTGTGGGTTCTTCCTCCTTTGGAAATACGAATATATGAAATTGGTCGCTAAATCTGATGTTTTCTAATTTGAATTGATTTTTCACTGTCCACTTTTGGATTCTTCGAAAGAATTCAAATCTTCGAGAATGAAAAACAGTTGAGGATTGTTAGAAGCATTGAAGTGTACACGGCTCAAGCATAACTAAATTCTTCTCACTTATTTCGGGCTAATTTCACGAATCACTATTATTAATTTGATTTGTGACTCAGTAGTTATATTACTTTTAATTCTAGAGTTGACTTTATTGATTTTCTTAATTATTCTATATCTTTCTTGCCTTTAAAGACCTTTGGGTTATTGTTACATTCAATTTAGCCTCAATAAACTTTGACAAAAACGTATTGCTATGGTAACAGATCCATATTTATTCTTTTATTCGATAATTCATTATATTAGGTGTTCCTAAAGTATGGGCGACAGTAAATATCATAATGGTCTTCTCGTAAAACAGACCTTACCCGTTTTGACTTCTCTTTCTTGGGTATAATAAAGTAGAAGTTTTACCTAATGACAATTAAAGATACGAGACACCTTAGGAAGAGCGAATCGTAAATGAAGGTGCTCAAATTGAAGACAATTTTGAGTTAATGTATCGGGTTCGTGTGAGTCTCGCAAAGCCCATCGAACTTTACATCACACATCGTGGAAATCGCATTAAAGATGTTAATTATTAATAATTCAATTAAATAAAATGTAGTTCAAATAAAATAAAATGTAATTGATTCTTTTTATTAAAAAGATGCCGTTTGCTTTTGTCAGACCTTAGGCCCAGGCGTTTTTTGAGTTGCCCTTGCTTGAAGTAAGATGAGTCTCTTTGGCTTATTTAGTTTAGGCTGAGTAGTACTACTTTAAATTAAACTAATATTTGATATTTTAAACTATCAAACTAATCCGACTTGAAACAAAGACAACTTAAAAAACACCAAAGGGGGAGGGGGTATAAGAAATCCTTCGAAGCCAAGGAAATTCCCTCCTTGTTCGATCCTGTAGGAAATTGTTCTAAGCAAAAAGAATCAGACTTCATCCTAATTTTCAGAATTACTTCTGGAAATACTTATTTCCTCCTTTTATTATTTAAATGAAAATTAAGGAATACGGAAATACTAAAAAACAGACACAATTTTAGTGGTTAATACTTCCCAGGAGTAACAAACCCAAATAGGGATAAATTAATTAGTATATTTGTAAAAGACCACCTATTAAACTCGAATATACGGTGATCTAAGTGAATTTATGAAGAATTATTAAATTACTGACCCTCACTGGCCTTAAGATCCACTTGAAGCCAACCTAAAAAAAGGAGGGACGGGCGGCGAGAAAATCAGAGCACGTAAGAAAGAGAAAGGTCAACGGTATATAAATCTAATATTAGTTTATCAGCACTGCTTTTTAATAGCAAGGTGCTATTAATAATTTGCGAGGATGAAGAAACCATTTCTGAATAATATAATTTTATCCTAAACCGAATAGAATCTCTGCTCTTGTAGAGTTAAATCCTGTGTTGATAAACTTGAACCCTTAATTTCTAGTGTTCGCTCGGTTATTAAACTCAAATAACAACACATACTTTATACTAGTTATAGTGCAAATTAAGATCTTTTAGTGGAAATAAGTTAAGATACCTCAGTATGGCTGTATATAATGTATTTTGAGTTCTGGTATTAATTTTGTGGTTCTATATTAAAACCGTTCTAAAATTAAGGTGTTCTTTCTTATATTAGAGGCGAAATATGTTTCGATTTCAATTCAAAACTAAAGGATCGTTCATATTTTATGATGCTCCAATACAGTCTTTTTAATTTTTTAGCTAACTCTAAATCAAGACAACTTTTTTCTATTGATTGAGATTAAATTATGGCCATCTTGAGTTAATCCGATCGACAGCTCTCTACCAGCAACCAGCTAATCAGTTTTTGATCGATTAAACTATGTAGATACATACCTCTCTTATTCCATGCGCTGTTAACTTTATTAGAAGTTTCTTACAAGGAACAATATCACGAGTATACTGAAAAAGTGAAATAAACTTTAGGACAGAAATTATGTTGATTGAACCTTGAGATCATTTGGTAAATAAATTCCAACAGCTTACTGAAACATGAACCCTCCCGCTAAAAATCATGTAGCTAGCATTTTTTGCTTTTGGACTATTGAGTGTACTAACAAAGGAAGTTAGGAAGATGAGCCTAAAAGTGAAGAGATTAGTCTTGAAGCGTGTTAAACCATATTCACATTTGCGAGTTAACTTCCTAGAGGTTGACTTCCATAGTCTTCGAGAAGTTAGCAAGGTCGGTGTATGGAAGGAAATGGAATAAAATATCACGATTTTTGTGGGCAAGAAAGGAAGGACAATAAAATAAAAATAATTTGTAATCTCAAAGAGTGTGCTAGTAATGGAAATTAGAGAAATGAGCCTAAAATTTTCGAGTGGCATTTGAAAATTGACTGCATCGAGATAGAATCCACAACTTCGTGAAGTTAACATGACAGTTTGTTGAACCAAATGAAATAAAGTATCACGCTTTTTTTCAGCAAGAGAGGGACGATAAGAGAAAATTCTTCTATGCGTATAAATCAAAAGAAAGTCTACGCAGTTGGGTTGTTTAAAGACATCAGATATGAGGAAGGTATAAATGAATATATAAACTCGTAACCTATTATAGATAATGGAGTGGCCGTTAGCAGACGAAAGTACGGCCAACGGTGAGTGGGCACAGTTAGACATAAATAAGAAATCTGGTAGGGGGCAAAAGAAACTGTGACCTCGGAGTATGAACAAAAAAAGGAAAACTATTATGTGATTGCACCGTGAGATCGTCATCGCGAATGACCACAAACTAAAGTTCTTTAGGGCAGCGTTAAAAGACAAACATCGAATAATTGTTTCATTGCGCGCTATGATGATATATAAATATGAATTGAACAATGACTGTTTCTTTGGAAGTGGAATTGTGGTTCGGCCAAGATTCATTAAGACCAGTATGGCTTTGCATACTCCAAATAAGGTATTAGAAGCGCTCTATATAAGAGAAAGATTATATCTTTTTCAAGAGAACTATGAAAATAAATATAAGATTACTGTCTAACAATCAATATTTTTAGGGTTATATCGTCGGATGCGCACAGCATTGTCTAAAGTTGAATCTGTATGTAAATCGAAATTCGAAAAAAGATTTTGAGTAACTTTGGGCTTAGATAGGTTTATAAATATTTGAATTCATAAGGTTTTTATTGAATGTTAAACAAATAGTGAAGCAAACTAGTGAATGCCAAATACATTTTTTTCTGGCGCTTATAAACTACGAAAAGGCCTTTGATCCAATTGGCAACAATTGAATTTTAAGAAATCTACAGAAACAAAGAGTTAGCAACACATATTGGGACATTCTTTTGAATGCTCAGCCACACAACAACGGCATTTAGGCTGTACTCATTATAAAGAATGATCATTAAAAATGGTTATTGGGAAGGAGAGCAAATTTCCCCTAAACCTTTTGTTGTAGTGCTCTGGAAGATTATCTTTATGTCCTTGGAACAAAAACAGAAGGAAAATCAGTGCAAGCTATTTAAGGCACTTAATTCGTGCTGACGACATCGAGATATTGCTTCAATAACAAAAGAATTAGTTAAAGCTTAAAGAATCATCACAAAGAAGTCTTACAGTCGGAATGAAAAAACTAAACAAATCTTTGATGTAAATAGATGGAATTAATTACTAGATGTTATATGTAGAAGAATATATTTATTTAGGATAGCTTGAGTATCCTAGTAATAGCATTGGAATGGAAATAAGTGAAATTTTAAAATTAAATTAGAAAGTGGAACGAAATCTTAGTAATCTCTTAAAAAGCAATGTTTCAATGCTAAAAAAGTAAATATTTAATAAATACAAGATTACTTTTGTTCTATTATAGGTAAGTAAAACCCATACACGAAAAATAAAAAGTACCCATAATCTTGGGAGAACTCATAAGAACCTACTTGTAATACATTTTAGGCATAGATGAGGGGAGAAAAAATATGAATAACGAAACGTTAATTGTTGGGTTCAAATTAACCAAAAATTATAGGGTGTTAGAGATTGTATTTTTGTTTATTCGTATGCCTAAGAATGGAAGAGGGTTTTTTTTTCTTCCTAATCGTATATGAATGTGATGAACCAGCATGAAGTGTCTAATTTGGCAAAGAACTCATTAAAATTGCCTCGGAAAGCCATGAATGGTCTTTTGCAGTCTCCTTCTTTTCTTATGTTCTTATGTTCTTATATCTCAGTAGTTTAACATGTGAAATATTAGGCCAAAGTTCCGTTTCAAAATATTCCATATATGAGCAACATAATACTGGATATAGAGGATTCTCCATTGAAAACCCATATTTATGGCGGTAGTAAGACCCTTCGCATGATAATATACATTATTTGTAGCACATATTTCTTTTAATTCAATCAAACTCTCATTATTAATTGAAAAATTTACTTTAAGGTTATTTAATTTTTTCTTGGAAGAAATGATAACGATTCGACTACTGGTTTTTAGTACAAAGGGAATCGACATTAAGTGATGGCAATTTATGGTTTGATACTCTTTAGCTTCTGAGTTTGTATTGTGTATATAATCAGGCGTACAGGGAAGGGATCCTTATGCTTTTGGGGAGACCATATAAGTAGGGGAGGAATGCATTTATGATTAAGAAAGGGTTTTTTAATTCAGGAATTCAGGTAGCTCTTTGAACACTGATTATATATATATATATATATATATATATATATATATATATATATATATATATATATATATATATATATATATATATATATATATATATATATATATATATATATATATATATATATATATATATATATATATATATATATATATATATATATATATATATATATATATATATATATATATATATATATATATATATATATATATATATATATATATATATATATATATATATATATATATATATATATATATATCAGGCAATGGTTTCGCCACTCCTCCCTACGGGATAGCTTGCGCTTCTCTACTAAGATTAAAATATAAAATCTAAAAAAAGAAAAGCCATGGTTAAATTTTTATAAATTTCTGAACTTCGCCAATTATAATAATTTTAAAAAGGAACTCTAGACTAAATTTTTGTCCTTTCACAATATTACGTTGCTAAAATATAGGCTTATAGAAGATATATAAAAATAAATTTTCTAAACTTCACTATTTGTAATTCTTTGGGTTTTAAAAAATTCACAAAATTTCGATACTTATATTCATTTCTGAACTTCACCATTTTGTTTTTTGATATTATAAAAGAATTATTAGAAATAACTTTGAAAAAAAACATAAGCCAAAACCAAACTAAGATGAAATTATTATTCAAATACTCAAAAAAATCCCTTTCTTAAATTATAGTTAGTGGTGATATATATATATATATATATATATATATATATATATATATATATATATATATATATATATATATATATTAATTCTCGTCAGTATTCGAATGCGTGAAATGCATAATTGCTGCATAAACTTAAATATATGCTCACGTATGTGCCTCTCTCTCTGTCCAGTGGCATTGGTTGATTGCGGAAGAAATTTAACCGCAGCTTAAATATTTGATGAGCTAATATTAGCTGAACATTTTCACGTTTGTGCAAATTGTGAAATTTATTATTTATTTCAAATTTAGCGCTTCGGATTGAGGGACATTGGATGAGTTAATTTAGATATATATTTTTTGGGTCAGTTTTTGCCGGGAATCGATCAACATGAGGTGCTCAGTTAGAAAAGGCTTTAAAGGTTGTGTGTATTCAGATAAGATTAATTGGAAGTATTATATTTCAATAAAACAAATATATTTATAGAATATAATTCGTGGGTACAATTTAATATTCTTAGAGGTTTTTATATTTGAATTGTTTAATAATCCTTAAAATAATATTAATTTATTGATATAATTATTAATTTTACAATTACATTAGTGATTTATTTGACATAGTTTCTCTGTGACAGGATTTTTCACATAATTGCGCCACTCATAAATATTATTGAAATTTACTCCTCAAAGAGCAACTTTTGTGGAAAAGTTTATCTTTAGCTTCAATGGGAGGTGTCTCTCTAGATTACACATCCATAAGACAGTAGGTCTCTAGATTAAAGTTCACTAAAAACTATCTTTTCTCTAGATTAGAGATCCATAATGAGATAGGTTTCTCTAGAATAGGATTACAAAGGAAGGTAGGTCTCCCTAGATTAGAGCTCCATAGGAAAAAGTAAAGAGCAGCTTTTGTGGAAAAGTTAATCTCTAACGAAAGCTTCAATGGGAGGTGTCTCTCTAGATTACACATCCATAGGACAGTAGGTCTCTAGATTAAAGTTCACTAAACACTATCTTCTCTCTAGATTATAGATCCATAATAAGATAGGTTTCTCTAGATTAGGGTTCTAAAGGAAAGTAGGTCTCCCTAGATTAGAGATCCATAGGGAAGTAGATCTCTAGATTAGAGCGTAATAAGAACTATTCTCTCTGTAGATTAGAGATGCATAGAAAGGAAGGAAGGTGTCTTTAGATTAGAGTTCCATAGAAAATTAGGTCTCTAGATTAGGATTCCAACGAAAAGGAAATCTCTGTAGATCAGAGCACCATAGGAGAATAGGTCTCTCTACATTAGAGTTATATATAAATGTAGGTTTCTTTAGATTTGAGCTGCATAGGAAGCTAGGGCTTTCTAGATTAGAGTTACATAAAAGGAAGGTATCTCTAGATTAGACATCTATATGAGTGTAGGTCTATTTAGATTATAGGTCCATAAGAAGCTAGATCTCTCCCTACATTAGAGCTCCATATAAATTTACGTCTCTGTATATTACATCGTCTTAATAGCCGGAATGCAAGTTTCCTTCTCTTTGAGCCGATTTTGAACACATTCGAAACTAGATACTTTGAATCCGATCTGTAAAGAGAGGAACCTTGTCCTCTTTGGACCAACCGCTTTTCACTCCTATCCAGCCTGCTTCCCTCAATCTAGAATGAAAGTACACTATATTTTTATATTGTTCTCTCAGTATTCTTCGCTACCTATAGTATTTCATGAATCCTAAGGCAATCCATGATTCCTATAGCATTCCATGAGTCATAGTTTACCGCTTCATTAATATAACTTTCTTCTTCCCTCTTCTGTCTCTCGTAAGGAGGGGGAAGGGCGTGAAGAATGTTAAACCTCGTACCTGAATGATGTCAAGCCCTTCCACCACCAGTAGACCCGGCGCTCTCAGAATTCATTGAGTCTTAGTAGACTTTGTTTCTTCAGGGTACTTCCAATTTATTCCCTTTCAACACTAAAAATATATTTCTTAACATCTTTTATCTTTTCTGGAATCTTCATTTGGTATGATTTACTTCTTACAAAAAGGCCAAGAAACCTCATATGAAGTTTTCAATTCTCTGTCTCTTCAAACTGGATGGAAATCTAAACCACATCATGAATTGAAAATGCTGTTCTTGCGTCAAAGAAATAACCTGTAAGGAGCACCAAAAATATTGATGTTTTTCGCAGTTTAAAAGAAATTACATATATAATAAAAAGCACTTAATTAGGCATCTAATCATGGAATAATTAGCACATCGTAAGGTACAGTAGATATAACTTTTTGTGTCATTTCATTTTCATCCATAAAAAGATTGGGTTATGGTCAAATGGTTTCGAATTTATACCCATGATCAGAATACACAAAAAGGGCACAGTTCACTTTACCCTAAAACTGTAAATTATCTTAAATATAACCTAAGTTTCGGTTGTATTTGAATTTTATAACCAAGGTAAAAATATTTCAAAGGAAGGACTGATCACTTTAACCTAAAAACTACTTAAAGTGCACTAACTATAACTTCGTTTGGTATATTAATTTGAAGGAGACGGAGTTATGTCATAAGTAAATGAATATTATTGCTACTTTCAAATAAGCCAAGAGAGCGCAGATTACTTTAACTTAAAGGATATTAAATATGACCTCGTTTGCTGCTTTTATCTGAAGCAGATTCTGAGTCTCGGGTAAATTGCATGAATATTATACCAACCGTCCAAATAGGCTAAGAAAGCAGACATAACTTTAATTTAAACGTAAAATATATTATTACGCGATCCTATAACTGGTGCGGGAATAATTTTAATGTTTATCGTTATTTAATGGATAGAAATAATCGATAGCAGGCTTGTTGTTATAGTTAGAGTCAAGCGACACATCGTGGTTCGGATTCCACGTTAAGCTGTAGGTCCCATGACTAACTAAGTCCACTGTAATCTCCTACTATTTTCTTCGTTGTCCTATCCTAAATCCTTCTTCTTCCTCTCACTCCTAACCGCCTTACTCATGGTGCTTGGAGCCCTTCTTTGGCTCTAGACAGTGTGACTATGGGGGTCTACAAAAGAGTAACGGGCCTCTACCTTCCTCCTTGGCTGCTCCATTAGAGCCAAGGGGGGCAGGGGGGCAGGGAGGGTCAGAAGAGCTGTTCTTTGTCTCTCACCTTTCTTTTCATTTCATTTCATTTCATTGTTATAAGAGCCTAGTCTTCTAAACTCGAAGCCTAGGTACCACCTATATGTTTTAGTCTAACCCAAGGCTTACATATTGACATATCTTAGTCGTCAATTTCTGGTCTAATAAAATTTGTATTATTATTATTAATCTAATGGTTTTTATAGTTAAATTATGAATGTTATGGAAGAGTTAAAGAGCACACTCGCAAAGTTTTGTTTTGAGAGTTAGAAAAGGCAACAATGCTAAATTAACAGCACAAAGCTTGTTAATTAGGGTGAGCCAGTGCCAGAGATGGTTTCAGTTATTTTACTCGAGAAATGTTAGTCTCAAAAGTGAACCCTGTTCATGACGACCAGTAAAATTTGATCAATATCTTTAAAAAGAAATATGGAAGAAAATCCGATTGTAACTTTTGAACAATTGGCTGAAGAACAACATTTATATCATTCCACTGTGTATCGCTATTTAAAGGAGATAGACAAGGCTTCTCGATTGGGGCAATGGATTCTCTTAATACCTGTCAGAGCTATCTACACTTGCAACAAAGAATTACCATTTGTTGCCTTCTCATTTCTTAACTAAAACATGAACCGTTTTTTTAGTAGGATTGCTTCAGGAGACGAAAAGTCGGCTATGTAAAATAATATCAAACTTTAAGACAATGGATTAGTCCTGGGGAAAGACCGATACATCAGCTAAAACAGAGGCCTCACCGAGGAAGATTTTCTTGTGCGTTTGGTAGGAGATGAATCACATAATACATTTTCAACTTCTTAACCTTAATTAAACCATTACCTAAAAGATTTACTCCGCTTGATTTAACCGTTTAGATGAAGCACTTGAATAAAAAAGGCCAGCATTAATCAGTAGAAAAGAGTGGTCTTTTATTAAGACAACGCGCACCCTTATATCACAAGTGATACCATACAAAAACTTAAGAATTTCGATGAGGAACTAATTCGTTAACCTTCCATACTCCCCTGAATTAGCCTCAACAGATTACCATTTTTTAGTATTTTAGCCAATCACCTAAAGATAAGTAAGCTGTAAAGAACAGAGGAGTTGATAAACCTTAAATAACATTTTAAAATTAAATTCTACCTGTTTTTAAATACATGATATTGAAAAGTAGGTAGAAAGATGGTAACTATTGGTAGACGCTGGTGGTAATTATATTACTTTTTAAATTAATTAATAAATACTTATCATCATCACTAACTCTATAATTTAAGAAGAGGTTCTTTTGAGTATTTGAATAATAATTTCATTTTAGTTTGGTTATGACATGTTTTTTTATTAAAGTTATTTCTAATAATTCGTTGGGTTTTTAAAACCCAAAGAATTACTAATGGTGAAGTCCAGAAAATTTACTTTTATATATCTTCTATAACTCTATATTTTAGCAGCGTGATATTTTGAAAGGGGCGAAATTTAGTTTAGAGTTCCTTTTTAAAATTATTATAATTGACGAAGTTCAGAAAATTTATAAAAATTTAACCATGGCTGCTTTTTTCAGATTTTAAATTTTAATCTTAGTAGCGAAGCGCAAGCTCTCCCAGTAAGGGAAAGTGGCGAAGCCATTGCCTGGTATCAATATAAATAATTCCAGAGATTTGTTTCATTTCCATTATTAAAATACTGATAAACTTAAACAAAATATCGCATTACTTACGGATGACCTAATAAATATGACCTTGTTTTTTAATATAAAACGGAGTTTCGGTCAAATTATGTGCTTAAATATTTTACTTAAGGTCCAAAAACGACCTTTGATTGAAAGCTTAAAGTGTCATGAAAACCTTCTTATCAGTCTTAGAGCTTCTTGTTCTAATTGAGGTGCTCCATAAAAGCAAATCTAATCCTAATTACTATAATTAAGTCGATTAAGAAGACTAGTATGAATTTCCGTTTTGTTTATACCATATTTTTTTCTGTTTCTGTGTCGAGTGCACAGACTATAGTTTTAACGCAGACTGAAAAGGCGGGATAACATATGTTGAGCTATCTTTTATGGTTTAAAATTTTGTGTTTAGTTTGTTAAGTGGTGATAACGTCAATTCAAGAAAGTGTTATTTCTATCAAGTTGGAATATGCTAATATTCTCAAGGGTGAGATTGAAAATGGCAATTCAATTTTCTTTGTAATTAAGACGTTCCATTTAACACTGTGAAAAAAGGACTAGAGAATGGTTATGACAAAGTATTTCTCGGCTATAGGGGAGACATTTTGTTCGTCGTCTTATTCACTATCCCGTTCGTTCTCGATCAGGTCACTTCGCAGATACGACAATGATTAACTCCATTCGAAGCTACGAGTTCTTTTGATTTATTTCCCACTCGACGCCCATAACCGAGGCCAGAGTCCAACAACCTCATCACCAAATCCCGTTCAAGCTTCCTACATTTCAGCCTCCACCTTTTATTTGGTAATTAATCTACTTTTTTTATAATCAATCATATTTTACTACCTATTTTTTATTCATTCCTACAACTGTAAACAACATTTAGCTTTTTGTTCTTCTTAAAAGATCTCTATTTCAGGGTACCTCTTTTCATTTCTCCATGGTTTGAATTGTCCCAACCACTGTTTATAAACTGGTAGCCATTGGTAAACACAAGACTCTACGCCAAAATAGTGAAGTATCAGATCTTATAATTTAACAGGATAACTATTTGATGCTCATGGACGATGCTATCCTTAAATTAACTAACAGAATGTAAAAACTTTGAGTTGCTATACTCTAAGATTCTCCACTCCTTTTTTATTTATTTTAATCGGAAAGCGTTTTAGATTTTCCAATACCGTACCGCTTAGAAATCTGTGCTCTTTTAATATGCGGACACAATACTGAGATGTTTGAAGTTCTCATATGTAGTCTACCCCAACTTCATCGTTCTAAATAGCATTTAGCATATTCCTTCGCAACACTTGGAAATATGCAACATAGAAACGTGAACCATTTAAATAAAATATATAAAACTAACTATCTTAATCTTTTAATCTTTTCCCGGTAAAATGCTTTCTTAAGGTTGAAGTTAAGTTAGACTCAAATATAGCGTCGATTTGCTGAGTTATCTCTCCTATATTTAGGTGATTTTCTTTCTCAAGATACAACCAAAATGTGTTTTTCATTTTTAAGAAACAATGTGGTAGTTGTTAAAATTACGACTCGTTAGTTTACGTAAGGTTTGTTATGGAAGAATTAAGTCAATTAGTTCTAACTTACCATTAGGGGGGAACAGAACTTTTCAACTAAAACCAGCACAAGTGAAACTAAACATGAACATCCCTGCTCCTCCACTGGATAATTGAACATCCTCCTTCCTAAGTTTTCGTTATTAGAAATACTACGGGCTATAGCTTTCTGGGAAGGATGTTCAAGAGATCCTTTAGAAGTTACCTCCTACATATCATTTTTCATTTTTTAAAACATCGTTTTGCAACTGCGTTGGTTTTATATCTCCGTGATGAACTACAGAGAGTTCTCAACTCCACCGTTACAAAACTACAGCAAAATATAAATTTGGCTTTCATCCGATGTTTAGATGTTGTTTACTACTGCCCAAGAGCAAATGAATCCCCCCCTTTCCCCAATATTTCAAAATAGTTTATTTTTACACATCATCATTCATTTAACACATATTTGTCACCATTTTATCCACAACAAAAGCAACAGAGCGCAATGTTAGATTCAGCGAAGGAATGCGTTTTTATTTTTGAAATGTTAAATTTTTGATAACTTCGAAATAATTTAAATATTAAAATGATTATTCCTATCACACAAATTTAAAAAATAAAGAATTAAAAAATTATAAATATATTTTTGTCTCAAAACTTTTGGCCATGATTGTGAATGCGTGTTGTGCATGGAGAATTGAAACATGTTAATAGATCCTTAGGCTTGCTCAATTACATAATCAACCCTGGAGCAGCTGGACTCACGTGAGTCAAGAATATTTGTACTCTTGACCATTTTTACAACCAGACACGACACATACTTCGAGATGCATAAGAGGATATGAATTATGGACCAATAAAAAAGCGATCTGTGGCTTACAATGTCGCCGGCACGCACAAGTATGCAAGCCTACAAATTGTCTACCTAATACATTTATTCTCCATGCAAATATATGTAATGGCATAAATTATCGTTTGTAGATGTGCATACCCGATTCCACATACAGCCGTTTGTATACCACTACAGATGAGTTCACACATAGCTGTTCTATCAAAACACACACTGGCTTATATACGGTCCTTTTCCCTCCAGCATACACAAATGTTGGACAAAATATAAACACAGTGATAATAAGATTTATATCTTGATATTATTTTGTCACACACAAAATATTGTTTATTTATTCTTATTCAGTATTTGTAGAACAAACTTATCTATCTTTATTACCGTTCCAATGGTTTTAAAATATCGAGAAACAGTCGTACGCGATATCTCAGGTTTGATCAAAGTTTTCTAATTAATGTTTTAGTATTTTGTTTAATCAATTGGTCATAAAGAGTCATCGAACCTAGAATTCTACATTTCATATAGGACAACCTATTATTTTGTTTGGGCGTGATTTGCCTTTAATACAGTGGCTCCCATTTTTTTATATAGATTTATACAATCTTCGAGTTGTCTTCGGTGAGATGTTGTCCCTCTCTCTCAGAACATATGTCAAATGCTTCAGAGATATCTGGTTAGTAAATCTTCTTCTCACTTACCAAAATGATATTTAAGTTAAGTGGTTTCTCCGTTTAAAGCAGATTGTAAAGTTCAAACTCCTTGCCATTCAAACCGAAAGATACTTCTCAGATTGTGTATTAACGCATAGGTGGCATTAACGTGGGAAGTAACAAGGTCGAAGAATGAACCTGGTCATCCAAAATGTAAAAAAACTACCTTTCAATAGTTGCCGCTATTCAACGAGGACTGATTTTTACCTTAGACTCTGTGCTATTTTTGGTTGTGCCCTAGTTTAAGGGACTTTGAAGACACTACTTATCTTGATACAGGGTGGTCACTAGTCGGGGGTCTCAAGAAGCTGGCTCTGGTGCTGGTGGCGGGTTCTAGTACGTCACCGAAGTGTTATACAAGTCCTTGGAGGAGGCGGCTTTCTTCATAATATATAATTTTTTTAAATCTTCATTATACGAGTGTTCCCTGAGAGAAGGAGGGGCATACCCCGGGGCACCTCTTTGTTTTTGTAATGTTTTATGTCAATTGTTGCTATTTTTTTTTAAATCTTGTTTACATTTTGCCTATTCTTATCATAACTTAGCTTGTTTTTAATTGAATTTTATTTTTTCGGAGGCTGCCAATTGAACTCTTCTTTTTTAAAGAATATGTAAAAAAATGTTTTTTTAAACCATTGCCATCAAATGTATCTTATATGATACATGTCTAAAATACACGTAATCTCAAAAATTAATTATTAAATTCAGTATTATACCTTAACTGACGAGCCCATCGGGCAATGGGAATGCTTAAGAATGTTTGGAATAATAGCAACTTTTCTGTGCATACTAAAATCAAAATTTATAAAGTAATAGTTAGAAGATTTTGATTTATGGTCATGAGTCTTGGTTCGAGACCTGAGGGGACACTCTTTATTACTCTATATTTCTTTCACCACTTTTTCTTTCTCGCCTACCCGAAGATCATTTTTATATGATGACCTCATCGCGCTAGTACCAGACTCACTCCCTTCTCTCTCCACATCTTCACATCTATCCTTTTTCCTATCTCTCTTTTCCTCTCGCTTTATTTTCCTCTTTCCATCTCGCACCTTATTCCTTTTCTCTTCTTGTTTCTTCTATAGCTTAATTATTCTTCTCTTACAA
This sequence comes from Ceratothoa steindachneri, assembly GCA_963969495.1. Taxonomy (NCBI): domain Eukaryota; kingdom Metazoa; phylum Arthropoda; class Malacostraca; order Isopoda; family Cymothoidae; genus Ceratothoa; species Ceratothoa steindachneri. The sequence continues at coordinate 81,751,646 of OZ018320.1, forward strand.
ATAATAAGAAAAATATAATATAAAAAGTCGCATTGAACTTAGAGTCGAACCAGCAACCTTAGGGTTGAAGAGCGTCTGGAAAGCGACTGCGCTACGGTGATCCAGGGCGACTCCTGTTCTAATTCTGTTTAAGAACTACTAGGGTCACACATAGGAACCAATTTCATTAAGTATACATTATTAAAAGAATGGAAAAATTAAAACGTACACACATGCATGCGCCCATACAGAAAATTCGAATAACATACAATTAGGTACTTACATACATTAAGATATACGAATACATGTGCACGCACATATACGCTTTGTTGAATAATAATAGCTTCCTTTTTACATTTTCCTTTTCCTCTCGTTACTTTTCTCTTTCTCTGCATTCTGCTTCTTTTATGAATAATAATAATATAAATCATATTTCTTCTTCTTTCTTACTCTATTCCCTTGCGTCTTTTATCTACCACCTCTATCCTATCTCTCTCTATTGTACCATTCGCATTCTTTCTATTCACTTTCCTCTTTCTCTTTATTCTTCTTATCTTATGAATAATAATAATAAGAATAAAGAAAATTATAATATAATAAAAATCCCGACTGGAAAAGAATAAAAAATATATGTGTGTTTGCGTCACGAGTCTGCAGGTGTTTAATTTATTATGATTTTTATTATGTATGTCCGTATGAGTGTAGTTTATTTATTATTAGTATATGTGTGTATGTATTTGAACGTGTACATATAAATGTGAGAAGTGCCTGTATGTGTTATTGCACGCATAGTCATACCAAGCATGTTGTTCCGGTAATTCCTTGTACAATTGTGCATTCACTATGGTTCGTAAACACACAAGTGGCTCAGTGCCTTTGAATGAACTCATGCCACAGATCGAAACACTTCCTGCGCTAAACTTCACTCTTTTCTTCTTGTCATTGACAGATAATCTGCGCCTTCTCTGCCAAGTCAACTGAAGAGGACTTGGCTCAATTTGCCATCCTGGCATAGAACTTTGCTCACTGGCGAATAAAAGACGATCCTTCTTGTTTTTCAGACTGATCAATGGATTGAGCGCGAGTGTGCAAGCCTGAAGATTGTCTTCCTTCAGCCGACGTGACATAAAGTGCCTGGAGGGAATAAAGGACTACTATGTATAACGCTATGCGTAGGCGAGTCACTGCATAGCGCCTAGCCTTTCCTCCACACTTACATTTTCGGTTCTTATTGGGAAGCTCTAGTCTAAGGAAGAGGTTCAGGCTGTTCTGAAAGCCTGGATTACCGCTAAACCACGGACAATCTTAGCAAGAGGCCTTATAAATTTATTTTTTTGAACAAATATGATTTATCGTGCAAAGGTTCCTATACAATCCTGTATTATGCTCGATATCGTCTACTGTGATCATTGCCCTTTGCCTGAAGATCCTGTTTCCTCGTTAATTTCTCTCTTACCTGATGATCTTCTTGAACCGAAGTTTTGACTCATTAATTTTTATTCTGCATTATAGGGAAATATGATAATTAGACAGCATCCATCGATAAGCAACTCCCTTCCTCCTATATATTCTCTCAGCTTTCATTACGCTACATTGAATAGATTATTTATAGAATACTGAGATAACCTCACGTTGAACTGCTGCGGCAAGGTTTCACATTACTTACGGGAAATACTATCCACGCCTTTTATGATTCGTTGCAGACCATAATAAAAGAGACCAAAAAGGCAACTAGCAGTATTATCCCAAGTTGGTAAATATGAAAAGTATGTTGCATTTAATTTGTATGTGTATCATCTTGGAAAGAGGTGATGGGGTCAGATAGTTAGGAATAATTTATTTCCATGTTTTACCATAAACATAGAATGTTTAGAGAGAGTTCTCCTCATCTCATCTCGCTTTAGGCGTTTATAGTGACAATATATGCGTTTATGCCGATGATATAGTTCTTCCTGCTTCTAATATGTTGTAAGAATGTTATAAACGTAATTATTCGTATATTAGAGGATTTGTCTTCAAACATAAATACATAATCTTCCTGCATAATTCTCCAATATAATCTTCACAAATAGAATCATTGTAAAGTAGTGTAAATCTATTGGAAGCTTGTAGAAGAAGTAAAAAATTAAGATTTTTCTAAAAGATATGTAGGAATTTGGCTATTTTTTTTCACTTAAAAAATACTTCAATTGTTTTGTAACCTAGCCTAGGTTAGGGGAGGTTAGGTTGGTTTGATACATCACTATTTATTGTTATAAGATGCATACAAAAAGAACGATTTTACTTATTGCTTCGACTCTGAAATAAAAAATACTTAATTGTTTCCCACATATAAAAAAAAATGCTATTTATATGTATATATAGCTTTTATATATGTATATATTAGCTTTTATGCTAATCTCCACATTTCACTTTTATACCAAGTTTAATCTAATTTCTCTTTCATCTTTTCTTTGTGCAAGAGGTATGTAAGCACCATTTAACGCCAGATTGTCAAAATGTTCTCTGTAGCGATATAGGATTTTGCCCTAAGGTGAGACATACCATTAATTATCATCAAATGTGAATAACGAGTTGTCGGATCAGTAACCAAATTAAGGAGATTTGTACAAACACACTTTTGAAAAACCTGAAGATCCATCAAAATCCTATGGCGTACTTCTGCAAAACAACCGAAAACGAACAGACACGCAAAAAAGAAACAGCCATGGTACTCACCCACGAGTAAATAAAATAAGACTATAGCAACCAAACCATTATACAGTACTTAACTAGGCTTCAGTAGATAAAAAAAAATCTTTAAAGTCGAAGGAAGATGGAGAAAGAGAGGCTCTGAAAATAAAAAAAGAACCCCACCTTTAAATACTTTGCGTGACTGCTGAAAATTAATCCGATAGAGAGGCGCCTTGAAAGAATTCCCAAGAGTTACCTGATCCGTCAAATATTCTGGCGCATAATATTCAGAATATTATTTTTTCGAATTTGTTTAAAGTTTCGGGAAAAAGTTTGTTAAGAACTTGTGGAGACTTTGATCAAAATGATGCATTAAAGTCTCCGAATGGGGGCATGAAAGCTATTCATCATTTGATTCGGGACTTTAAAAACCTGATGTCTGTTATCTCATTAATATGTCGTGGGCGGCGTCTTATTGGCGGCTATTGTTTTTACAAGTTAATTGTCCAGAGGTCGAAGAAAATTGATAAATTATGAAAGAAGCGAAGTTTTTTTCACTGTTTGAAGAATTAGTTTGGAAAATAGGTAAAAGGAAATATTTAATGATAACAAGGTCAGCAGGCCTAAGTCGCGTGCTCTCAATTATTCTGACATATGACCCTATGACCATATGACCATCAAAGCTCTCAAGAAGTGGGGGGTAATCCGACTCATAGCTAGTTTTCTTTTAATAATACCCAGACTAGCCTTGAAAGGACCTTGGCAATTATATAATTCAAAATAGAGTGCAAAACAACACGAGGGTTTCAAATTTAGTTAGAATCAGACGAATAGTTATGATGTTATTGCCAAAAACTGATTGATCAATAAACTAGTTACCATCCCACCAATGGACCTACGGACCGACATAGTAGCTTATAAAGTCGTGTGCTCACGCGACTAAAAAAAATAATGACAATGAAAACGAATGGATTAGAGGCCATTTTTATCCTTATAAATCCGTGGGGTAGAGTTGATTTTAAAGCTCCAGTAATAAGTTTGTACAGAGAGAATAAGTTTGAATGTACGAACTTGAACTTATATTACAGAATTACGAAACATCTAAGATCCACTCAAGGTTAGCTTAAATAAGAGGGTAAAGATGGAAGTCCGAGGTGTAGATTAGGGTATGATAAAGGAATTAATTTCAAAAATTTTATTTCTGAAATCTCATATTTTAAATTAATATTTATCGATTCTATTTTTAGACATATTTATTGACGACTTTCTTAAACAAGCACCATCTACCATCCACATCTGAGTGGTTAACGTGGTGGCCGGAAGAGCGAGAAGAGAGATCGTTGGCATAGGTTGTCTTTTCAGTGTTTTGGTGGATGTGAATGAGTAGGTATTTTTAGAATGTGGCCACGATTAGTTTAGTGTGGGGTTTCTATGTAAGTATTGATGGGGCCGTGTAGTTTCGATCTGGTGTGTGTGTATTTGGATATTTTACATATAGCCTCACGCGCCGTCTGTGTCTTCAAGGGATTCGTGGCTATCAGCCACTTGCCCTCGTATTGTCTTAGAGTCCAGTATCATTTGTGCAGGCGCGCGATCGGTTCTGTTCCCTGTCTGGCGTCGAGGATGGTCTCGTCCTCGTCAGATGACAGCGTGTATGTATTGCCTACAGTTTTCTGAGGGCCGTGAGGTGTCGTTTGTGTAGATAATAAATTGTGTTGGTGCCAGCACAAAATCCTGTGCGACACCGGCGCGTGATGTGAATGCGTGTAATGTTGTGTTATTATATTTTGAGACATCTCTCGGCAAGGTAGGGGAAGAGAAGTCTTCAAGTGCAGAGTGACAGAGAGAGAGAGCTCAGTGTTGTTGGATAGTTTCAGTCCTTCGTGCCATACTTTATCGAATACATCCTCTACATCCTTGCTGATGGAGATTTTATTTTGTTTGTCTTGTCGTAATTTTTGCATTATGTTATGAACAATAGTTACAACAGCTTGAGTGGAGCGGCCTCGACTAAGGCAGTATTGGCAAGGGTAGTAACGCTCTCTCTCATCCAGGAATTCACAGAGACTGGTTTTTACTATATGTTCCAATATATTCCAAAGAACTGTAAAACAGAAATAAGCCTATAACTGTTCACGTACTCAGAGTACTTCTTCTTTCAGGAGTGTAGGGTGGTGATGTAGAACCGTATATTTAGGTCCCCCATAAAGAATAGTAGAAGATTGTGGTTGGAAAGAGCCCGGAAAGGCACGTCTATGTCTAACTATTATCACAGTGGACTGTAGTGAGTGGGCGGTAGAATTGGGCGAGTGTCGGTGCGTGCTCTGTAAACTAAGAAGTCGTATTGTGTCATGAGTGTATGTTGTATGCAGCGATTACCACAGATTGCTTATCCCAGTTGTAGCGTTCGTGGTGTGAGATATTTGTGATAGCATGCAATACGGTGTCTTGTAGTTGGTAGACTGGTAGAGTTCAGCAGTAGTGTTGGATACCCAGTTGGGGGCAGTCTGTCGCACACATTACAACATTCTCACATTTACTAGTATTACATTAAGAGTGGAAAGCGCCGAGTTGATCTTCATTCGTGTCTGTTTTGAGTGGGGGTGGGGGGGGAGGCGTAGGACGTCCAATAACGGCAAGTATGAGTTCTCCTGCTCCATTGTGTATTGACTCTTCGGTAAGACACTTGATGCGTCTGTGGAATTAGAGTAGCTTAGAAAATTAATATTTCGATGTCAGTTGGGTCTTAATTTCGCAATTTTGTTCCCTGAGCTACAAATATTCGAGGAAAAACTCCGGTGTTCTGGGAAATCCTCTTGCCCACACCAACCATATTCGATGCGGAACACACACAGAACAAGGCTTTTAAATAAAAGTCCATTTTATGAAACAGTTTAAAGTAAACTTTAATTATATTATATTGGTTGTGATGATGATAATGATAATGGTAAAAGAGATGGTTTTTTTTTTTTTTTTTTACACACCAATCTGGCCACTGCCACCACAAGCATGTCTCCGCATCAAAATTTCAGCCTAGTAATAGGTTACTTTAAAATTCTTGGTAACCAAAGTAAACAAAGAAAACAAAACAAACAAAAAAGGCAAAAAGAAAGAAATAGAAAAGGCAAGAAGAAAAAGAAGAAGAATGCACGTTCTGGCGTCAGAGGGAGGTCCTCCTCCCTCGGGGCAGGATCATGCAAGCAACTCATAAAGAGTCGAATAAAATGGAGGAAGCGAACCTCCTCGAAAACGTCAGATAGTCCACAAGTCTGTGTGAAGGAACCCGTCCCGTGTAAAAGGGATAGGCAGTAGTGCCCCAGCTCATCCCAATACCGGTAACGTGCGCAAACATCACCTTGACTGGAATATTCATAATAATGTGTCATACAGTCTGGGGGGTGGGCAATGCAGTCATCGCAGTGAAGTGCATGAGAGCGCTCCATCAAATGGCGGTGCATCCAGCGAGTGTGTCTAATTCGGAGACGACAGAAAGCAACCTGAAGCCTTTGCGGCATTGAAGGGGCACGATATATCTATGGCAACAGTCGCCGCGCAATTCCAAACAACTTTAATTTCACTTCATCCGTATCCCATGATTCCTGTCATATAATCGGTGAGAAGAAGAGACCAACACTGGCCTGGTCGCCTAGTCCCCGCGGACTCTTTGCCGTCTTCATTGGCACTCTTATTCTCCGTAAATTCCACATTTGCAGGAATCCATCAGAAGATAATCACGACATACGCCCGGACCGCAGCAACCGTAGCATCACGGATACAGCGAATTAGGGTGTTAGGAGATTCCAATACCACGATAACACTCAGTACGCTTTGTGAGTCGCTAGATATCACAATTCGGTCTTCGAACCGGGCATGACATGTTATCTCCCCTACCGAGCGGTGTATTGCAACAAGCTCCACCTTAAAGACAGATGCAGCTGCTGGTAGAGCTTCGCTGACTTCAAACAGAGAGAATACGGCATAGAAACCGACCTCCTCCTAAGAATTGGAGCAATCCGTGTATATTAGCACAGATCTAGCGTGATACGAAGTATGCTCCACAAAGGTCAATCGCAAAACTTGCGACGCTTTGAAAGTTTAGGGAGAAGAGGCGTAGCGACAATTAGTCAAAGGTAGTACCCTCCAGGGTGGAATTCTGGGCTTAACCAGAGGCACCACCGGCACCAGACCTACACTGAACTATATAAGTAGTTTTATATCCTTGAAAATAGAGGGTTTAGGGTATGACGGGGGTCTCTCGGCGGCATATGCCCAGTGATATAGGCCGAGGATGCAGTGAAAAACATTGGTGACTGTAGTGGTTGCTAGGCTCTAGCGTACAAGGCGGAGACCGCTGAGGTAGATTGAATTCAGCTTCCGCAATACACGTTCAGCTGCGGATGTCTAAAGTTCGCATCAGCCTTCAAGATTCGAACGAACCAAGGAACGATAGAAAAGTAACGCATGCACCCTATCAATACCCCAAGTGCTGAACTTCAAGGAACGAAAAACGTCCATTGTGCGGTTACAAGAGACCTTAAATCTGCGAATATGAGCCACCCAGTAGTGGAGTATTAGTCTAAAACAAGACTAAGGAAACGGTGCCTATATACCAGGCAAACCCTGTTTAGGAATTAATATGGATCGGGGTAGAGCCGTAGAAGGCAGTAGAAGCGCACTCCCTTATTCATAGCGAGAGGTGTGGTTTAATGTCTTTAGGAGTTGATTGTCCAGAGTTGGCATCTGGGCCGCACAAAAGAGATCGACAGCTCATCCACATAGAGCGTAGGGAGAACATCTTATGGCAGCACAGAGGTGATACCTTTAATCTCATGGGTAAATGTGTGACACTAAGTATGATTCATAGAGAGATACCGTCTTCCTGTACGATTGTGCCCACGACGGATCCCTCCACCCGTACGCGGATTCGATGATCTGGCAGAAATTTAGAAAAAAGGATTGGGAGGCGACTCCTCGCATCCCTTGTGTGGAATCTCCAGAAGACCTTTTCGACATGCGATATCATAGGCCTTCTCCAGATCGCAAAACATCGTTGTTTAGTGCTGTCTCGGAAAGAAGGCCTCACAGATAGACTTTTCCAGTTGGAGCTAAGAATCTGATGTAGATAAGGTCTTGTGAAAAAGCAAGGTGGCCTCCGCTGTACAGGAAACAGGCTAGTCTAACAGGTACAAATTTCTTCATCAACTTACATACATATGAGGTTATAGGAATCGGGCGGAAATCGGCAGAGATTGACGGATATCTTCCCGATTTGCAAAAACAAGCATAGTAGCCATTCGCCAGAACTATGGAGGGTACCCCCTGTCTAGATCCTGTTAAACGAATCTAGCAAAAATTCTATGCTTCGCGAATGAAGCGAGGACGGAACGTAACTTGCTCAACGACAACCTTTTGTGGAAAGGTTCTGGAGGTAAAGTCCCGTCGACGTCTTTCAGCGCACTCACGATTTGCATTAAATAATGGCGGATCAGCATCTAAGATATAGAATGTGAAGAAATTGGTCGAAAAATGCTCTGCCACGGACGCGTGGTCCGAGATTGCGGTCTCGTTCTAAATTGCTACGAATCCTATTGATTCGTTTCCTGAGCTCTGAAAGAGGGGTTTCCAGTTAAGTAAGGACACGTATGCCCACCGGGAAGATCGTCGTGGGTGATTCGAAACATACCGAAACTAAGCGCTAGCTCAACAAAATTCACGGACAGTAAAATAATTCCAGTGGTGCTTATAGCCCATCTAGGGATATTGCTTCTAGCTTATTACCAAGGAAGCAGCATCGTACAAAACATCTTACGTTTTAGGAATCGTATTTAGGTTATCGACAATGGGGTTGCCGCATAAAAACTCAACGGCCTTATTCACGGACCTAAACTCTTTGAATAGGACAGAAAAATCATTAAGGTCATCGACCACATCCCAACAAAAATCAGGCTGTGTAACCGAAGAGCAAAGAGACATATCGAGCAAAGAAAATAAAGTGGTTCTTGGGGAGTGATGTGTGAACTCATCTAAATTTAGAACACCCATTCCCAAGTCGTTGAGCTTGTCGGAAAGGACCTGACCCTGAGATTAAACGAGTAGACTATCCAAAGTGGGTATCTGCCGTTCAAATCCACGAACAGTAGTAAGGGTCAGGGCAATCATGCCATGACGCGGCGGAAGTCCCCTGCATCGAAGACCGCTGACGGTAGAATGTACGCAGAAATTACGCAGAAATACTTATGCCCCTAGAGAGTGGGCAGGGATCACGCGCGCAGTATGGTCTAATACATAAAAATAGCTAACGGAGTACGGGAGGAGACCATCCTTCGCAGTTCCAACCAGTTGGGTTTGGAGTCGAAGGCAATTCTATTCAAACAGTATGCCCTCCAGGTGGAGCTCGGAGGAGATGTGGGGACCCTCTTCGAAGCGAGGACCCTTACGGGAATGGTCGTACGATTCTCGGAGGCCGACTTTCGAGCGTTGTTGGCCGTACAAGGCGCTGAAAGCATTGTCACCGCTAGGTATGCTATTCCTTCTTCTCTCAGCATCGAAACATTTGTCGAGTGGACCAGCTTCGTGTCCCTCTTTTGGAGGTTCCTGCGTTTCCGAATCAATCTTTCAGTCTTGGCTGGGAGCATAGGAGCTGAAGCTCTCTTACTGATGTCCGCCTTTGGGGGAACATTTTTTGTAGTCCCCGAAGACGTCCTCATGACCACCTTCGCGAGGGTTTACTTCCTCTGAGTCTAACGACTAGGTGGAGATGCGCGTCCGTTTCGCCTTACTGGAAACTGCTTACGTTTTTAGCCGCGACTGACTGTGAATCCATTGTGCCGCCAGCTATATCAGGGGAGCAGGCAGGGAGAGTAGAACCCGTAAAATGGTTCAGAATGGGCGTGAAAGCGATGCTCGTAGGCCTGAAGGGGTCAGTAGCAGATGATGTTTTTTTAATATTCAGTGGTAAGACATCCCAGGTAGCTCTGGGTGTGCCAGATCAAGCCCCTAGCCCCGCGAAAGGAAATACGATCCGCATTTTAAACGGCCAGAATTTCCTTCTCCAGGAGATACTCACAGCATTGCTTCGAGAAATCAGGGTACAGCTCTCAACAATTTAAACACTTGGCCATACCCCATAAGGAATTATTGTGTACAGTCTTAGTGCAACTTAAACAGAATTCGGGTAAACCCTACTTTGGACATCTATGTGAGCAATTTGTATGGCCAAAGTGGTGACAGTTGTTTCAATTCCGCGGCTGTGGCACGAATGCCTTCCCGCGGTAGAGATGCCAAGCTGCACACAGCGACACTGCGACCCCGTCACGATTGATCGTGACAAAGAGTGTAGGGATGGATTTAGAGGCGACTACCTTTCCCTCATCAACCGTTCGACCTTGACTGCTCCTTGGTCATCCACCTCTCCCATGATGTCATGTAAGGAGTAGTCTAAGAGTTCCCAAGCATAACTATTCCGTTCACGAAGGTCATTGGAGAGTGCGGCGTCACACTCAATGCCTCGAAAGGGTCCGTCGCATTCACCAGAAGACTCCCGTCCGTGAAACGGATTACCTTTGGCTCTCTACCACTTAATCTAACTATGTAAAGCTCTCGTTTGATGGAGATCGTGGCCTTTGGCAAACTTGCTACCATCAAAAGGGCGCAAAACTGAACATGTTATTGACCATAGCAGGCTCAAATTGACTAGGTAATGCCTGTACGGAGGGTTTTAACGTAATCGAGGCTCTGCTCCAACACCAAAGTCGGGCGAGAATTGATTAAGATAGACTTAGTTCAAAATTTTGATTAAGCTGTTGTAAAATTTTGAAAGACTGATAACACACGGTAGTTTCCTAAGCTTGTGATCAATAAAATGAAAATAAGGAGGGGTTTGGCCGCTTATATCCTGCGCCCGTGCTCTTGCTAATCCTGTCAAACAGAGCAGTCAGAAAGGCAGGGCGATAACTTTAGTGAAACGTAATAATCTTTTACAGAACTGCTAGGACCTAGAGATGTGTTGAGGCGCACCCAGAGGCCGGGGCCCGAAACTTATAGTTGGCCTGGCAGCAAACAATGCAGTAAAGACCGCACGCCCCAGGCAGTAGAGTCCTTTGCACCCGAGAACGGCCACATACAAGTGGTTAACCCATTTTACGCAGGGAAGTGGTTATTCGGACAAAACTGATATTCACTTTATTCGCTCCCCAATGCCCAGCTCTCTTCAAGGATTGGTCTCTTGCAACCTACAGGCGTTGAAGGGCCTTCTTTATAAAGGTTCTAAAACCTCTCGTCTGACACAGTATGAGGTAGATAATCAGATCGTTAAGCCTAGAGAAGAGGGTTGAGGAGACAGTCGTGGATAAAAAAAGGGTGAAAAGGAGCGAGAAGGAAACGCACCAACAACTTCCCCAAGACCCGTCAAAGAGTTAACTTCAACACGAGACGAGGTGTCCCAAATTTAAACTCTGTCCGATTGAGAAGAGTTCCTCCTGTCCCCAAGTAGACAAATGGTTGAACGGATAGTCCTACAGTAAAAAAAATAAAAATAAAGTACGGTAGCGCTAAGAGGGAGGGAGGGGGGAGCGCACCAACAACTTCCTTACGACCCGTGAAAGATTTCATCTCAACCCAGTGACAGGGCTTTCTTAATTTGCACTGAGACCGGGAGGACGTAAAGCTCCTGCAGATACTAAGTGTAACAGGCTACACCAACCTTACTGGAATATCCCTCTTCACCAACCTTACTGGTCGGTAAAGAGGAATATTCCTTTTTGGGGGGTGGGGAGGATATGATTTCCTATAATTGGTGAAATTTGAAAGCTTCTCAGCACGAATGAATCGGTGTTGTGCTTCCAAGAGTGTCTGTGAACTTCTGAAATTTTGAATCGTACGAAACTTACAAAGTATTAGAAAAAACAAAAATGAAGGAAAATATTTTTTAATAGTAACAAATTAGTAACGGTGGAGAAATAAAAGAGTTCTTTTTCGGAACAGACCCGGCCGCGAATTAGTTGTTCGAAATCATCGCGAGGTTATGGTTTAGCTAAGATTAGGTTAAGTGAGATAAAAGATGTTTATGAAAAAGGAAAAAAACAACAAAAGCTTCAAACGCTTAATTCGCTGCAGGGCCTGTTTCTAAAAAGGCCCAATAAAAGAAATCACCTCCATAATTGACTGCTGAATTCCCTCTCACTAAAGAGATTTCGAATTAGCTGAGGGTTAGCTTAAGGTAGGCCAACGTCACGTTCTACGTTCAAAAACGCGTGTTAAAACTTATTAAAATTACTACCCACGGGAGAGTTGAACGAAAACCTTAAAGCTTAAAACAGGTCCGAAGATAGTACGAAATAAGTGTATGCATACAAGTGGAAAGACACGTATGAAAGAATACACATGTTTGGATGTCTGTACAAATATGTACATGCGTAAAACACGTACTGGTTTAACAATTTTGTAAACTAACAGGCTATGATTTGATTCGTTCCTGTGATGGAACTTTTAGAAAATTAAGATTTATGTAGCCTCTGACAGATAAATAAATAATTCGACAATGGATTATTTAAGAAGCCTATTTGCCAGATAATATTAGACAAACTATTCTAGCATGGAGAATAATATTCGAGTTAAATGGGTGAGATTCTGATACCTGCTACACGGCCACATAATATTAAAAATGACAAAGAGGTACAAATCTCAATGCAATTAAATCACGCACCTCCCCAAAGAATCAAATTTTGGCAGATTTTGTCTCACCGACAGCCAAACATCTCACCAGACACTTACTTGTATGAAAAAGGCATATTGTACAGATGAAATGAGTGGAAGACGCTCGTGGAGAAACTAAAGGAAATGAAGATTGAAGACTAATGTCATGACATCAGCCTCAGATTTACAGTGTGTTAGTGAATGGGACTTAGAAGAACCATTATATGCATTTGTAAATATGTATTTCTTGTGTATGTTTTTGGGGTGCACCATTGTTGAAAGAAAATACTTTGAACTTGCCTTAACAGAAAAATAATTACTCCTACTTGAAGCAATATATATTCAAGAAAACAAGTCTAAATATACAATCTAACTTCAAGAGGAAAAAGAGGGATAGGTATATTTAAGACAGCGGCCTCTACCAGCTTATCACCTCTGTCAAGCAGCTTAAGCCCTCGCCTCTCCGGCCATCCACAATTCCTTCGATCAGTCAGTACCTGCTCCTCATATACCCGCTATTTCTCCTACACTTCTCTACCTTCCGTTTGTCAGTTTGTTAACACATTTTTGTAATATAGAAATTGGAATACTTGTATCAATTTCCCATTCTAACTCTGAAGATGATACTTGTTTTATCGAAACGCGTCAGTAAAATTCAAAGAAAGTGCTAAACAGCATTTTTTTTCTTCTAGCTTTGTGCAATTAATAAATATCAATCTCTAATGAACTTCGGTAGGCTTATTCACGAGTTGAACAATGAAGAAAAGGCAAACAGAAGACAGATCGAGAAGATGGAAAAGAAAATTATTAACACGAGACTAGCGATCGCTTTCAATAAAATATCTCTCTCTCTCTCTCTCTCTATATATATATATATATATATATATATATATATATATATATATATATATATATATATATATATATACATATATATATATATATATATATATATATATATATATATATATATATATATATATATATATATATATATATAGCGGCATTTCTACCGTTGCGGTCTTGCTGGCAAGGCGACAGGGTGCGGCTGCCGCAATGGCAAAACTGCAGTCCCGTCCTCGTATGAATGCTCCCATAGGAGTCACAATGTAATGATAAACCGTGCGGCATTTACCGGAGCGGCAAAAACCACTCGTATGAAAGGGGCGTAACTCTAACTATCCCCTCCTTGAATCTTTTCCACACCCTTTTTCTCTCTCACTTCTTGATCTCTTTGGTTCACTACGGTCATCCCTATTCTCTCTCTCTCTCTATAAATATATATATATATATATATATATATATATATATATATATATATATATATATATATTTATATATATATATATATATATATATATATATATATATATATATATATATATATATATATATATATATATATATATATATATATATATATATGGTAAAATTGAGCCACCACTGAGCATGAAAATTTTATTTTCTAAGGTTTCAACTTGAACCAAAGTTCAGAGATGTTGAAAATTTGATGTGAAAGGATAGAATGATCCAAACACGGATCTTATCAGATCGGGTATATAAAGCATAGAATAGGGATGACCGTAGTGAACCAGAGAGATCAAGAAGTGAGAGAGAAAAATGGTGTGGAAAAGATTCAAGGAGGGGATAGTTAGAGTTACGCCCCTTTCACACGAGCGGTTTTTGCCGCTCCGGTAAATGCCGCACGGTTTATCATTACATTGTGACTCCTATGGGAGCATTCATACGAGGACGGGACTGCAGTTTTGCCATTGCGGCAGCCACACCCTGCCGCCTTGCTAGCAAGACCGCAACGGTAGAAATGCCGCCCACCAGTTTTGGTGGTTATGTGTTCCTCTGAGCGCCTTCACACATCCAGGATTTCCCGCGCGCAGCGTGTGGGCAGTCATCTGTCAACACTGGAAGGAAGGGCACATCACCACTTTGTCTGCATCATTTTGAAAAGCTAGTATGCACTTTATTCTCCATCATATTATTAACTTTCAATAAATGTATATTGAAAATGTAAATGTTTACATGCTTATTTTATATGTCTCTGTACAATAAACATATGCATTTAAATTTAAGGGACATGGCTAATTTAAATTATCATGATACGGAGTTCCTGAACTCCGAGATTAAGAGACGGCCTTGTTTGTGGGAGCCCTCAAGAGAGGACTACAAAAACAAAATAAAGAAGACGGAAGCTTGGGTCGAGGTGTATACGTCGCTGTATCCTGATTATGAAGAAAAACAACAAATATGTGAGATTTTATTTATTATTCACTAAGCAAACAATCATCCTCATTCATATAATACGGCAAAAATATACAAACTCAAAATAATGTTTCATCTCATGACTACAATAAGCCTGTCCTACTGGCGCCATGGCAATTTTCCGGCATTACTGCTAAAGTAGGTTATGAATTTGTCTTTGCATTCCTTGGCATACCTGCCATCGTGTGGCACTTGGCCAGGCAAGGTATTTGGCTTCGGAATTTTCATGGTATTGCTCTGAATTTCCCTCTATAAATTTGATTCTTAAAATATTGTCGAGTCTGAATGCTTGCCATATAAACCGATATCAACGAACCGGAAACAGTACTCTGCATCAACAACAACCAAAAGAACAATAGAAAAATATTGCTTGTAATTATTAGTTAATGAGGCACTGTGATTTGGCTTGATCATCCGTATATGCTCTCCATCTACTGCACCTATACAGTGGGGGAAAGTGGCATGTCGTTCAAAGCCTGCAGCAATATTGTACCAAGCATCTTCGTCTGGACATGGCATGCAGTCCACCTTCATCTTGTCCAAGATTGCCTTGCATACTTTCTTAACAATCCCACTTGCTGTAGAAACACCAATCATATATGTGTATTGAAGTTCAGTCAGGTTACAACCACTTGCAAGATACCTGTAAAAAAGTAGGAAATCATTAAGGACACAGCAAATGCATTAAATCTATCTCTCTCTTCCCATAACTGGGTATTGATGCATATGGACGCATTAAGTGTACATTAACTAAATAAAAATATTTATTTATTTATTTCAGGAAAGGAGGTGCAGACGCGTTGGAACAATATTCGGAACTCATTTATGAAGGATTGCAAGAAATTCAAGACCACTTATAAATTAGGGTCTGGAGTAATAAAGTCCCGTCGTTATATCTTCACTTAACAGCTGGAGGATTTTTAGGAAAAGTCAGTAAAAATAGGAAACGACATCAAGTCTGCCTTGTAACCATGTATCAGATGAGGATGAAGATGCACCTGAGAATCAAACTACAGTTCAGCCAGAGGTGGTTCGTCAATCCACAAAGAAGAGAAAGATGTCACTTGAGGAGAGAATGATTAAATTTCTGGAGGGTCAGAAGGAAGAACGTGATCCCGTGATCTAAAGGAGAATCAGAAAATGGATTTAAGAATGAAATTCTTGAGCATTCTACAAAAATACAACTTAGGACACTCATACCACTATACACCTCCAGAAACATTTTCAAGTATGTTTACACCTAGTCAACAGCAGTAGCCGATATTCCCCCACAACCACTCTCATTCAGTGTTATACACCAATACCTCAGCACCCTCTACATCTGAACACAATTACAACTGCACACCTTCGCCTGATGTACTAATACCCTCACCAGCATCACAATCGTCAACCAATGACACTTCATCACTGTCGATGCGTGAATTATGAATGAATAACACTGTACTGCCACTAATTGAATGAGTTTAATTGAAAACCTTTATTATTTACACATTAAAAGGAATAACCTATGTATGAAACATTATTCGTGTATGACTACGATTTATGTTTATTTACTCTATTTACGTGCAATAAATTCAGTTTATACAGAGTAGATGCATTTTGTTACCTGATAGAGCAACGGCTTCTTTAGGTGGAATAGATGGTCTCATATTCGTGCCCTTTGATTCGATAGAGTCTTTTTCACGTTAGCCACAAGTTCTTCAAATGAACGGTAGCTCATTCGAAAATAATTGAAGAACTTTGTATCGTCATCCTTCAGGTCTTCATATAGTGTAAAATCCACCCTGGAGGAGGCGACTGCTATCCAAGGAGTGTATCCAAAATTTTCTGTTTCTTTATTTTGATGACCTTGTTCATCAAATAAATAAACACAACTCTTTTTTTACCTCCTCCATCATTGACAGATAGGAGTACATTGCCTATGGTAGACGGCAGACACTGCATTTGACAAAGGTGTTCACAGATGCAGGCGGCTGCCGCTGCGGGTTTTGCTGCACCGGCAAAAACCGCTTGTGTGAAAGGGGCCTTACAGGTCGGAGGCTAAACACCGATTCGACATGTATATGTATTTGTTATTTGTATGACAAACTGGTGGCGGCAAAGGATGAAGTGTGATACCTTTGATGCTGATGTAATATGTGTAGATGGATGTTGGCCTTGGGTAATCTTGTGGGCTGCTGGTGTATCTTCTCTGCGCCCACTCAACGTATTCTATCTGGTTACGCTTCTGTAGGTTGGATCGATTCCTACCTTGTTATTTGTCGTTTGTATGTATGTGCGTATATACATTTAGTGATGTGAGTTTATTGTTTTTGTGTAATGTCGTAATGTCTGGAAATGGATGAGAGCGACATACGCGTTTCAACGCAGTTTTGAATGTCTTTTGCTAGCCTTTGTCGCGTGGGACTCTCACTAACCTTTTGTCTCGGTGTAGCTGCATTTTGTGGCTTGCAGGGTAAAATCTTCTTAGCTTTTTATATCTTCTGCTTTTGTTTAGGGAGTGTTTAGGTGTATGTGAAAGAGTAGGTATTTGTCAAATGCGGCAACGAGTATTTTGGTGGCGAGGGAGTATTTGGGTCTTGCTGGGGCCATATAGTCGTGGTCTGATGTGTATATATATATATATATATATATATATATATATATTGTGTAAGTAGTGATCACGAGTGCCGTAGAGTGTCGTTTGTGACTTAAGGGGATTCATGGCTCTGAGCTACTTGTCTTCGTATTCTGTCGTGCCATCCAGTATTATTATTGCACGTACGCGAGCTCTATGGGTCCCTGATCGGAGACGAGAATAGTCTCGGCGTCCGCGTAGGTCAATGTGTAGGTGTGCCCGAATTTACTTTGTAAGCCATGAAATGTCGTTTCTGTACATTATGAATAGTGTTGGTACCAGCACGCTACCCTGGGGAACAACGGTACGTGTTGTAAATGGTTGTGATATTGTGTTGTATTTTATGTGGCTAGTTTCCAAAGGAGCCTCTGGTGTCACAGTTTGTCAAATACCTTATCCACGTTATTGATGATAGAGAGTGTCTTATGTTTAGCCAGTCGTACTTTTTGTATTCTGTCGAGAACGATGGTCACAACCACTTGAGAGGAGAGGCCTCGCCTAAAGCAGTATTAGCATGGGCAGAACCAGTCACTCTCCTTCATGATGTCACAGAGAGGGTTTATGACCATTCGTTCGAGTATTTTGCCTAAGAACTCTGAAAGAACAATAGGCCTATAATTATTCGCGTGTTTAGTTTTCTTATTTTGCTTTACCAATGGTGTTGTATGTGAGGTTTTGAAGATGTGAAAAAAGGAAAAGGCTGGAGGCGAGTGTTGGGAATGTGTTTTCGGGTAGGTGTTGGAATATTTTAACTGGTAGGCCAGAGTGATCAGAGGCACGTTTTTATATTGATTTATTTAGTGTTTTGTTTAATTAAACAGCCGCATATCGGCTATAAATAGACCAGCACGAATTAGACCCAAGCTGCATCTTGGTGATACACAGTACTTATTGTTCTATCTCTCAACCATGCCCGACACATAATAGTTCAAGGGTTTGCAGTCTGGTGAGTTGGGAGGCAAAATGTTTGGAGTGATATGGTGAAAGAAGTTGTGGATTGTCTCACAGACAAGACTGAGTTCTCCATATCTCTCTCTCTATCCCTCTCTTTCTGTCTCCCTCTCCCTCTCTTTTTATCTCTCTTTTCCTTTTGTACTCGTGTTTCCTCGTTTGTCTGCTCGTCGCAACTAAATAAATAAAAATGAATTAATTAATGTCAATCGCGATTAATGGATTTCCTCAAGATTCCCTCGCTGTTTTACGCTTCCATCCACTGATCCGACGAAAAAGGCGAGTCGATCTAGCCCTTATTTCCTGGGTCACTCGAAGAGCAATAGGTTTAGCTCCAAATTCAATGGACGTAATCCAACAAGTGAAATATTCACTTTATGTAGAAAAAGCTTGGATTAACGGAGAGAACTTCTTTTTAATCAGATTTAATCGAAAACCAATGATATCATCTCCTTTAGAAATGTTGTAAGGATAAATCTGTAAAGAAGGTGGTGAAGAGAAAATGGAAAGTGTGAAAGATAAATAGTAACTTGCTGATGTTGTGCGGAACTACAATGAAAACAATGATAAATCCGTTTGATTTTGGATATCATGGGCTTGTATGGATGTGAATAATACCGTAAGCTTAATTAATTTAAAGATCTTAATACAAGAACCCGGAACAATTAGGGGTATTTTTGATTGGGGAGGCGAGCCAAGGTACATAGATGAGAATTTGGCAGAGTAAATTCTTTTAAAGAATTTGGGAAATATAAGAGACGCTTAATGTGATAATATTTGGTTTGTTCGGAACCGTTGCATTCGTAGTCAATGACAACGAAAGATGAAGAAATGATGAGGATGCGAACTCATTCATTTAGGTTTCAAAAAGTTTGAAATTTGAGGTTTTGACTGCCATTGTGTGTGAGAGGGGTGTAGGAAAATGGGAATAGGAGAAGCTTCCTTGACTGGGTCCCCTGTACTTTTACCTTGTAATGCCAAATTTACAGTGTTATTCTCATGTGAGGTTTGATGATAAAAGATTGAGAATTCTTTCAAATGAACGAGAATTGTAAAGTGAAAGGTTTATTCACAGGTTAGAAATAAACGTGTATAGGCTCACTATAAGCAGGCTGGATAGAAGATGGGAGTCAGGAAGAGATTTTTGTAATGTCATAGGTCTGGAGTACCGTTTATATACTGTTAACTAGAATTAACGGTCATGTCCTAATATCTTTCACAAATAGACAGGGTCTGTGCGAGAAGATGGCATCTGTGAGGGCGAACGGCAGATGTCAACTGTTTAATTCGTGATAAGATCACAGTGGCTTGAACTTATGAAACTTTATCCTGAATTCGCTGTTATACCCGCATATACGAGTATACTGCTAGATCGGAAAATTGCTCGTTCTTTGGGAGTTAGAATTTCTTAACTAACCGCATTGAAATAAACATTATTGTCCATTAATCAAAATAACTAGATGGGTGAAAGACCATAAGAACATTCATATTCTACTTTTCTGTTAAAGTAAATGCTATTCTTACAAAAGGTTTCTTGAAATTTCTCTTTTTAGAAGAATGGATGGCTTCGCTCTTGAAGAGCGTTGAGGAACTCCGAGACTTTTCCTGTAGATTAATCCTTACTATTACGCGTAACTAGCGGCATGAGATATGAACGTTATTTTCAAGTATATATATATATATATATATATATATATATATATATATATATATATATATATATATATATATATATATATATAATAGCGGCCAGCGGCCAATAATGATTCGCACAAAGGTTTTCATCCCAAAACTTACAGTAATTCATGATAAATTATAGATATAAACTAAGCATGGCTATAAGTTGTAAATGTATATTGTAAATATTTTATAATAGATAAAACTGAAAGTTAAGTTCAAAAGAGCATTTTTATTGCAAAAATATGCTAGTCAAAATGATCCGAAAAGCGTAATTTTATTACTTCTATTTTCATATCTTTCAAACAAGCAACTAATTTAGAGTAGTAACTTACTTCTATGAATTCTTAGTAACTTCAGTCATTATTTTGTCAGGTTTCGAGCAGCATACATACTTTGGGGACCCACCACATCTGCCTATTTCCAAGAGCTAATGGTTAAGCAAAGTTAAGAGGATCATTTCTACATCAGAACCATAGTTGAAAGGGTTAAACGCCTCACAAGTGTCGTACATAATAATCTATCACGTAACGATAGCACAGGCTCATATATCATTTGAATTTCTACTGGTAGGCCTAGGACAACTTCAAAGAGAGATAACCGAGCCATCGTCAGTATCTAATAAAAGGATCGATAAAAGACAACAGCCAGCATTTTTTGAAAAGTAAATGAAACTATAGGAATAGGGTTCTCCATGAAGACAGTATCAAGCTGCCTGACGAAAAAATCTTCGAAATTTCGCACACCATCACTCAAGCCACTGATCAGCTATAAGAATAAAAAGCTAGATATCCTTCCCCACTAAGTACATGCTATGGACAGAAGACCAAAGCTCCAAAGTTATACCTCAGCGATGAATCGAAGTACAATTTGTTTGGTGCAGATTTCGCACACCATCACTCAAGTCATTGATCAGCTATAAGAATAAAAAGCT
This sequence comes from Ceratothoa steindachneri, assembly GCA_963969495.1. Classification (NCBI taxonomy): domain Eukaryota; kingdom Metazoa; phylum Arthropoda; class Malacostraca; order Isopoda; family Cymothoidae; genus Ceratothoa; species Ceratothoa steindachneri. The sequence continues at coordinate 81,772,447 of OZ018320.1, forward strand.
AGATATCCTTCCCCACTAAATACATGCTATTGTACTGCGATGAATCGAAGTACAATTTGTTTGGTGCAGATGGCAGCGGGTTTGTCTGTCGAAGACTTGGCAAAATATTATAGGGAACTGCTTGAAGAGCAGCGTCAAGTTTAGTGGAGGAAGGATTAAATTCGGGCATAAATTTGGAGGAAAGTGTTAACCCACTTGTCCGCTTGCGGAGGGAAGCGAATGCTCAAGTGTATAAAAAAAACTTCGGCAAGTACATGTTGTGCCCTATATGGGAGCTGTCCCTCCACAAGATTTAGGAGTAATAATTACAGAAAACTTAAAAACATCAAACCAATGCGCAGCTGCTGCAAACAAAGCTAACACAGCACTAGGATTTATAAAAAGAAACTTTACTTATAAAAGCGAGGAGATAATTATGCCACTATATAAAAGTATTGTCAGGCCCCATCTCGAATACGCTGTACAGTTCTGGGCCCCTTACTTAATAAAAGACATAGATAAATTAGAAGCTGTACAACACAGAGCGACAAAACTTATCCCGTCAGTACGTAACAAACCTTACCACGAGAGGCTAAAAAAACTCAATCTATTTTCCGTCAGAAAACGAAGACTAAGGGGGCAGCTTATAGAGTGCTTCAAAATACTTAAAGGATTTAACAACGTTAATGCCAATAACTTGTTCACACTGACAGGGGAGTGTCCCACCCGTGGACATGATTCAAAACTTCAGGGTAAAAGAGCCACTATGGATGTAATAAAAAACTTCTTCACTTACTCGATTATTAATGATTGGAATAATTTGCCAAACGCAGTAGTGGACAGCAGAACTATAGATTCATTTAAAATGAGATTAGACAAACACTTAACAAATATTGGAATTGTTTAGCATAAGCTACAAAATAAAATAATATTACAAAAATATAACTCTTTCAGGTTTATGTAAGTGGTTTTCATATTCATTTCATTTAATTACTATTCAATGCAAATTTCCTTCAGGTACTGTCTTCTTACACCTGCAAGGTACTTTTCCCAAATTATTTCATGTACGGCTTTTGCCGGAGGGAGTGGAGGGTGGGGAGAGCCTAAAACTTTTCTATCCTTTACTTCTACTATTCTATGTGTAAGTGGCAGTAGATTTAAGGCCAGATCACCTTAGTCTGGGCCGTAAGGCCCGTGTGATCTGTGTATCTATGTAACTCTATGTAACCTGCTATTTTTATGAGGGTAATGCCCCTTGCCACACAGTAAAGTTGGTAAAGAATTTCCTAAATCAGGAAAAAGGTGTCATGGACTGGACTGCTCACAGCCCGGATCTCAATCCGAGTGAGAATTTGTAGAAGACGCTACGAGAGAGAAGTAAGGAGAGAAATCCAAGGACCGTCGAAGAGCTTTGGGAAATATTACAAGAGGAATAAAGAAAAATAACACTAGAAGAATGCCTTCAGTTAGTGCGCTACTATGGCTTAATATGTCAGTATGCAAATAAGAGTAAAGGTCTACGTACCAATTACTAATATATTGTAACAACCGAGAATTATTTTCTGACCACCATATTTTTCGAATAATAATGCTCTTTTGCACGTAACTTGCAGTTTTATCCATCCAAATATGGAAAATATATATGTAAGACTTATAACCATGCTTATTTTATATCTGTAATTTATCATGCATTACTTATTCGATGGAAACCTAAGTGTCCACATCATTATGAGCGCTAATATATATATATATATATATATATATATATATATATATATATATATATATATATATATATATGAATTGGGGCGACGTATAATTTTGCATTGATACTTTTCTTTTCCATCCTTTCGATTTGCTATATATTCGCCTTCTCTTCTTGGTTCAACTCTTGAATAAATTCCCTGAAGTTCAGTGAAAAATTAAGGTTTCGCTCTTATGGAAGGTAGCAATAAATTAATGTAATTTCCATACTATTTTATTACACTGAAACGTTTCGACACGGTAAGTATTACCTCCAGAGACACGAGTGTGATAAATTTGAGAAAAAATGGGTTAATATTGTGGTTAAAAACTTACTAACAAACAAAAACATGAAAGTGTATAAGCAAACTAAAGCCTACTAAGGAATAGGGAAACTTCCGGCTGAGAGGTAGGGGACAGAGATTAGCAACTTAGAGTGAATAGGTTAAGACGCACCGTCGCTTGACTCCGTCCTCTTGCACTTGGAAGTATTTCGAGGGAATTGAATTGTATGTTTAACCTTGGTTGCTTTTTCTTGAATAAATAAAGCTTCAAGGAAGAGTAATTGGCGTTGATTTGGGTCAGAATCTAACATTTCTGAAGTTTCCTCCATCATTTTTCAGTTAAGGCAAACCATGTTTTTCTACTGTGTGTATGTGTTTGGATCCCCTTTGTTTAGGTGGTATGTTATCCTCCTTGAGAGTGTTGTTTCGGTTATCCCAATATTTGAGTGAGGTAAGAGCTCAGTCTCCTAATTTACACGTGTACTCATATAATAGGTTGGTTCTTTGTTTGGTTTCAGGGGCAGGTCTTAGGTTATTCTTCAAAATATAGTTGGAGGTTAGTCTAATTTGGTAATATATAGTTAAAAGGACCTTTTGCTCGGTCCTTGTTATCTGTACCCCTCGGTTAATTATTATTTTCAATATTCTCTCATCAGTTTGGTATTCTGGAATCATAGTGTTCTTGTTGAAGAGTTTTATCGTGTTTTCTTTGTCTCTATTTCAGATGGTGAGAGGCTCGGTAAGGTACAATCGGACTATTAGATTTTTTCTAATAGCTGTCTGTAGTTCATAGTTACTAAATCCATTATTAACGAGTACATGTGTAGCTCTTTTAAACTCATTGTGTTTCGTTCCATGTGGTGCAGTGGGTGAAATTACGGTTGATGTACGATGTAATTATACTCGTCTTGTAGCGTTTAGAATATTCACTTTCTGTAATTATGCATGCAAGGCCGGGATTGTTATTATTTATATATAATTTTGTGGTTATTGTGTCATTAAGTTTTGTAGTTAAGGTGTCTAAAAATGGTAATTTGTTATCTTGGCTATAATCAATATGGTAGTTTAAGGAAGAAGAGTTTACAGACTTCTCTCAGCCTATGTATTTCGTTTTCGGATATACGAGTTAACCAAGGCAGTTAAGAAGTTGCCAGTATATACTCAGGGCTAGGGTCTGTTCTCATCTTGGTATTAGCTCTCGCACTGGCTCCACCTTGACCAATAAAGAAACTTCTCCCATTCGAGATCATTCAATTAAATGTAAGACAGAAATTTCCCACAAAAACTTTCAAATTATAGGACATGCAAAGGACTCCACTTCCCTGCGCATTCTCGAATCATTATTTATAAAACAACGAAATCCCAGTTTAAATTCTGATTCAACTGCTTTTCCCCTTCTCATTTCATAAACCACTCAAAATATTTTCACAACCTACCAATCTATAATCGGTTCCCTCTATAATCTTTCCTCAGTCTCTCCGCTTTTGCCGTCCACTAAAGGTGACTAATATTTTTGTGTACCAATTAATTGCCCCAATTAGTATAATTTTATATTTATCCATATTTATAGCCTCTACATTTAGTGTCAAGTTTTCAAATGATTTTTTCACATTTTCAATTTATTATATATATATATATATATATATATATATATATATATATATATATATATATATATATATATATATATATATATCTCGAGGTCTTTCACATGGTGAAAAAAGACAATGAAAGAAAAACAAAACCCACCTGGGTTTCTCTAAACCAGTCTACCCAGTCTCCGGTAACATACAAGTACGATAAAAATAATAAATTTAGGAGACAGTTATTCCTGACCTCTGATCAAAAGCTCTACCATCCGGGGGTGTATTTATAAACAAAAAAGTCAAAACTTCAAACTGTTAATCTCGTATTGCGCTCTCCCAGAGCAACACGACGCCAAGAACGGCTGAATTAATACCCACTTCTGTCGATTCAACATGAGATCCAGTTTCCCTAAGTTCAAAATGTCAAGGATAAGAAATAACAGACGCTCAAAAGCCAGGGCACTCTCGGGTCTCCCTTGCTATCCTCCTCCCTTTCTCATTACGCCGCGGGAGTAATATAGTAAAAAACTGTTCGTCAGGAGATAAAAGAGGACAATCCTGGTTTCGTCACGACATCTATAAAAACTTGCCGAGATAGAATTCCCCCAGCAGGTTAAGAAAGACTTTTCATTTTCTTGGTCAATACCAGATTAAACCAAGCATAATCAGCACAGTTCGATTATCAAAGATCGTCAAGTGATCTTACCTCAAAGTACTGCCGGCACAGTTCGATTACCAAAGATCGTCAAGTGATCTTGCCCTATCTGAGTTTGACACCTCAAACTAGATAGATTTCTCACCCAAAAGAGAAGCTCTACGAGCGAAACAAAATCGCTAGAAAATCATCAGCCATCTTCAAGCCTCGTCTGATAAAACCTTTTCAAGGTCATAAACGCGCGACGCATCGCTTCTTAAATCAGTGTTTTGATTTGGTTCCTTCTCCTCCGCCGACTCGAAATTCCGTGTGACGTTACTCGTTCACTCCTCGTTCGGAGTAACGCCCTCTATTGAGAAGCAACTAAACTACACTCACGACGCCTCTCCTGAAAATATTCGAATGAAGGTATTTCGTTTGCATTCTTTGGGTAAACCCCACCACCTTATGTGAGTAATCACTTCTATTTTCATGTCCCCGTGCGTTTAACGTAGATCATTTGTATATCCTAAAGACGAATTTCTCTAAGTAAATTGTTCTCCCTTAAAGCAACCAGGAGCCGAGTGTCGGTGACGGAACTTAAGAACCATTTTTTAAAGTTGTATTTTGTACGTCTATATATTAATTTTGTTTTAGTTGATTAATGTACAGTAAAGGTCTATTTTGGTTGAAGTGTTTAAATTATCATTGAACGAGTTGCGGAGTTCTCTCTTTAATATACTAAATACTATTTAGTATATTAAAGAGAGAGCTGTTCTTTATATTCATTTATTCAATAGAATAAAAATAAGAAAAGCGCTCTTAGAGATCGATCCTGAAGCGATCACTGGAGGTACGAACATACGATCCACTTTATTAATCATAATAAAAATAAAAAATAAAATAAATAATAATCTCGGCTAACCCACGACAATTTATATATGATCGATATATCTGGAATAGATATGGGACTTGGGTAGCATTGAGAAAGCCTTTTCTTCGATGGTTTTCAAATCAAAGTTAGACAATAGAAGTCTCAGAGGAGAACCCATAATAACTCCTTCAACTTGAAGGTACATACCTTTCTTCGGTATATTCTAATGCTATTCAGAAGTGCAGGCTCGTAGAGGTCTTCCCATGGCTGCCCTTGGTAGGCCAATAGGGAGGGGGGTATTTTGGGTCGTGGACGCGTTTTAATATTAGGAGGGGCGGTCAATAAGTTTTGTGAATCGGCAGGGCAAAACAGAGAAAGGGGGATGGCGTTTTGGGGGGTGTTAGAACAAGTTATGACAAGTCAATACTTGCAGCCGCACGCTCCTGCCTCGTCTATTTAAGAAGCAGAGGCTGATCGCAGATCATCAGTCACAAATTTTCCAACAATGGAGAAGGTTGAGCACCGCACAGTGATCAAACTTTTGACCAAGGAAGGCAAGAATGCAAAAGAGATCCATGAACGCATGGTTGCAGTGTACACCACCCCCGCCCCTTCCTATGCAACCATTGCTCGCTGGAATAGGAAGTTCTGCCATGGTCGTGAGACCTTTGAAGATGACCCCGTCTATGATGCCCATCAGACGTGACCAACGAGAACAATGTGGCCCGTGTGGAGAGGATGATCCTCGAAAATCGACTGGTGAAGGTCGAAGAACTCGAGCGAGAATTTGGAATATCACATGGAAGTGTTATCAACATCATCCACGACAATTTGGCTATGACGAAGGTCTCTGCCCGTGGGGCCCTAGAAACCTCACGCCCCATGATCAACTTCAACGTCGTCAAAGTTCGGAAGAGCTGCTGCTCCTGTACAACCAAGAGCCGGCGGGATTCGAGTTCCTCATAGTGACAGGTGATGAAACGTGGGTCCATCACTGGGATCCCGTGATCAAGCTCGAAAGCATGGCCTGGAAGCACAGGGGCTCTCCGACCCCCATCAAGTTCCGGACCCAACCCTCAGCCGGGAATATAATGGCCACCATCTTCTGGGATTCTGAGGGAGTGTTGACTGTGTACTATTCTCCTCGTCGAAGGACCATCACAGGCCAATATTATGCTGAGGAACTAGCTTAGTTGCAGAAATGCATCCGTCAGAAGCGGTGGGCAAGTTGACACGCGGTGTCCTGCTCCTCCATGAAAATGCCCCTCTCCAAAAGGCCAGAGTTCCACAAGCTGCTTTGCGCGAGTGCGGATTCAAGGAGCGCAACCATCTCCTCAACAGACCAGATCTGGCCCCCAGCGACTACCTTTTATTCCGCCAGCTCAAGGCTGCACTTCGTCGACGCCGGTTTGGGGACGATGAAGATGTCTATCTTGCCGTTCAAGAGTGGATTAAACAGCAGTCGGGAGATTTCTGGTTGTCGGGAATTTGAAGCCTCAAAGACAAGTGGCGCAAGTGCATTGAAGTCGAGGGTAGTTATATTGAAAAATACTAAAACACTTTTCCTCATATCTCGTTTCCTTATATATGAATTGCAAAACATATTGACCACCCCTCTTATATTTATCGTTTAGCGGCTGGTAGATTCGTGAAAAGTGATTATACATCTATGGTTTTAGTGGTTTTGGATCGAATAGTATTGGTAAAGTCGGCCGAGGATTTGAGACTGTATTTGATAGGCACGAGGGAGATAATATTTTACTTAAGTATTTACTAAATTCATAGCTAGGAGGAGGAATTTGACTAATCATGGACCTGAGATGGTTTTCAACCTTGTAAGTCTGCGTAAGCCTATTTAGAGCTGAAACCAGCAATTATATTCTTCATTTTGATATTTCCTGGTTGTTTATTGAGGCCTTCTATGATTTGATCACTTTCTTCTTGATGTCGGTGGGATTCTTCGTAATTTTTAGAAATAACCTTTAGTCGTTTAGGATAGTGTCCATTTTCGCATGGGTCTGTTCTGTAGGTAGAATGACAAAGATGCGTGCTTTGTTTTTTTTCTGATGCAATCTATCGGTTATTTCTAAGTTCTTTAGCACTGGCTTTGAGTCAGGGAGTAAGAAATTTGGACTTAAAGCATTCCCTGCTTTTACAGGGCTCTACTTGGAGCTCTGATGCAAGCGTTGGTGTGATAGTAACTTTTCTATAATTTTCCAACTTGTGTATGTCATAAAAAAGGATTTCGATATTACGTCGTCTTGATGTTTTCTCGGCTTATCAAGTTATTATTGTTCTTGGGTTGTTGATGAAAAGTTGATGTATTTTTTAGTGATTTAGGGAAGCTTAAGGGAAGCCTCTGTTTATTTTAGCTAGGTGAGAGACAGTGAATGTGTCGTCGAGTCCCCCTCTCTACCCTTCACCAATCCCCCTTCTCACGTCCATCAGCCCCGCCACTACTTACTGAGCCTTTAGGGGCTCCAGAAGGAGCGGTGAAGAAAGAGAGAAACAGAGAGGGAGAGGAAGATTAAAGAAAGCAAAACTGTAAATGCACAAGTAGATTTGACAGGTGAACTTGGCGGTCGATAGACCTAGAGTTTTAAGTTGGTTTCGAACTACAGTATCTACTATATCCTTGCCTATTTATTATTTATTTTATTTCCAATGACCCACATATAAAGTGTTTAACTGGTAGAGGTTGAAGGATATTAGAAAACGTGTAGGGAGAAGTTTAAAGATGTAGAAGGCTTGCAAGTTAATTCTAGATTGCATGGAGGTAATGCTAATTTTTTGCATTTGTTAGAGTAATATATGTAGTAATGAAAATAGTCAGTTTAGCGAGATGATGCCAGGGTATCAGGCTATCATTCATTGTTATTTGATGTGTTTGTGAAGACAAAAGGTGAGGTTTTATATACAAATTGGAGTGAACATAAGCACAATTTTTCCTCCCATCCCCCAAAAAGCAAAGAAAATTTGTAAGGAGAGATCTGTAAATAATGTAGTGAAGATTAAGAAAGTGAAATTATATGGAAGATACGAGGGGCGGTCAATAAGTTTTGCAATTCGGATATAAGGAAATCCGATATGAGGAAAAGTGTTTAATTATTTGTCAATATAATTACCCTCGACTTCAATACACTTGCTCCACTTGTCCCTGAAGCTTCGAATTCCCGACAACCAGAAATCTCTCGACTCCTGTTCAATCCCCTCCTGGACGGCGAGCTGGACATCTTCATCGTCCCCAAACTGGCGTCCACGAAGCGCAACCTTGAGCTGGCGGAATAAAAAGTAGTCGCTAGGGGCCAGATCTGGATTGCAGGAGGGATGGTTGAGCTCCTCGAATCCGCACTCGCGCAGGGCAGCTTGTGCAACTCTGACCTTGGGCATGGCCAAATTGTCGTGGGTGATGTTGATAACACTTCCATGTGATATTCCAAGTTCTCACTCGAGTTCTTCGACCTTCACCTGTCGATTTTCGAGGATCATCCTCTCCACACGGGCCACATTGTCCTCGTTGGTCACATCTGACGGGTGTTCTGGATGGGAATCATCTTCAAGAGACTCACGACCATGGCGGAACTCCCTATTCCAGCGAGCAATGGTTGCATAGGAAGGGGCGGTTTCAGTGTACACTGCAACCATGCGTTCATGGATCTCTTTTGCATTCTTACCTTCCTTGGTCACAAATTTGATCACTGCGCGGTGCTCAACCTTCTCCATTGTTGAAAAATTTGTCACTGACGATCTGCGATCAGCTACTGCTTCTTAAATAGACGAAACAGGAGCGTGCGGCTGCAGGTCCTGACTTGGCATAGCCTGTCCTAACACCCCCACAAACAGCCATCCCACTTCCTCTGTTTTGCCCTACCGATTCGCAGAACTTATTGACCGCCCCTCGTATATAGCCCGAGATCCTTCTGCGGGCCTAAAATCTCCTTACTGGTACCAAACAGGAGAGATAAGAAAAAAAGGGGCGGGGGAGTAGAAGGAGAAGAGGGTGAAAAAATGTAGACATGCTAAAACCAATAACCTCAATCGGAGCCAAATGGAGATGTCACCCCCCCCATCCATCTCAACCCTGATCAGGGATAAATATATGATTTTTCTGGTCAGCGATCAGCCTGCAAAATCAGTCGCCGGCCAAGAAAATAGGAGAGAAGAGACATGAAAAGATAATTTGCAAAAATGGTAAAATGGAAATGTCTAGAAATAATAAGGTACAGGTAGACTCAAATTAGCTTGAAACGGCCGAGGGTACTGTAGCCGGAAGGGTGTGTCCCTTCTCCAGGTACCTTTCCTCATGGGTGTGAAGTACAAGAAAGAAGAGTAGGATCGGCAAAAGAGGCAAGGTGACGAATGAAGCCAGTTATGAGCTAATGAGGTATGTGTCGATTTCAAGTGTAATGAGAGGTGGTTTCAAACTGGAGCTCTTAAACTTTTCCTAAGTCAGAGTTGTCCGGTTTAATGCAACGTATCGTTTGATGGTTCTTCTAGATGGACTGAATGTTGCTGTGACAAGAGTATGGCGGTTATCCTAGTGTACAACGAAGTGCAGCTCTTGCACTTACTCGCTTTACAAGTATATTAGTAAAAAGGTTCGACTCCTAAAGAGGGCTCGTCGAGGGGACACCTCTCCTTTGCAAAGACAACACGAGTCTTCTTTGGTGTGTAATATATTACAATATTATTCTTGTTAGAAGGGTAATCGCGACCAACGGTGCGGTGAAGGATAGCTGTGAGGATTTGTTCATGCTCTGTGTTGGGTTGTGATAGGAGTCCATCTTCAGGTTTATGGCATATTAGAGGGGCATTTGCCAAATGGCATTGTTGACAATCCCTGCGGTACCATTTATAAAGGCGACATCAACTGCTATCAACTTGAAGAGTATGAGAAAAGCTGTTAATATGAGCGTTGATTACGAAGTTCTTATATCGTTCGAACACTGAAATCGCTGAAGCAAAAGTCCAGTTGTGTGGCTTTGACATTGACTTCAGCCATGAAACGTACAATGTTAAGAGTTGATTAAAACGTCGAGGAAAAGAAGAGTGGACACTTGTTCTAGTCTTTAATAACAGATGCTACATCCATCCTCCAATGGGCCAGCATTAAGAGACCAACGTTTTGTATGAGTATAGTTGTAATATGAGTAACTGCGAGCACTGCACTTCACTGGCTCGTAGGTAAAGTTGAAAGGTGAATTTTACTTAATCGTTTAGATGAGGGTAAGGGCAAGTTTAGGGAGTTTTGTGTTAACGAAGATATCATCAATGTAGTATGAAGATGGGTGATTTCATAACAGGATTCCTTAGGAAAATTGAGCCTTCGAGGATCCCAGGGCAATATACTGGAGATAAGATGGTGATGAAGCCGTTTCGGTACCATTCTGAGTTCATGGCAGTGTTCTTGGGCAAAATTGTTAGTACTTCAGTTCCCTTGGACGAGACGCAGCCCAAGAGAGTGGCGGATTCAGGATAAATCTTTTAGGAGCTAACCTGAATTCTTCTCTCTGAGTAATCTGAGAAAAGGGCGTTAATGATTAATAATGGTTATCTTAAACAACATTGATAATAAGTAAGCGTATCTCACACAAGAGTGAACACTAACTCTCTCAGATCCGAATTTTTCCACACATCAGAAAATTATGAATTGTAGTTTTTAGACGTCAGCTAAGGTATAATACTGAATTTAATAATTACTTTTGAGATTTACCTGTATTTTAGACATGTATCATATGAGATACATTCGATCGGGATGGTTTGAAAAAAAATTATATATATTCTCTATTATTACATAACTATTTCTGAATAGCTGAATACGAGTATGGTTTAAAAATGCAATATAAACATAAAGGGGTCTGAAATGTGGGGATGGTGTGTGTGTGGGGTGGGGGGGGGGCAACCCCCTAGCTTCCCCTCACTGGATCTGGATGATTCACCGTGGACACAACACAGAACTCATGGAAGCACTTCCATTTCTCCTCGTAATGAGGGATTTTTAGATTCTCCAAACAAGAGGAAGGGAGCTTTATCCGGGTCTTCAACAGTGCATTTTTTATATTTATTACAAAAGTGGAGCTTATCAGTAAGGTCCTTCTTGTTGAGATGATGCTTCTTCGCAGCCTTTCTTTGACTTGAGACACTGCCTCACTGTGTGTGCATAAACGTTTACACCTACTTCTTTTCAATCGTGAGCCAGCTTGGCACTGGAGGTAACCATATCCTTGAGCTGGGATCTTACGAGGAGATGATCTTAGTGTTCATTTGAAGGTTTAAGCATCCATAAAACTTCTTCACACTAGTGTAAAGAGTCTTTTTTTCAGTCATTAATGATCCTAAAGATGGTTCTTTTTGATGCAATACCTTTAGTAACTATGAGTATCTCCTTGTATTTCATGGCACTTAGGAGCAGAGAAACGATGGGTGCGCGTTGTTGTTTTTGTAGGGGATGGGGGAACCATTTCTGGGATTGGAAGAGATTCAAACATTTATTTTTCCATAAAAAAGAATAAATAAATTTAATTACACAATATCATTAATTTTACCCATATTTGTAATAGTTTTAACCTTACGATCGAATAGCAAAGGTCGAGGGACTGAAACTCGCCTCGTCCAGGAATAGAAGAGCGCGTGATTTGGGATTCTGAGAGGAAAAGCATTTTTTTTACTTATTATTTTTTTAATGCTGACTTTTTAATAAACCTAAAATAACTTATATATTAGAATAATTATTCCTATCACGTAAATTTCAAAAACAAAGAAAAAATATAAATATATATTTGTGCGATGAATAATTTGTCGCCGTTGAAAACTCTCAATTCCACGCAAGCATGTTATCTGGCGTCGTTTCTCTATCCTTCCTATCATAGTTTATCAACCACACATATTAGTCCAATAGGTAGCAGTTGGATATTTAGGAGGCCAGATGTTCGGAATGATCTGGTTAAAGAAATTATATGACAGCCACGACTGGTTCCTCTTGCTTTTATGGCCTACTAAACACTCTTATAGCCACCTCCTTGATCCAGGGCAATACCAACTCCTCTCCAGGCACCAGATGTAACCCTACGTATTGAGCCTGAGGCTACATACAACAATAAAAACCCCCAGCCTAATCCAACTCTTTCTTCATGCTCTACACCGACCTCAGATTAAAACCCAAACTCCTTGCGTGAATCATAAACACCACAGCTTGCCTTTTTCAAGTTTTTGGAGGATTAAATTCAGCCATAGTTTGCTGACTGGGAGAGCTACTAAAAAAATGTGTACCCAATCTAGTGGTGGTGTGTTTTCTGTAAATGGATGTATTATAAGACGAACCTGTTCGGACAACGTTGACATCCAAGAACGAGATGTCAACGTTATCCGAACAGGTTCGTCTTATAATACATCCATTTACAGAAAACATACCACCACTCGATTAGGTACACAATTTTTTAGTATCTCTCCCAGTCAGTTTAAATTATCCAGTATTAAAAGCCGAATTTTTAGAGCCTACTATATATGCTCTAACTGGATATCCTTTCATGAAGAACTGACTTATTTTAGGGATTTCTTCAAATTAAATTATTACCCTGATTTCATCTTCGACCAGTTAGTATCCAAATTCCTCTCTAAAATATATTATCCTTGACCCTTTCTTACTACTGTTTCTGAACAGAAGTTTTTCATTAGACTTCCCTATCTCGAGCATTTGACATCCGAGTTTAAAAAACTCCTCTCTACCTTCAACAATCAGTTCCCTCAATTTCAATTCATTTGTATAAATTCCAAGCTTGTATCGTTGAATTCCTTTTTTCTCCATAAGGAGCCAATCCCTTTGGGCTTGCGATCCTGTATAATTTACAATTATACATGTACGACTTGCCACAATCGTAATGTAGGCCAAACTGGCTTACAACTCAAATGCAGGATTACAAAGCGCTTAGGTTTGTCTCATAGGACTGGTATTCTCATCTCTAAACCCGAAGCCTGTTCCATCAAGCAACACTCTGAGTATCACCATCATCCTCTTAATTCTAATTAATTTACCATCTTATCTTCAGCCTTAACTTCTCTCGATTTAAAAATCTTAGAGTCACTGTACATCAATAAAATAGATCCAAACCTAAATAATTACACCTCCTCAATTAAACTATTCACTATATATCCAACCAACACTTCAATAGATTAACTAGCCAACCGACCAACCGAACAAATCTCGTTAGTAGTTTTTATATCTTTAATTAGTTGATTTCTCAACTCCAAAGATAAAGGTTAGTCCCTCTGTTTAATTCATTCTAATTTGTTTTCGGATTTTTGTGTTTTTTATAATTTAATACAATAGGTTATTTTATTGTTTACTCCAGTTACCTTTAATATTTGATATTCAAGTCAGTTTATGTTATTACTTCACTGCTTTCTATTATTTTTTAAAAATTACACTGGATAGTAGTAATTAATTCTATATATTTTTATTGGTGTTTTTACTTTAATCTCAATAATTGTCAATTTTATTATTTTAACTTGTCTTCATTCGCTTTTTTAGCCATTATTTAATGCATTCTTTTAACTGTCATCGTTAATATTCCTTCCCATTCTCATTAGTCGACACAGTCGCTTAAGATGGTCCTAGTAAAGGTCCGAAACGTCCGGCCAATAAATGATTAGTGTAATCACCTGGGTATTCATATTTCCTACTATATATATATATATATATATATATATATATATATATATATATTTATATATTTATATATATATATATATATATATATATATATATATATTTATATATTTATATATATATATATATATATATATATATATATATATATTTATATATATATATATATATATATATATATATATATATATATATATATATATATATATATATATATATATATATATATATATATATATATATATATATATATATATATATATATATATATATATATATATATATATGTGTGTGTGTGTGTGTGTGTGTGCAGAAATAATACATTTCGCACCTCAAACAACTGTTAGAACATTATACCTTCAGTAATTCAATAACCAGAAATGAAATATTCATTCTAAGATAGCTTGTAATTTTCGCATACTTACATATGTAAACTCAAACCTACTTCTATTTACACTTTCTAGGACTTCGTTCACCTTGTTGATCTACGAGTTATTGGAATCCACTATCAGCACAATAGTCGCTTTACTCCGTCAGAGATAAACAAGGCGCCATTAAGAAGATATATAAACATATGCAATTTTGAAGTTCATATTTTACCTCCTCATGCTCAGAGCATAGTAAAGCTGCACCCTATAAATTCGGAAGAAGTAAAGATGAGTTAGCTTCGTGCATGGCAAACAGATCATTCCACAAGGATAGGACAAAGGAGTGATTTTTATGGAGAAACAAATAAAAACTGAATTAATTCGTTTAATTGAATATGCCGCTTACCAAGCCGGAGACTGTAATAAATCGATTCTCGACTCATGACCAATATTTTCTTCCTTTTCATAAACATTATAACCTTTTTCAAAATTTGGTAGACAATAAGGAGGCAAATAATCAATTTTTTACAAGTATAAAGGATTACCACTATTCCATGCTTATTAAATTATCGATTTTTCCTATAAGTTTCATTTAATTCTCGGACTGTTTTCTATCACTTCTAAAGGGTTAATTAATTTGATAAGACATAATTAACCCGTGAAGACTCGAGGAGTATATGTAACTGACTAATTGCGTTGAATTATGTCATTAATGGGTGTTCACGAAAGGCCAATCGTTTCTTGATTGGTGGTAATCTTACATGCTAATCGTTTCTTGATTGGTGGTAATCTTACATGCTAATCCTTTCTTGATTGGTGATAATCCTACGTGCTAATCGTTTCTTGATTGGTGGTAATCCTGCATAATCCTAAAAAAAAAATGATCATTTGGCAACCGAACTTTGAAAAAGTTTGGTATGTTTATAAAAGATAGGGATAAATGGGTTACGTCGCAAATGCATTAAATAACATAGGAATAATGCATTTAATAGCATACAAAGAATGCATTTAATAAAATTCAAAACATGAATTTTAATAGCATGCAAAGAATGCATTCTAATAGTTACAAATAATGCATTTAATAGCATAAAAAGAATGCATTTAATAGCATACAAATAATGCATTAAATAAGATATAAAGCATGCATTTTAATATCATGCAAAGAATGCATTCCAATAGATACAAATAATGCATTTAATAGCATATCAAAATGCATTTTAATACTAGGCAAAGCATCTATTTATAAATACCTTGCAGGTATTAGGTAAAATAGATCACTTGACTTTTCGGTGTTTATATTTAACAAGTTAATTAGGTAAAGTTATGTTGTGTTAGGTTTGATTATGCATGGAACTATAGTCATCTAACCTAATTAATATGTTAAATATAACTGATCAGAAAAAGATACTTCCCTTTTTAGGTTAAGTTATGTTACGTTTGGCCAAGCTTGGTAAAGTTTAGGTTAGCTTTGGTCAACAGGTTACGTTTGGTCTGGTTTGGTTAAATTAAGTTGGTTTGTTAGTTTGGTCTAGTTTTAGTAGCGGTTTGGTTAAGTTTAGTTAACTTAAGTTACGTTTGGTTAAATTTGGCCTGTTTGGTCTGGTTTTATTAGATCAGGTTAGTAGGTTAGTACCACATTGAGTATTAAATCAATTGAATAAACATGAAGAATTAATTAAAAAAATGGTGGAAAAAAACATGAAGTGGAAAAATATGAAGAATTAGTAGAAAACATCATTTTCCTTAGTGAAATCAAATAAAGGATGAATATAAAAATTTATTAAGCCAAGCAACAAAATCCTCAAAGCTCTTACTAGCATAGTGGCTACGTCGTTGGACTTTTAGCGTCGAGGTGCCTGGTTCACTCCTAAGCGAGAGGGGACGCAAACGTCAGCGAAAGTAGAGGTTTGTCCACTGATTGGATTACACTGTCTTTCCTTTCTCGGCTTCACAGCACAACACATTCTTCTCCTCTGTTCCAAAGGATCCTGCTGATATGTAGCTGTAACTACGTACCCTTGACGAGGAACAGGTCTCCCTCCTACCCTGGGGGAAGACGAAGGTTATCTACCTGATCACTTGACCTGGTGTTTTTGACCTGGTGTCAAAAACACCACGCCAACTTAACCTAGGGTGGGTTAATTTACAAGTTACTTTGCATGCTTATTTATATGTTAATATAAATTTTAATTTTCAAATTAATTTATATATTAATTTATATGTTAATATATGTTATAATTTACATGTTAATTTACCTATTAATTTACATGTTACATATGTTACATTGATGCAAAATGTGAAGAAATATGTTCAATTGTTGTTTTTTTGCAAGCAATAAGTTAAAGCAATCCTATTTAATGAGATTACGAAGAAGTTTTGTTAATTTATTAATTATAGAAGGATGGAAAATGAAATCGTATACTCCAACAGTGAATATCTACAAAACAGGCAAAATACAGAGATGACACCAACAACGATAGCAATCGTTATCGAGCTTAATTATTGAGGATCAAGTTCGCTCAAATACGAACTTGACCTCGTGTGACAACGGGAGGCACGACACTGGAGATAAACAACGTACGCATCCTGCTCGATCCGGAGAAACGAAAAAGCCAGGACACAATTAAAATGATTTTTAACTCCATCGGCACAGCCTGATCCAAATGCACTGGTCACCTAGGGGTAAAAAGAGATCCGAATCACGGCGACCTGCATCATGTGGGGCAGCCCCCCCCCATCAATTGATTTGATCTTAACCCCATTTAGAGAATAAACACACACGATGTGGCTCACGTGAAATAGGGGTTTGCACTTGGGATATTGTAGCATATTTCATCCAATGTAACCGCTTGACCAACGAGGGTAGGACGCTAAAATATTTGGAAAGTTTTGTACAGCGAAAATAGTGCAGTTAGGGAAATGCAAGCTTGACTATTGTTTTGGGTGGTCCAAGGCAGGAGGCTACGTATCTTCCCCAGAAATAAATTTGTTCCATATTAAGGGCAGGTATTTTTGCAGAGTACAATTAATAAATTAGAAAATTAATTGAGAAGGCAACGACAGCGCTCCCTAAGTTGTTCTCGCATACGGTCAGTGAGCAGAGGCATCTTCACGCACCTTACTTACCTAAGCTCTTGCCGTCCTGGTCCTCTGAGGAGGCCACGACAGCACTTGCTAAGTTGTTCTCGCATATGGTCGGTGAGCAGAGGCCTCTTCACGCACCTTACTTACTTGAGCTCCTGCTGTCCTGGTCCTCTGAGGAGGCCACGACAGCGCTTCCTAATTTGTTCTCGCATACGGTGGTTGAGCAGAGGGCTCTTCACGCACCTTACTTACTTGAGCTCTTGCTGTCCTGCTCCTCTAAAGAGGCCACGACAGCACTCCCTAAGTTGTTCTCGCATACGATCGGTGAGTAGAGGCCTCTTCACGCACCTTACTTACTTGAGCTCCTGCTGTCCTGGTCCTCTGAGGAGGCCACGACAGCGCTTCCTAATTTGTTCTCGCATACGGTGGTTGAGCAGAGGGCTCTTCACGCACCTTACTTACTTGAGCTCTTGCTGTCCTGCTCCTCTGAAGACGCCACGACAGCGCTCCCTAAGTTGTTCTCGCATACGATCGGTTAGTAGAGGCCTCTTCACGCACCTTATTTACCTAAGCTCTTGCCGTCCTGGTCCTCTGAGGAGGCAACGACAGCGCTCTCTAAGTTGTTCTCGCATATGGTCGGTGAGCAGAGGCCTCTTCACGCACCTTACTTACTTGAGCTCCTGCTGTCCTGGTCCTCTGAGGACGCCACGACAGCGCTCCCTAAGTTGTTCTCGAATACGATCGGTGAGTAGAGGCCTCTTCACGCACCTTACTTACCTAAGCTCTTGCCGTCATGGTCCTCTGAGGAGGCGACGACAGCGCTCTCTAAGTTCTTCTTGCATATGGTCGGTGAGCAGAGGCCTCTTCACGCACCTTACTTAGGCTCCTGCTGTCCTTGTCCTCTGAAGACGCCACGACAGCGCTCCCTAAGTTGTTCTCGCATACGATCGGTTAGTAGAGGCCTCTTCACGCACCTTATTTACCTAAGCTCTTGCCGTCCTGGTCCTCTGAGGAGGCGACGACAGCGCTCTCTAAGTTCTTCTTGCATATGGTCGGTGAGCAGAGGCCTCTTCACGCACCTTACTTAAGCTCCTGCTGTCCTGGTCCTCTGAGGACGCCACGACAGCTTACGCTAAGTTGTTCTCGAATACGGTCAGTGAACAGAGGCCTCTTCAAGCAACTTACTTAAGCTCTTGCTATCTTGATCCTCTAAGGAGGCGACGACAGCGCTCCCTAAGTTGGTCTCGCATACGGTCGGTGAGCAGAGGACTCTTCACGCACATTACTTACTTAAGATCTTGCTGTCCTGATCCTCTAAGGAGGCCACGACAGCGCTCCATTAGTTGTTCTCGCACACGGTCGGTGAGCAGAGGCTTCTTCACGCACCTCACTTAAGCTCTTGCTGTCCTGGTCCTCTGAAGAGGCGACGACAGCGCTCCCTAAGTTGGTCTCGCATACGGTCGGTGAGCAGAGGACTCTTCACGCACATTACTTACTTAAGATCTTGCTGTCCTGCTCCTCTAAGGAGGCCACGACAGCGCTCCATTAGTTGTTCTCGCACACGGTCGGTGAGCAGAGGCTTCTTCACGCACCTCACTTAAGCTCTTGCTGTCCTGGTCCTCTGAAGAGGCGACGACAGCGCTCCCTAAGTTGGTCTCGCATACGGTCGGTGAGCAGAGGACTCTTCACGCACATTACTTACTTAAGATCTTGCTGTCCTGCTCCTCTAAGGAGGCCACGACAGCGCTCCATAAGTTGTTCTCGCACACGGTCGGTGAGCAGAGGCTTCTTCACGCACCTTACTTACTTAGGCTCTTGCTATCCTGCTCCTCTAAGGAGGCAACGACAGCGCTCCCTAAGTTGTTCTCGCATACGATCCGTGAGTAGAGGCCTCTTCACGCACCTTACTTACCTAAGATCTTGCCGTCCTGGTTCTCTGAGGAGGCCACGCCAGCGCTCGCTAAGTTGTTCTCGCATATGGTCGGTGAGCAGAGGCCTCTTCACGCACCTTACCTAAGCTCCTGCTGTCCTGGTCCTCTGAGGACGTCACGACAGCACTCCCTAAGTTGTTCTTGCATACGGTGGGTGAGCAGAGGCTTCTTCACGCACCTTACTTAAGATTTTGCTGTCCTACTCCTCGACGGTCTCGGACAACGTGGGCAACGATATTTTCTTTTTATTTTCGAGTGCAGTCATTTTGAGCTTTGGAGCACTTCCGAAGGCCTTTCTCGCAACTTTAGGTCTGCCGGAACGAGGTCGATCATTGAGGTCTTTCCCCTTCTTGAGCCTCTCCGCGAGTCTCTGGACGGTCATTTGGCTGACGTTGTGTCGGTTGACGATATCGGGCTTGTTGTGGCTCGTGCGCAGCAGAGCAGAGATCTCGACCCTTTTCACTTCCATCTCGATCCAGCTGCGCACAATGGAAAATACTTTTTAATGGCACGTGTTGGAAAAGTAGAACTTTAAGATTATTTGATGGAACTTTTTCTATAACACAAGTAAACCTCTCGGGAGATCAAACACAGAGTGTAACGGAACATTTACAAATGACGGTATCTTCAATGTCTAGAATGTTTCCTACTCTCTAATATTTGGAATGCTTCGAATGTTTCAAATATCTCGAATGTTTCGAATGTATCAAATATCTCAAATGTTTTGAATTTAGCGAATATCTAGAATGCTCACAATGTCTCGGATATGTAGAATGTTTCAAATGTCTCGAATGCTCGAATGTCTCGGATATGTTGAATGTTTCAAAGGTCTCGAATATCTCGAATGTTTCGAATGTCTCGACTATCTCGAAAAAATAAGCTCGTAAAGATAAATAAAATCAAAATATTGAATAAAAAAATACAAGAAGAATTTCCTCATGTGACACTTCCATAATATCCATCATTTAACGATAAGTCGCTTTAACTCAACAATAATAATACAAAATTAATTCCCAGAAAATTTCGACTGATCTACGTCAAAATGTAAGCCTTGGGTTAGGCTAAGCCTTGTATGCACGTAGGCTTCAAGTTCTGGAGGCTAGGCTAGTATAAAAATAAACCTGCTTTCGATTATTTATATCCATTAAATAATGATAAACATGAAAAAAAATTGCCGCATTAATAAATGGATGACTTAATAGTTTTCTTTATTTTCTAAATAAAAAATAATAACTTTGATCCTTAGTCTCTGTTCAATCTGGTCGTATGTCATTGTGTTATTTTAATACTTGGAATTCGATTCTCTTGCTTCCTAGTTCTTAGTCTGACTTCAAACTTAGGTTCTTATTCTGCTAATATGAGGGCGATAACTTTGCTTGGGTCGGTTTCGGTTCTCTCAAATCTTCTTCCTACATCTATTCTTTTTATTTATTCATCTTCTTTCTCTTATATTCATTTCGAGCCATTATCACTAGTGTTTGACACACGAAAAAAAAATTATATAAAGTTATATAGAAGTTTCAATCATACGTTTTAACCGTGAATGCAAGGAAAGAGGCTCACCTGACGGTTGCAATTCACTGTGGGATAAGCCCTTGTTATCGAATGGTGCGGCGTTGTAATTTTGCACATTCGACGCCGCTTTGGAGAAATGATGGATGGATCCAATTTTTTTCACGCTTCATTTTGGCAAGTTTGTTGAGGGCTAATCGCGTGACGTCACCGTTGTCCGATTCGTTGCTAACATAGATTTAAAAGAAACACCCCCCCACCAGGGCTCTCGCTCGCCTAGTAGCTACGGCGTTGGTCTTCCAGCGTCGATGTCCATTTTCGATCCCAGTGAGTGCGTACACAAAATCTTCAGCGTTGTCATGAGCTTGCCGCCCATTGGCGAATACCCTGACACTCATCCTCTGCGGACATAGAGGGCTTGACACGACAAGGATATCAATACCTTCCTTCACAGTCTCCCCTTTTTGTCCGGAACCTTGCTGATGGAGTAAAAGGGTACCCTATGGGGCACTCATAACCACATACCGCTGACGTGGAACGGGTACTCACCACGAGAACTTGCCGTGGTGTCTTCAAACCTGCTAGCCGTTGTCATTTTTAGCTTTATGTGCGTTTCATCATACAGTGGGGGATCTAGACCACAATGCGAGGGCCGGATGGTACAACTCGCCTAACCAAAAGGTACTCTGGCGTGAACTCAGTGGTTAAAGGGTATTAAACAAAGCACAACAAAAACATCAACATTATCTTAATGGTACGAGAGACAAGGAGGCCCCTGACTCAATCCAAGAAACCCTGGTGCTTGGTGACAACGAAGGGGTCTCCAAACTACCTTTATTTCCTAGTGCAACTAGGAGGTACCGGGAGAACGCAACCCCCACTGAATGTCAGAAAAAGCCGTATCTCTTAATGTCAAAGAGAGTAAAAAGGTGATCTAACATCCGCATCAAGATCTGGATCCTCCACACAATATAATCAACGCTTTCTTGGCCCGAAGCCCACCCATCTAGACACATAAATACATAGTGCCAATAATATTGTGCCAAATGACGCATATTTTCTTAAGCTTCTGAGATATCTTGCACACAAACAGACAAACCCACATAACCTCCGCCAAATCTTTTAGCGTGGGTAAATTAAAGGTCTACTTTAAGCCATGAGACTCGTAAGTTGGAGAAGGAGGAAGCTTGAGGTTGGCATAAAAGCAAGGATCTAATTAGGGAAACAAGCGACTCAAAAAAGAGAACAATTAATAACAAATATTTTAAGAGAGACTTGGAAAAGAGGCTAAAAATGATTGCTACAAATTAAAAATTTGTTAATTTAAAATAATGGTATTTGAAAGCGGTATTATTTTTAGCATAAAATTTTACACCCTCTCCATTAAGGGTGGAGGGATCATTTCACAAACTTAGCGAGGCGAGACGTTCAATAGCAAAATCTTAGGGGGGGATGGGGAGTTCAAATGACCAGTATAATCAATTTTGGACACTTAAGAGCGAGGGTGGTCAAATAGCCTAAATGCATTGTAGATGATGGTAAATTAGCCACTCTGCTAGTTAAATTTAAGTTGGACAAAGAATTGCAGCAACCCAAACTATCAATCTAAACTAACCTCCGAACAATAAAAAAATAAACAACGAAAAGTTTCAGGTATGTATTTTTCTTTATTACTTTAAATTGGATGGAGGTTATATTAAGTGGGTAGTTAGATGTGGTTTATTTTTGGTTTAGTGCTTTGAGTTGTATGGAAGGTTAAGTGTTTGGTTAAGTTAGTAGTTAGGCTGTGTTCTAGCCTCACAAACACTTCAAAGAAATAGAAATAAATATCCCAAGCAACGAACCTAAAATAACCTGGCAAACGTCACGAAGAAATAAAACTAAACAACCTCTAACCTTTTTTTATTACATTCCTTTTATTTTACTTATCTTTACTTGAGTTACAACTTACTAATTTAGCTTAAAATTTAACGCCCTCTCCCTTAGGGGCGGGTGGAGGGATGTTGTCCTTCTTGCTGATGACCGGATCGACCGTGAAGGTTTTTTTTTATCAAAAAGTAAGAATTCGATTGTTATGACTCTTTAACTCTTTGAGAAGGGCGACGACAGCGCTCCCTACGTTGTGCTCCAAACGGTCTGTGAACAGAGGCCTTTTCACGCACCTCAAGCACTTGCCGCCCTTCTCTTTGACGGCCCTGGACACTGCGACCACCGAGATGTTCTTCTTCTTTTTGAGCGCAGTCATTTTGAGCTTCGGAGAATTTCGAAGGCCTGTATCTCAGCTAAACGGTTCCAACCTTAGGTCTACCTGAACGAGGTCTATCTGTTATGTCTTCATCATTTTTTAGCCCCTCCGAGACTATGTGGACTATCATCCGTCTGGCGATAAGCCGCTTGGGGATGTTTGCCTTGTTGTGGCCCAGGTACAGGAGAACAGAGATCTTGATTCTTTTGACTTCCATCTCGACACCTCTGCACACAATGGAAAGGCGTTTTAATGACACGTGCTGGAAAAGTAGAACTTTAAGTTTGTTTGACGGAAAATTTTCTATTACACCCGCAAACCTCTCGAAAAATATAAAAAACACGAGTATAACAGAACTCTTTCAAAGCCCAGTATAAAGAGGAGAATGTTCAATTGCCCGGCATCTTAAAACCACACTAATGTTTATAATGGTAATTCAAGAGCCCCAAAATTCATATATGAATAATTCATATCCATACACTATAATTTAACCTGGTGAATTTTGGAGATTTTTTCCTAAAGATTTTTTTCGTTTAAAAAAATAAGTTTGCGTGTGAACATAGACCAAGAGCAAATTATCCGAGGTTATCATAGCTCGAAAAGACAAGCCACAGGGCAGCCTAATCTAATATAGGTCTAACTAATGACGTGTGTAGTTTTAACATCGTCTCTGAATTACGCGTTGAGACGGGTTGCCTGATAAATGATGCCAATCTTGTTGTTTTATTTCTAATTGCCACACATTGACTGAGGAAATTTAGTTTATTACCTATTTTAAATCCTAGATTGGCCTGCTCTTTTGTTTCTAAATCTCGGTATTTTGGATATAGTATTTAAAGTTAGGATTATTTTTTCCGAGTGTAAAACGCCGCATTTGGAAGTATTAAGCTTCATGCAAGATTCGTTGCACCATTTAGTTAACATATTCAGGCAGTTTTGTAAACAGTTGGAGTCTTCCTTATCCTTTTTTATCTGCCCTAGTGTCGTCAGCAAATGAATTTTCATAGCAATTCATTCCAGAACTTAAGGTGTTTATGAAAATTATAAAGAGTAGGGTTCCCAAAACGAAACCTTGAGGAGCTCCACTAATTATCTGCAACCAGTCGGATGTCATTCCATTTAAAATTACCCTCTGCTTACAATCTTTCGACCAATTTTTAATCCAAGTTATCATTTTCTCATGGATATGCATAGATTTTAGCTTCGAAAGAAGGATATTAGAAAAATCTGGATATATGGATTACATCGTAACTAGAACCTGAATCGGCCACTTTTGCTACATGCTCATAAATGTGATCAAACTAGTGACATAAAACCTCCCTTTCCTAAAACCATGTTGACTATTTCTAAAAGTTGATTCTTTCCAAATGATTGCACAATTTTAAATCAATAATTGACTCCATTATTTTACATATATGTGAAGTTAAGTTTAGTGGCCGATAATTCTCCTTTTCCTCACGTCTACCTTTTTTGAATATTGGAACAACACTGGCCAGTTTCCAATCCCTGGGTGTAAAATTTTTCCTCCAGAAAGTAATTAAACAGATAAGCGAGTAAAGCGGAAATTTCGCTCTTAACTTACCTAATACTTCGCACGCACACTTTGTCAACACCGCTAGCTTTATCAGAACTTAATTAATTTAATTTTTTACATCATCTGCCGTAACTATTATTTCATTAATTTTTGTAATGTTATTATTTATGTTTTCTAGACTTTTTTCATTTGAATTTCGAATATCCTAGTTAAAAACTGAAGCAAAATAGTTATTCAAGATAGTTGGCTTTTCGAAGTCATTTTGAACTAATCGGTGGTTATGTTTTAGCATTTGAACTGACTCCTTGTTTTTGGTTTTATAGTACATATAGAATGCTTTGGGATTATCGCGTGACCTAATGACTGGTTAAATTGACCGTTCTGTCCTCTCTGAGTCTTAAGGAATTGATTAATCCAAGGTTTGACCCTTCGATAATTTTAACCGTGTTTGTGAGGAATATATCTAGTCTCAAGATCCTAAATGGGATTAATGATGACTCTGTAAGCCGAAGGAGGTGTTTTATCTCTATGCCAATCCCATTTTGTCAATCCATTTCTAATCGCTTGGAAGTTTGCTAATTTATATACAGGTATCTTTTGCGCTTTCCCGTGATTAATGAAATAATATTTTGATGTTAAATAGCAATGAGTTGTGATCCGAATTTCCGAGTGGTTCCTGAACTTCCAGCCCATCAATTAAAGTTTGCTTGTTACTTAAAACTATATCAAGTGTCTGTTTTCTGTTGTTGGGTGTTCGACAAATTGTTGCAGATAATTATCTTAAACTGAATTTAAGATATGGTAATTTAAATCTGAACTCATCGTATGCAATTTAAAGGGATACCACATTTATTTTTTCAACTTTTTACTACGTTAGATTATCATATATAAATGTAAAGCTCATTTAAAGCCCTGTTATTCCTGCACAAATCATAATAAGTTACAGCGCCGGTTTTGAAATACAGGGTTTTTTCAGAACCCCTCCTTGAAAGCTGATATCATATAAATGGCTATAGATTTACTAAAGATTAAGCATTCGAACTCAATTCATGACTAAAAGATGCACATATGATTTAGTTATCATTTGAAACCAGTTTTCTTTAGTTCCATTAAAGTTTGTGCTAATGGTGGACGAAAACATGTTTTTCGGTCAAGGTAAACTATAGGTTTTGTTCTCAGTTGGAAAAGGGGGTGTTAGGTGAATAGTAGTGATGTTCTTAATGCCATGGAATTTAGTTCAATCTATTGGGTCGATGAATAAGTTCTTGTGGTTTTATAAAATTTATTCATTACTATTAACAATTTTAGAAAAACCTCCCTTTTAATTGATAACAATATGCAATTTAATCAATAATGTATTCTTGGTTGTTATTTCTGACTTCTTCCCAACGTTCAACTAGTTTTTCGATGCCTCTGCAATAAAATATCTGGATTTTTACTAGAAGAATTCATCTAACCAGGTTCTTAATTCCACATCCTTATTGAACGAAACGCTGTGCAAATTGTTGGAGAGCAATCGGAACAGATGAAAATCCGATGGAGCCAAGTCTGGTGAATATGGAAGATGCGGCAAGATTTCCCAATTAAGCGTTTGGAGGGCCTCTTTTGTCATATTGGCAATGAAAGAACGAGCATTGTCGTGTTGCAGAATGACTCCATAACGTCAATGATGTCACTTTTCACGAATAGCGTCGGCGAGTCGATACATTTGTTGAACTTAGAGTTCTGAAATGACAATTTCGTTGTTCGCAAGCAGCTCATAAAGAATGACGCCTTCACAATCCCACCACACCCACAGCATCGTCTTTCGTGGATGAAGTCCTTGTTTTAATCGCGGAAGTGTTTCTTTTATTGGGGCTAAGCCATTGTTTTCGATGGTACATGTTGACATAGTCACACAACTTTTTGTCTCCAGTGATGATGCGGTGAGAAATCTGTCCTTACATCCACGAGTAGCCTTGTGACGAGCAAGCAAACCTGTGACAATCGTGGAGCGTTGAAGTTTGTTGCTTTCGCTCAAAGCATGCGGAACCTATGCACCGAGTTTTTGAACCTTCCCCATCGAATGAAGGTGATTCACTACAGTTTTCTGATCACACGCCAATTGTATAGCCAATTCTCTAATCGGTTGACGAGGATTTTCATGAAGAGGGTCGTTCAATCGATCTTCATCCAACTTAATGGGGCGACCAGAACGTTCTTTGTCATTAAGATTGAAATGACCGTTTTTGAAACGTAAAAACCACCATTGAGCTGTCCTTTCTGATAAAGCATTTTCTCTGTACACAGCACAAATATCGCGACGAGCTTTGGCTGCATTTGCATTGTTCCCGTCCCAATTGAAAATGAATAACAACAAGTGTCAAAAATGCGTCTTTCTTTCAACTTGACATTTTATTTTGAGGGTACAGAACAAAACTTAAATTAACACAACTTTTAAATAAACCGCAATGTCTTATTACGCTGTTAAGAGACGTAGCCTAACTTTTGCAAATTTTGGTTTTATTATTTATTATTGTTTCTTAATATGTGCACAAATCACGTCAACAAAACTTAAATCAACACATTAAAAAAACGCAAGAATTTATTCCTTAACCTAATATATTCGAATGATGCTAAAAATATAAACCAGTTATTAGGCGCCGTTTGTATTTCAACAAATATTTAAAATCGTATTGTATAGTTTTGCGTTTTGTTCACAAATCAACTTTAAACATCTACGGAGAATTTTCACGAATGTATAAAATTCTGAATGATCATATTTTTACCATGTTCTATTCATGTCACTAAAACAAAATATATACTATAAAAAAGTGCATAAAACTTGCAATAAAATGATATAAAAATCAATGGTGTATTTTTGTTTGTTTTTTCATAAATTAACTTTGAATATCTAAGAAAAAATTTTTACGAATGTATACAATTTTTCATTATCTTAATTTTCACTATGTTCTAGTCATATTGCTAAAAAAATAATTATACCATAAAAAGTGAATAAAATTTACAATAAAATGCTATACAAAACCAAAGAATGCGAATTTCGAACAAAAGGATTTGAAAAGTGATTAATGAAAGAATTTCCTATCCCCTTGATGGTTTCTATTTCAATTGAACTGATTTTGATTTTTCTTTTGTTCTAATGATCAGAGGTTAACATGACTAGTCATAGGTGAACTTGATGATCTTTGTCTTTATTTTTAGTCGCGTGGAAGCGACTCTATAAATTATTACGTTGGTCAGTAGGTCAATTGGATGGTAACCATTTTACTTTTCATTGAGTTTTGGAGCAATAACATCATAACTATTCGGTCGATTCTAACAAAGATGGAAACCCTTATGTTGTTTTACATTCTCTCTCGATTGAAATAATAGCCAAGGTCCTCCTAAGGTTAGTTCTGGAATTATTGAAACTTTTGAAGCTCGTAAGGGCATAGGGTCATAAGGTCATAAGTCCGAATAATTGAGAGCACGTGACTTAGGTCTGTTGACCTTGTTATTATTATTTACGAATAGCCACCTTGGTTATTCGCTGGATTCTCGCACATCTAAATTTCGAGTTCCTGGTTTGGGTTCTCCCCAAATTAGCGTAACGACAAGTCTGATCCCTACATCCTCATGCTCCTTATTCTTGAAAGAGAAAAGGGGAAGTAATATGACTAAAAATGCCATATTGATTGAGTGCAAAAAGGATAAGAGGATGGACAGAGCTCATGCTAGCTGGGTGGATACAGCGATAGCCTCTCAACGTCACGGTAACGGGTTCGATTCCGAATCCCGGCATGAGCGGACGCAAACGTCAGCGCACGGAGAGATCTGGCTACCCCGTTTTCGGGTGGGTACATCTTACACCTCTCACCTCACACATAGCCAATCACAACACTGCTTTCTTTCCTCTCCTGCCTTCACAGCACAACACACACACACACATTCTGTTCCAAGGAATCCTGCTGATGGGTATCTATATCCACGTACCTCTGACGCGGAACAGGTTCCTCTCCCCCGAGGTGACGAAGGCTTCCACCTGAACGCTGTTTTGGTGTCAAAAACATAAAGCTTCCTGGCACCTCTCCCCAAAAGAGGACTGGCTCCTAAGTCTCTCAGGCCGCCCAGCGATTGTCATACTGACCTTTATTTAGATTTCATTATCCGGTCAGGGATCCTCCCAGTATCATGGAAGGATTGGCGCTGACTAACTAACTAACTAACATAAGAAAATAGACAGAGATAATTAAAAACGAAGGGATAAATAGAAAAAAGAGATAATAAAACAAATTTAAAGGGTAAAAAAGGAATATCCTCAGCCCTTAGTAGTAGTTAAAAAGAGGGTGTTATCAAATTCCATTAAAAAGGTCGTACAAAGAACAAGACACCAACATAAACATGAGTCTCCGGCCGACTCGAGATAATCTCAGAAGCCTCTGACGCCGAAGGAGTTATTTTTTAGAACGTTAAACGCCCTCTTTACCACTTTGCTGGGTCTAAGCAGGCACGAAAAAGATAGTGGGAGATACATTATATAAGCAGTGCAAAAGACGACCCGAGAGAGAACACCAGGTTCTCTCGGGGTACTAGGGGCGGAAGGGCATGCTTCCCCACAAGGTTTCAGTTGTGGTAGTGGTATTCCCACCTCCTACACCAGCCACTCTACTTCAAAGTGACTCGGAAGGTGGGGTTGAAGCAAAACAAAGTCAACAGACCTGAGTCGCGTACTCTCAATTAGATGGACTTATGAACAAATGACCTTCAAAACTTTCAACAAGTGGGACAATCTGACCCATCGTCAGTTTTCTGTTAATAACTCCTGGAATAACCTAGGGGGAGGGGGGGATTGACAACTATATCATTCGAAAGAGATTGTAAAACAACATAAGGGTTTCAAATTTCGTTAAAAATCGGCCGAATAGTTACGATGTTATTGCCAAATAATTCCCTGACTAACCTTGAAAGGACCTTAGCAATTATTTAATTCGAAAAAGAATGTAAAATAACATAAGGCTTTCATATATGGTTAGAATCGACCAAATAGTTAAGATGGTATTGCCAAAAAGTAAAATATTACCATCCGATTGACCGACCTATGGACAAACATAGTAACTTATAGAGTCGCGTTCATGCTACTAAAAAGGAGGGGAAATCCCCGTCGATTTATTTTTTATTCAGATACGTAACTAAAACCCCTTTTTGAGATTTTGATCATCTTTATCGTCTAAGGATTTGTATAGCCTTATTTCGATTTCTTTACTTTTATTTTCATTCTTTACGATACATAAGTATATTTGATACCTTCCTGCTATCGTGGTTAGGTTAGGTTAATGTGTGTCCTAACTTAACCACATTAGAGGAAAGTAAAGGCCACCGAAACAAGAGAGGTATATTTTATTCACTGTAATTTTGTTATAAGGTTTTCCCGAGTCTTGTTTTGTGTCTCATTGAGGTTCGATGTTTCTTTTTAACATCTCTCCTGTGCTTGTTGAAGACGGGCATTGTTTCCCTTGAAGCCAAAGGAGTACAAATTCTTTTTGCTCTTTTTCTCAGGCTACACACTCGTTTCTAAAGGTTTAAATTAAGCTGACCCCTCCTGCCCCAGTAAATAGGGTAGTCAAGGTTTACTATTACATTTTTGACAATTAACTCTTCTTAATGTTCCTTTAGTTTATATGTATCGGTATTTTCCTTCATCTTTTATCCCCTTTTCTCACTTCATCGAATCAAATTGCTCTAATTAGTCCCATGATCGCTTCTCGATTGAATTGGGTCTTCCATGACGGATGCTAATCTAATTCGCTGACCCCCTTTAAAAAAGTTCATAGGACTCACAGACGGACATTTTCTCAATGACGTCACTACAGAGATTTTCATCTACCAAAAATTTAGATTTTTTGTAAATATTTCAAGTTTTGTGGGCGTATAAACAAGTGGTCAAAAGTATAAAGTGGATAACTAAGAAAACCTAGTATTGCTAGTATGGGCTGAAATTTTTTGAAAGTTAGTTCCCTTTGGTGTGTAGGAGTGAAACTAGTGTAACGAACTAAAGTATTTTTGGTAAAGTTGAAGATTAGCTGCTTGTCTACTTGTTCCTGAGGGCTAGCGGAGTGAGCGGGGGGGTATGGGGGGCGTAGCATCCATATAGTAACTCATAGCCCGGCTCGAAACTGGCTTCCAGTAACCAAACACATATACGAATAACCAAATGTATATTCGTATAATCTATAAATATAAATTAGCGGCCGAGCAGCTTATCTTCAACTTTACCGTATTTTTATTTAAACACAATAATGATGGGGACTAAAAAGAAAATGAAATAATAAGGTGGGTAAATAGAAAGAAGAAAAGTTGACAAAGCTAAGAATGACGAAGTGCTGAAGCAAATGTGGTGATCACGAGAGGTCATTATTAACCACCAAGAACAAGATCAGTTTGAAGAGTATTTTAGACGACTTGATTTTTAAATGTTCGGACAAAGGCAAATGTCCCGTTACTTCTAGGTCCTCGTATCGAAGTAGTCTGATTCATGGGTCCTAAGAAGTCCCATGGGGATTTATACACCTCCTTGTTGCTCACTTCTGCTTTTTATGCTGGATTCCTTCACTCGTTACGAAAGCGATGGTGTGTGGCCTGTGAATGGCCTTCGGCCTTCATCGCCCCCCATCCGCCCGAGAATCCTCCTTCCCTTTTGAAGCGGGCCTGTCTCGCCCCGCACCATCCGAAACGATGCTCGTAGGCCATTTAAAGCTCCATAAATACAAAGTCGCTTCAAGTCCGTTTGGACATTTCGGCCATTTCCGTAAAAGATCGCTCATTTCTTTACTGAAATGGTCATTTCTCGTTCATTTCTCGTCCATAAGAGGCTCGGAAGGCAGTCGTAATGCCATCCGATCCCTTCTCCAGGAATAAATATTCATGGACTCCACTTTCTATGTAAAACGTCTCCTTCGGTTCTCCGTCAAGAGCATGCTTGCGAAGGCTATTCTTCCCTTCTCACCCTTTTCTTCCAAGGGAAGCAGCGACAAGGGCAGGCAAAGGGAATGTACGGAGAACACACCCGCAGGAGAGGGTGCAGATGAGTGACTTCGCTCAGGATGGTGAACGCCAGTCTGCTGCGAAATTCAGGCGCCTTCTGTTAATGCCTCTGCTTTGAAAACTCCTCTACCGAGCCTTAGAAGGCACGCGTGCGTTCAATCTCATCTGCAATTTAATTCCATTTACAAATAAATTACGCCTATATTTATGGAAGAACAATCCTTGTATAGGTATAACATTTTTGCATTTAGTGGCAAAAAACAACAATCAGTAAAGTAGCCATTAATAGAAAAAGGGCACGAGTAAGGTCAATTGAAGTTTTCACTTTAGATAAAAGAGCGAATCAAATGTTGGTGTGAATTTCTAAAACATTTGTACAATCGCTGTTTTCCTGGTCTCAAGATTATTTTTCTTGGAAGAAATGTAAATCAGTACTTAGGAACCAAGAATCGGGTATTATATGGGGGGAGGGGGTGGGGGAACAAAATAATGAACGTGAGGAGAGAGAAAAATTTAATATCTTTATTTTCCCTCTTTTAGTTTTGGGTAGGAGAGTATTCCGAAATATCTAGGATTATGGTGAACTACATGAAGAAATACTTGGATTTTCATGTGTGTGAAAACATAGAACCACCTCACCAATTCATGAAATCTTGCATACATCTGAAGAATATAAATAAATTATTATATTAAAACTCTCAAATGTCAAAATCATACTAGTTAACTATACTAGTATAGTTAACTATGACTATACTAGTTAACTAACTCTATGGTAATCAGAAAGCAATAGTCTCAGGAATTTGAAATTATTTTATTAATATGGCTCATAGATGTGAAATTTCAGGATTGAACCAATCAAATGAAAGCGAATCAACTTATGAAGAGAGGTGATATCTTGATTCAAATCGTGTTTTCTTAATCACATACCATAAGACTACAGATAAAATTGATAAAAAAGAACAATTAAAAAAACCCTCTAGTTCGGACGTCTTTGAACATGGTTAATTACTCCAGTCTTAAAAATAGGTCCCTTACAGAGGTTTTAGAAATAAATGCATTTTGTGGATATGGGCAACTCAGACATAGGCTGCACCTATTTCGAGGAAGTCCTCTTAAATAGCAAAAACTTCAATCCTACACTTGAATTTATGCGCTATTTAAAAAAAAACGTGAAGATTCAATTGACTCAATAATGGTAGATTAACAATTCTTAATCTTAACTATTATAATAATTCATTACTTAATAATTTCCAATAAAAGCTATATAATTCCTAAAATTCTCAGCCTAGAATTTTCCAAAAGCTTGCGATCCCTAACAGACATATTTATTGTCCAATAAAGCTACACATTAGTTTGTTCTTATTATCAGAATAAATAAACAAATCTGACAAACAAATATGCACACTCAAATGTCTTATTTTTTTTATTTGGTGGCTATTTTTACCGAGTCATTCCAGTAAGAAATGACTCTACTTAAATTATACATTTCTTTGACAGAAATGAATTTTTTATTACTAAATAGAGAGAAACGCAGGATTTAGTGACCAACATTTGGAGTTCATTGGCGTTAGGGAGAATTTAACTTTATATTGCCTCTTCTCTATGCCTAAAAATAGATACCCCTTTTATTTTGTAGATATTTCATTAGACTTGTAAAGGAGTTGTGACAATCAATTTAAGAGATGGCGAATCCTTCCACATTATCGAGGGCAAATATACAGAAAGCAGGATCACCACAGACGACTAGGGGGAGCCATAAGTAGTGAAGCAGAGGAAAAAAAGTCTAAAATAGGGCAAGTAAGGATACTAGGTATGAGGGAGCAGCGGTATGGAGTAAAGCGACATAAAAAATTAGGCATTATTAATAAAGCCATGAGGGCAATAAAGCTTTGTTTTGTTGGAAGATTTAGTTTTGACTCGTACAGAGCTGAAGAATGGACACCAACAAAAATGCTAGAATACACTCAACGTGGGTCGAAAAATAATAGAGTTGGATAAATTTAATCCAAGTCGACTAAATTCTTCAACATACCAGAGTAGTTTCTAAGGATTCTTTTAGCTTGATTTTAAATCTCTTCTTTAGTGACCCCAGACGACAATCCGATTACCAATAAAATGGAAAATATAGCAACAGGTTAATTTAAACTAAGCCAAAAGCAACAACAGAAACAACCAAATAAAAATATGGGGAACAACAACTAATATGTCTTTTTTACAGCGCCCTTCTGATAAAAGTAACAAAAATATGAAAAATATAACTCTTAGTAGTTGTTTCTCCGACTAATAACCAAGAGGCACGCTTATATATCCCTGAAGAGAACCACCTAGCTAAATGCCCCACACGTCCAATCAAAGGTTGAAAAATATTAATATTATGGACTTATGGAGGAGAACATCCTCGTTCCCTCCCCACTGAAGCCTGACCTAGGCAAGATGAAGAAACGGTAGCAGCCGTGGTGTTCTTCGTAGCGGGAAAGATTCCTCGCTAGAGAGTGATCTAGGCTGGGGCACTCAACCAAACGATGTCTGCCTTTTAGGAGAGAAACAGTCTAGGCATAAAGGGCTCAGAGGAATCTTCCATAAAATGGAGCCAACTCCACTGAGTGTGTCCGATTCGGAAACGACAAAAAATGACTTTATACCTTCAGGAAATTGGAAGATTGGTCCATTGAAATTGTCAGAGCGATATGACAGGCAATTTTAAATTACCAGGTGCAAGCCTCTTATCTTCTTTGCCATGTATCCTGAAGGACTTTCCTGATCTCTCCCATATAGTCAGTATAGGAAGAGCGAAATGCCAATGCGTCAGCTTAATCTGTGTAGTCAGACTGCCTCCTCTATCAGTCCGTTCATTTTTAGTAACCACTCATGTCTAAACACTCAGCAGAAGACAATCTCGAAGTCAGTCCAAAGTGCTGTAGTTGTGGTTTCACAGAAACTATGAACGGGGGTTTGCAGAGATTTCGATGCCTCATAATACTTAGCGTACTGTGAATCAATTTGAATTACAAAACGGTCTTCCAAACGTGCATGACTCGTAATTTCCTTAGCGAATGGTATATTTTCACGTACACGGCCGAGAAGATGGACGCAGCGGCAGTAACAGACTCGCCTGCATCAAAGAAAGGAGAAATAGGGCAGAAACCAACTCCCCTCTCGTACTTGTAGCCATTTATATACACCGGCATGGATCCATTGTGACATGATATATGCACAAAGAAATAAGAACGCAATACTCCCGAAATCCCATAAAATATTTAGGAGTAAAGGCTGACAATTAACGTTTAATTTTTATATCCTCTAAGGTGGCGTCCTTGGCACTTCCTAGATGTTACCGATTCGAGACTTACGCTGAGCTCTCGATGGGGCTTCTTAGCTCTGAACTCGAAAGGTCTAAGGCATGATTGGCATCTCTCTTTGGCATAGGCAGAATCGTGAACGTCCGCGGAAGACATCAACGTCATTGGCGAGTGAGGAAAAGTACGTAGTACATACATCCGCGTATGACGTAAAGCGAATTACATCAGTTCTGAGACCGGATACCTGTTGGGGACATGGAATTTACCATCAGCAATAAACGTTTTGATGTGGAGGGATAAATATCTCACCCGTAGTCACATTTTAAGCGAGTGAAATAGCGATAAAAATGTTTTAGTCTATATCATCACCCCATGTGTTGAACGCTATAGCAAAGAATTTCCATCGTGCGGATACTCGATACTCTAAGGTTGCGAAGGTGAGTCTTCAAGGTTAAGGTTTAAACAAAAACAAGGGAAATGATTTGCGTGAGTCTAGTTGCGAAAATGTTCGGGTCTGGGATAATCTTAAGTTTTAGTGTTGGTCAAAGAAAACCGAAAACCTGCGTCTCGACATACAAGGCGACACTGCTTGGAGTATATTTAACTGCTCGATCCAACATACAAAATATGAATTGTCATTAAAGATATTGAAAAGGCGTCTTCAAAGAGTGTGGGGAGATAATTTTCCGGAAACTCCAAAGTGATAAAGTTGATGCTCAAGGCCAAAAGGGAACGGCGGAGCAGTTTCCCTACGGACACCCTCTTCTTGCTTTACGTGCATCAAGAGGTACTCGTGTGTGGAATCGAGCATCTCCCAAGAACTAGGACATATTAATTAGGAGACGTCCCATCGCTTCCATAGAATGAATGTTCATCGGGAAACTGTATCACAACGCAGTATCATAGGCTTTTTCCCAATCAAATCATACCGTAAGAAATGCTGCTTTCGATTGAAAACAGATAGCGCTCTCAACCCAGAGCAGAGCAGCATACGTCTAATCAAATTTACGAATGCCACACTATGCTCAAAACATGTAGCTTCTGCTCTCCGGAAAGAAGGTAACATAACATGTAGAAATTTCTTCATCAACTTGCACATAGAGGTTAGAGAAAATAGGGGAAACAAGCCGGGTTGAATGATCTTTCCCTGTCTTGGGAAAGCAAGCTTTCAGCATTTCGCCAGGAATCCTCGAATACGCTTGCAACAGATCCTGTTAAATATAGCTAAACTAACTTCGTTCACCAAATTTAAAAACATTGTTTAAGAGATATCATTCAAACCAGGCGCGATATCCAGGCAAGGAGCGACAGCGGAACGCAGTTTTAATAGGTAAAACAGGGCAGGAAGGATTCTTCCCCTCTGCAGATAAAGTCCAGGCGTCAGCCTTCAGCGATATTGCAGCGTACTTAGAATCGTGGCTGAGCAGCATCGCGAAGAATGCAGAGAAAGCTATCTCATATCTTCCCCCAGGATAGAAAGTCTGACATGGCCATCCAACCATTTTCTAGAATGGTTGGATAGTTTTAAGTGAACATAGCCCAACGATTTTGTTATAAAGTATGGAAAATAGGGTAAAATGTATATGATAAATCTTTGAGGCTTTTTTTAAAAAATGGCTATACACTTGCCTCTTTTAATTCCTTAGGAACTATTTGGTCACTGAAAGATTCTCGGAAAATTCTGAAAAAGTTTTACTAGCTCTCCACAAAATTTTTTTAAGTGTCTTGGATAGAATTTATCGGTACCTAACTATTTAAAAATTTTGATATTATTAATATAAAGACTAATTTATTTTACAGTCGTCAATATTTTAAGGAATAGAGTCTTCTTAAAAAAATTCTACTTATTGTATTGTAAGTTATTTTTATTTTTTACTGTAAAAACATTTGCAAAATGTTAATTGAATATATTCACTATTTAAAAGGAATCGTCATTGCTCCGGTGCCGTCTCTAATTGGCTTATGATTTTTTTATATATCCATAAAATCGCCTGAGCTTTGGTATTCAAATACCAGTTTTTATCCATAGTTAATTTTGTTTACTCTAGTTTTTTGCTTTTAACAAAATGAGGATACTAAAAGTAGCGGCTTTCATTCTCGACAGTTGAGTGGTTTTAAATTTTTGTTATAATTAGAGGAGTCGTTTATTTACTTTTTAATCTTACTATTTATCCATGGCATCAGATTTTATATATAAGTTCCAACAATAAGACATCCCCGATTTAGAAAAACAATATAAAGGAAATAGGTAAGGTCTTATTGGTGCACGCTTTATTAGGTCTTGGTTTATAACCCTCTCTTTTGTTATTTATAGTAAAATATGAACGGTGACATTCATTATATATTTGATGGGCGTTATGAACGGCTAAAATTCGATCTCAAAAGATAAGAAGCAAATGGTATATAGAATCAGGTAAATGCTATAAAGTGAATTCTAACCTAGTTCCCAAATAACTTGTATTATGCTTATTTTGAGGTACTTTCTTTAAATGTAATTTTCGTTTGCTGCACAAATACTTCAAAATTTTAGTAAACAAATGTATTTTACTCGTATTTTGAATCATTTGTGCAACATGTAAAGACCAAATTTTAATAAACACCTCAAAATGAATCTAATACAAGGTATTTTGAAATTTAGTAATAATGGCAACATCTAATATATATGAAACTAGGGTTATTAAGCTAAAATATATAAAGCTAGAAGGCCAAATGTTTGAAATTTTTCTTTTTCTCCCAAATCAAGAAATCTACTACGCTACCCATATATTCTACTCTATTGACGTAAATTTACACGCTTCTTCAAAACCGCTATTAAAGTACAGGCGAGACAAATACCGTATCATTTTCGCTCATAGCAACGATATAATCAGACGAGATCCGAGGTTCAAAAGAAGTGAATTAAGAGGCCTTAAAATATACGAAACCGATATCTCATATCACCCCTCAAATTCACTACACATGCAGCACTTTACACTTCATTTCAAAGTCTGTATTTCTCACACAATCCTAGATCAATCCTACCTTCCCCACCTCCGTTCAAAGCATTGGATACCATCTGAATCATTAAAACACCATTCGATATTGCACGCGAGCCATTTGTGTCTCGCTGATAGTTTGAATTCGTCCGGAACTTTCGATAACATCTTTAAGTTCTCACAAATGAGGCGTTATTATATGTACACGACCAGTAAGTTCCTTCAACGGCATATCAGATTCTTTTTGCGCTAATAAGAGAGCAGTATTGAATCGCGGGGGAAGGCGAGTTCCGCCTAAGAAGGTCGTTTCTACCCTTAAACTACTATGGAAATCTGAGCCTTACGGAAATTAAAAATTTTCGCTGCATAAATAAAGAGATAAGGCGAAGAAAGGAAAACGCCCCATTAATTTGATTTGCCTCAATATTTATACACTTATGCGACATACGAAGGATTAATATACTGCACTTTAGGTTCCCGTCGTGGACTGAGGGGTTGCTATTATTCTTTTGCTGAATATTGTGTCGTGGTTGGCGTCTATTCAATATAGCAATGAAATTATCTTACGATGATACCTTCAATAGTTCATTTGAACGAGTATTATCTATCTAGATTAGCTAAAAAACATTATAATATAGAAGACTTATTCAAAATTAAAGGGATACGATTTAAGCCAGAATCCATTTCGTTCAAGTAAGGGAGGAACCTTTTCGCTAAATTTGACTTTTCTTCTAAAAGTTTTGGATTTATTGTTACTTAAACTTCACTAATATTATTCAATTGTATGATTACTTTCTTAACTGTAGTTTCTATAAGTTTGCTACTTTCTGAATATTCTTATTACCATTATTTAATTTCTATTACGAAATAAAAATATCTAATCTACCTACCTACCTATGTCATTTTCCTATGTATAATATACTAAAGGGGAATCGCGATAACACGAGACACAGTAGATGCTCAATGACTCAAAGGAAATGAGAAAAGAGGATACACAAACGATTTCGTTTTTTTCTATAAGACTAAGCATGGATCATAGATAGATTAAGAAAGAAGGAAGAGAGAGAGAAAGATATATAAAGAGAGAGAAAGATAGATATCAAACGAAATAAAATAATATAAACTCTTTTTCCAATTAAATAAAGCGAAATAATCGGTGTGGTTCGGACCTTTGCCCTCGAGCGCTCTTCGCTTTTCAGGCTACCACGCTGATCTCTTGACTATCTCTCTCTCTCTCTCTCTCTCTCTCTCTCTCTCTCTCTTTCCCTCTCTCTCTTCCTTCTTTCTTAATCTATCTATGATCCTTGCTTGATCATATAGAAAGAAACGAAATCAGCTGTGTATCATCTTTCCTTATTTCCTATGGGTTAATTAATATATATATATATATATATATATATATATATATATATATATATATATATATATATATAATAACTTTAATCACTCGATAGACTTCCCACAGGCCAAACTAATCTACCCGTGTAAGGACATCCGCAAAACAAAGGCCATTGAATTGACCCTTATAGATGAAATCCCCAACTTTAACCTTTCGGATGGGTAATACAAATGCAGCCCCTACGTCAAAGATCTAATCTTAAAAGATATCCTTAATGAAGTTAAATTTACATCCCCTGATTAGCAACTCCAATTGGATCTCTGTAAACTATATATATATATATATATATATATTGTACACTTGGTGTGACTCCATGTATTCTTAGTGTGTTGACTGAGGCTGACATGACAAACTCCATGCCGAAACTGGTCTCGAGATAATAAATACTACGCTCCTCTACAGTGGTTTTATTTACATATATATATATATAATTTCTTTTAATAAATTAGAAACAGAATATATTGATGTTCTCTCATGAAATGTTGACATAATTAAAAAAAATATAACGACATTCGATAGATTTTTATGTACGTCTCTAACCTCAAATATGTGCACATTTATATACTTGGATATGCATATGAGGATATGTATATATATATATTCTTCTGTGCACACTTCCACCCAGTTCTCCTCTCTCCACCTATCTCGCCTACTAGAACTGTCACAAGTCTTAATATCCACTTTTAATTTTTTTTTTATTTTGCCTACTTCTCTTCTACCGTTTCTGTATTTTTCTTTTCCTCGAGTTTCTCGCTGACGATCAATGAATTCCCTTTCAGCTTTATTATTTAAAAGAGCCTCAAACCTATTTCCTAAAATACGCAGAAGCCTTTGATATATAATGAACTATAAATCACACAGGTTTTAAACCTCGGAAAAATTTATGAGCGAATTAAAGAAGTTTTAGCTTAAAACTTTTCTCTCCATTTATCAGGTAATTTTAATACGGGAATAATTGTCACAATTAAAGATAAGAATTTCCTTTATCATGATCGCCAAAGGAATATTTTAAGACTTAAAATCACCTTGACATACGTACAGAGATATAATCATACGGTGACGTACATGTGTGTAAGCGCCAGGAAAATAGGTCAACATTAAGGTAGACAAAATAATTGAAACACTTTTTTTTAAATGCTCGGGTTCTTCTTTATTATGGAGTTGGTCTTAGTTTTGCCACACTAATTGCTTGAATGTTTCAAGAAATTGACTCATACTTCTTTTGGACAGCGATTAATGTAATTAGGAACGTTCTTGAAGTAAAGCCTGTTCCAGGCTCTTCCACGAGGATGGAAGAGGACAGCAGTAATCAACTTCTAGCTCCCATACAAACTACAGATGTTCAATAATTTTCAAATATGCGAATGCAGCTAATAATTCACATGTTCCACTTCAACACCATCCTATAGAAATACAAATAGAAGAAAAGGTGTGAGAGTGTAAAAGACCAGTGCGTCCAGAGCTATCCCGCCCCATCTCCTCTCTTCTAACCCACTGTCGGGGCCAGGAGTGAGGAGAAGGGGCGAGAGAGCCCGGACTCCTCCTATTGGCCAGTGTTTAACAATTTAATGGATTGGGTCAGAGCAGTATCATCTTGGAAGACCGCGCCACTGTTGGGGAACATTGTAATGTCTGATTGAACCGTTTACTCAAAACTAACAAATCTCCTGAATGTTTACTCTAATATCTACCACTACTGCATGACATGATTCAGGGTTGGGGTGAGGGAGTCGAGATTTAAAGCTTCTTTGGGTTGTCTCCGTAGGTTGACACGTCCTGAGGATGTAAAAAACGAGGGATGAACGATTCTTCAGGCGAAATGACGTTCTTTTCTTGATCCATTGCCCAGTACTGGTTATCATTACATCATTTATTTCGATTTTTAATATTAATATCAGAAGGAAGAGGTTTGAAAATACAGCTCATCCATGATATACATCTACATGAAGATTTCGACGAATTGTTTTTAGTCGAACATGGCATGGCGTTGGATTAGATCTTCAATCGCTATTACAGCTCCAACCCTATGTTTTTTAGAAACTGCTTTCTGAGTCCAGTCACTTAATTTTAGCTTCCATCTAGAGTTACCCTTACCAAAACTAGCATTTCCTTGATCTTTGATATGCCAACATTAGTTAAGAGACGGTTCCTCTCCATTCATGGCATAATTTAGAAATTTTCGAGAACGAGGACTCATTTGCATTCATGGGAAATCTGAAACATCTTTCATTTTGCTGTGAATTAATAAATCGATTGACTAAATAGTATCACTTGAGATTAATAACTTCAATTATAAAGTATTTGTAATATGTGTAAACATATTTGTTGGTAATTGAAATTTTTATTCATCTATATTTACCGATATAATAAGGACAGGAAATAGATGGTATTTCCATTTTTTTGTTCAACTAATGTACATCACCCCATAACTTGTGCAAAGAATCGATTGAAATTTTAACTTATGTCACAATAAATATATGGATCATCAAAATCTACAGAATTTAACCATTTTAACTGGAAGGGCACAAGCTTGTTACTTGAAAGGTTTGCACTCTCGTGTATTAACTACTTTTATGTGTAGATAATACACTACTTTTAATTTTTTGGCTATTTCTATTATTTGCTTTCCTTTTCTGTCTCTTTTTTACTCTCTTTCGAATAAATTAGATTGTACTATTTCATTTCTTAATGATAATAAAGATAGAAAGCGATTATAAAAACTAATCTAATCAAATCAACCACCAAATTTTCAAAATATAAATTGTTTTATTTGTATTTACCGTATTTGGATGTCATAGTTGGTGATCAAAATAAGCGCTGGGCTTCTCATATACGAGTCTGTATGAAGTATCAGATGCACTGTTCACTATCATCATGAAGTGTCGTTAGTCTGGTGGAAGCCAATGAACCATTGAACAGACTGCTACTTCTGTTTAATAGATATTACAGATAAGATGATTTCCTCATTTCATCTTCTCTATCAATTACAAGTCTCACATAGAACATCAGTTTGTGAAAATAACGCATTATATTCTAATTCAAATCGATGTTCTAATGATAATATTTTTTTCTTCAACAGATCTTAACCAAAAGGTTAAGAAGGCATTTTTTCAAGATCTTTGGTCTATTCGTCGTCTTGTTGGACAGCCCAGTGATATATATATATATATATATATATATATATATATATATATATATATATATATATATATATATATATATATATATATATATATATATATATACAAGTTCCTCAGCCTCGGAATCCCAGGCAATTACACTAACAGAATCGCAAGATGAGTTTTATAAGCCACAGCCCCGAGTCTGGCCAAAAGCCACATTGAATTTCTCAGTCTAACTAAATGACCTGGTTCGTGATCTTTCCCTCACTATACAGTAAAGTGGCCTTTCATCTACAACAATGGAATTTTTCAGATGAAAGTGACACTATTAAAACATTTAAAACCTCGTTGATTGGATTTGCAACAATATTATTGAATTTGTTTCTGCAATGATATTAGGGGATTTTGTTTATACCCTTTGACTGAGCTTAAACTCATTCAATCGAGGATGTTTATTGATGGATCTATCTATAATATTAAAGATGTTTTGCTAGATATAGAAAACATCATGCGTTCTATTTCAGATCCACACTCAGTTGTTTTAAGAGAGTTAGAGGAAAACCTTTCTTTCATTTTAGATCGCATAAAATACGATGACTACGAATGGATAGTTTGTGCAGATTTAAAGGTTGTTGACATTCTTAACAAGTTAAAAATTGAAAATACCAAGTACTTCTATACCAAGTACATGTTTTCTATTTAACTAAGAAAGCCGATAAAGATCAGAACATTACAACTAGTCGGAATGGCTATCAGGAGATTCATTAACACTAGAATCTCACAATGTTATTAATGAATCACAAGTAGAGGAGAAGCTCATTTTACAACCACTTCCTATAAATCTTGGCTTAATGAAGCAGCATATCAAAGCGATGAGGCAGAATAAACCCGTATCTATGTACTGCGAGGAGAATTTCGTAAATTAAGGGAAGCTTATTTATTAATGTATTAAATATTAATTCTGTTTCATGCCGTTTTGTGCACAGAACTTTTAATTTTACATTAATATACATCTACTGTATAAATTTCATGAAGTTTAATGGGTTAGAAGTCTGTTAAAATTGAATTTTGACGGTGTACGAATACTTATTTCTCACCACTTTAAATTCGTGAGCTCCTAGTTGACAATGATTCTCACGCAATGATGGATGGAGCAGATTTAGCAGCATGGTGTTCACTTAAGGGTATGTGTATTGATCTTTTGGAGAAGCACAGGAAGGATGTGTTCGTTACTTTAGTGGATTAACATATCGA
Organism: Ceratothoa steindachneri; assembly: GCA_963969495.1. NCBI lineage: Eukaryota > Metazoa > Arthropoda > Malacostraca > Isopoda > Cymothoidae > Ceratothoa > Ceratothoa steindachneri. Next base: position 81,815,955 of record OZ018320.1, read on the forward strand.
ATGTTACCAACATCTAGGTTGAAACATGTCACTCAAACTACCCTTGCTACAAATAGATCTTTCTTTTTTCCCAGTGAGTGTTGGGGAGGAGGGGAGACAATTATCAACATAAACAAGGGATCCACCAAGACATAGCAGATATGCAAAATAGGTACGAGGGACGGGCAATATGAGGAAAAGTGTTTTATTATTTTTCAATATAACTACCCTCGACTTCAATGCACATACGCCACTTGTCCCTGAGGATTCGAATTCCTGACAACCAGAAATCTCCCGACTGCTGTTCAATCCACTCCTAGAGGGCAAGCTGGACATCTCCATCGTCCCCAAACCGGCGTCCACGCAATGCAGCCTTGAGCTGGCGAAATAAAAAAGTAGTCGCTAGGGGCCAGATCTGGACTGTAGGGGGGATGGTTGAGCTCCTCGAATCCGCACTCGCGCAGGGCAGCTTGTGCAACTCTGGCCTTGTGGACTTTGACGACGTTGAAGTCGATCATGGGGTGTGAGGTTTCGTGAGGTTTCTAGGAACCCAACGGGCACAGACCTTGGTCATGGCCAAGTTCTAAGTTCTCGCTCGATTTCTTCGACCTTCACCTGTCGATTTTCGAGGATCATCCTCTCCACACGGGCCACATTGTCCTCGTTGGTCACGTCTGACGGGTGTCCTGGATGGGGGTCATCTTCAAGGGACTCACGATCATGGCGGAACTCCCTATTCCAGCAAGCAATGGTTGCCTAGGAAGGGGCGGTGTCGGTGTACACTGCAACCATACGTTCATGGATCTCTTTCGCATTTTTGCCTTCCTTAGTCAAAAATTTGATCACTGCGCGGTGCTCAACCTTCTCTATTGTTGAAAAATTTGTGACAGACGATCTGCGATCAGCTACTGCTTCTTAAATAGACGAGGCAGGAGCGTGCGGCTGCATGTTCTGACCTGTCATATCTTGCCCTAAGACCCCCACAAAAAGCCATCTCTCTTCCTTTGTTTTGCCCTACTGATTCGCAAAACTTATTGACCGCCCCTCGTATGAAGCGAAAGGGATTTCAGGAAAGTAGATGATTTCTGCTCGAATCTGCTGCCAGACCAACCAGAGGTATCACACCAACAAAAAATAAAATACATATAGGTGCACAGGTTTATTTTATATTGATTATAGTGTTCATTTGTAGTGCATTGCCATAGTCAGTTTTATCGACTAATAACTAATGAAAAAGACAATAATTTTGACTTTTTATTATGTTTTAATATTTTGATGTAATAAACAATTTTGTGGAAACTAATACGTTTTAGACATATAACGGCTAGATTCAGAATCAACACATTTGAATTTATCATGTAAAACATGAATTAGTCTTTTTTTTTTTACTCTGAAATTTATTAACCAATGTCATTGTGCAGTTTGCCGATAATCCTATGTTCTCAAGTTACACATGAAACTTGCCTGTTTTAGAACTAGTTAATGACCATCTTGCGTAACTATATTTCGAAGGTATTAAGTGAAAGAAATGCTAATTCATTTCTTCTGTACTACTCTCAGAATTGAATAATTTTCACTAAATAAAAGGTTTATCTTCGTATACGAATACCGTGTGTGAATTAGCATTTTTTACTTCACTGCAATAATTATTAAACAGAATGCCGATAATTATATCTATGCACTATAATTACGTCTGGCTCGTGCCTGTGGGGGAGGCAAAATTTCGTACTCCTTTACCGATAATCATATGCTCTCAAGTTACACATGAAACTTGCCTGTTTTAGAACTAGTTAATGACCATCTTGCGTAACTATATTTCGAAGGTATTAAGTGAAAGAATTGCTAATTCATTTCTTCTGTACTACTCGTCATGTCTTCTTCACAAGATGATATCTGGTGCCCGTTGTCCTATGTATTTATTATAGTCCTTATAAAATTCTGCAATAAATTTCTCTGTTTGTAAAACAATATTCCAATGGTCTTTTGTAGTCACTCAGTTGATTGTTTGGTAATTTTTCATCGGTTTTAGTTATTAGTTCTTGTATAGTTACTTTCAATAGATTTGTATTAATTGGTTCTTTATCCTTCCCGGGTCGTTTCTTTAATAAGTTCCTTGAATTCAGCACATTCAAATCAATCTCTCATTGTTTCATTCAGTCTTAGTATTGGCCTCTTATCTAATTCTTGAAGTAGTTCAGTTATTTTTGTGTTTATGACCTCAATTTAGTGTTGTAAGATTTAATAGGATTTCTGAAAATGGCATTTGAATAAGAATTCTGTCACGGTTTGATTAAGTTAGTTAAAATTGTATGATAGTTTTTTTTTTGAAGACTGATTTTTGTCTTCCGTTTGATGGGGGTGGGGGTGGAGGTAGAGTGACTGGTAGTTTGAATGAGAATAGGAGTGGGGATGGAGTTAGGTCTGTGGGGGTTAGGAATAGGAGTCTGACTGAAGTGCTTGTGATGGGCGATTCGCGAGTTAGATATTTAGATAGGAAGTTGAATGCAAGTAGATTGAATGGTTTGAGGGTGTGTTTGACGGGTGCTGGAGTGAGAGATCTGTCTGATAGGTATGGGGAGCTTGTGTCTGGCTGTGCAAGGGATGTGATTGTGATTACACATGTAGGAGTAAATGATGTGAAGAAAGTGGGTGCATGTGAGTTACGTGAGAGGTACAAGAGGTTGATTGAAAAGGTGAAAGAAAGTAGAATGAAAGGTGTTGTGACAGGTGTGCTTCCAAGAATGGATGTTTGGGTAGAATGGATGTCTCATGCAATTGGGCTAAAAGATTATGTGAGGAGGATGTGTGAGATGGAAGGTGTTATGTTTGTGGATGTGTGGGATAGGTTTGTTGGAATGAAAGAAATGTATGCGATGGATGGACTGCATTTGAGTAGGAGGGGGGTAGATGTGTTGTGGGAGGAGTATGATCGTGTTATTAGGTCTTTGCGGGCGGGAAACTAGATACTAATAGTGGTCAGGGAATTATGAGAGGACATTATAGTACTGAAAGTAGAATGGACTTGGCAGATAACAGAAATAGGTTCCAAGGCGATAGAGGTGAGGTCATTCAGGTTTCAAGAGGTGCTTCAGGGAGAGGGAGGTTAAATTGTTTCTATACAAATGCTCGTAATCTTAGAAACAAGAAGGATGAGCTATTTAGTTATATTAGCAATGAGGATATAAATATATTATGTGTTACTGAATCATGGGTTAATGAAATAGAATTTAGTGACACTATAAGTGAATTTGATTTACAGGGCTATAATATGTACATTAGTCAAAGGACAGGTAGGATTCGTGGAGGAATAATTATCTATATAAAAAACAACATTGTTTCAAGTTTAAATACTTCAATAAAGCAGGATGAAGTTGAGTCACTTTGGATAGATATTAGGTTCAGTAAAAATAGAATGGTGCATTTGGGAGCTTTTTACAGGCCACCTGGGCAGACTGATGATATGGATGAACTAATGATAAGGGAAATAAGTAAGGGATGTGAAACAGATGCAGTTATTATTGGGGACTTTAACTTAAACTCTGTGGGCTGGGAAAATATAATAGGTAGGGATAGAACAAGTGGCAGGTTTATAAAATGCTTTTAGGATAATTTTTTGAATCAATTTGTTAATCAGCCAACGAAGGGGGACAATATATTAGATTTAGTACTTTCTAACAGTGATCATTTAGTTCAAGAATTGACTGTTGGGGAAGCATTGGTAAATAGTTACCATCAGATAGTTCATTTTAACTTGGGAATTAAGAAGGGTAAAATAACCGAGAATGCTGTAAAAGTTCCAAATTTTCATAAGGTAGACTGGGATGTAGAATTTAGAGGTAAAAATGCTTATGGAATGTGGGATACTTTCAAGCATATAATAAATGTAGTCCAAGAGCAATGTATCCCAATGAAGGCCATTAGGAACAAAAGTAGGAAACCATTATGGTGGAATCAGGAGATAGCTAGAAAATTTCAGAGAAGAAAAGGGCATATAAAAAATTACAGGTAGAAAATAATATTCAAAATTTAAGTGATTATAGAATGGCTAGAAATGAGTTAAATAAGATTATAAAGAAGAAAAAAAGGGTGTCAGAAATTAAATTAGCTCAGTAAAGCAACAAAGATCCTAGAAAGTTCTTTAGTTACTATAAAATTAATAATAAGTCTGGCAGAGTTAAAATAAGGCCTATCAAATATGAAGGGGTTGTGAGAGAAACTGATGAGGAAATAGTTGAGGTACTAAATGGTCATTTTGCATCAGTATTTACAAAGGAGAAACTAAATAGTCTCATGTACAGTACTCATGGGTCAGGGAAAGAGGTGTTTACTACCATTAGTGTGGATTGGAGGACGATAAAAGGACTAATAGGTGAGTTAGATACTACCAAGGCCTCCGGCCCTGATAATATTCATTCTAGGATACTTAAAGAAGGGGTAGAAAGTATCTCAATAGCTCTGGAGAAGTTGTATACTAGGTCACTGGAATATGGAGAAATACCCGATGATTGGAAGAGAGCGAATGTAGTGTCCATTTTCAAAAAGGGTAGTAAAAAGGATCCAAATAACTTTAGACCGGTTAGCCTAACTCCTGTAGTCTGTAAAATTCTTTAGAAAATAGTTAAAAAAGGGATTTGCCAACATCTAGAGAGGGAGGGGTTAATCAGCAATGCTCACCATGGGTTTAGATCAGGTAGATCAGGTTTGACTAATTTACTAGACTTTATGGAGTTTGTAACAGATCAAGTAGATAAGGGAGAGAATTTAGATATAATTTACTTAGATTTTAGTAAAGCATTTGATAAGGTACCACATAGGAGACTAGTTCATAAATTAAAAATGATTGGGATATGTAGGGGTATTTCAAATTGGATAGCTGTGTGGCTGAAAGACAGGAAGCAAAGGGTAGTGCTAAATGGTGTAAAGTCAGAGTGGAGGGATGTTATCAGTGGGGTTCCTCAGGGATCAGTTCTCGGTCCATTATTATTTGTTATCTATATAAACGATCTTGGGAAGGTAGTTAATAATAAAGTGTCAATTTTTGCGGATGATACCAAATTAGCAGCTGTAGTTAAAGATAATGATGATAATTTTAAAGTGCAGGGGGATTTAAATAAATTGTTATCCTGGGCACATAAGTGGCTAATGACTTTCAACCTTGATAAGTGCAAAGTTATTAATATGGGAAAAGATAATAGAGAATTTAACTATGAAATGGATAGGCATTGGCTGAGCTCAATAGAGGATGAAAAAGATCTAGGAGTAGTAATAGATAAGGCAGTAAGGTTTTATAAGCAGTGTATTAAAGCAAGAAATAGGAAAAATAGAGTGCTGGGTTTCATTAAGAGAAATGTCACTTACAAAAGTAAGGAGGTTATTCTTAAACTCTATAACTCTTATGTAAGGCCACATCTAGAGTACTGTATACAGGCATGGTCCCCACATTTTAGACACGATATTAACCTTCTCGAGTCAGTGCAACGGAGGGCAACAAAGATTATTCCTTCCCTGAGGCACCTTGAATATATAGATAGACTGAGGGTATTAAATATGTTCTCGTTCGAAAGGAGGTGTGTGAGAGGGTATATGATTGAGCTCTTTAAAAAATTTCTGGGATAGATAAATTGGATGTTAGCAAGTTTTTTTAGTTAGATGATGGAAATCGGACTAGAGGTCACCACTTGAAAATTAAAAAGCAAGGGTGTAGGTTGGATTTAAGAAAATATTTTTTCACCAATAGAGTGGTAGACTTCTGGAACAAATTGCCGCGGAGGGTAGTAGGTAGTCCAAATTTAAATGTATTTAAGAGTAGGTTCGATGAGTTTATGGGGAGGGAAGGTTGTGATAGTTCCTAAGTTTTGTATATATTAATATTGTTTGTATATATCTATAGCTGCATGATTTAGTTCTTGACAAGCCTTGATTGGTGATACCCTTGTTTCTGGACGCAATCCTCTGGATGTAGTTTTCCTGGGAGTTTGGGTGCCTTAAAAAATAAGGCGTTTGACTCGGATGACCTATGATGAACCCTTGTGGCTTTTGCCATCTGTTATATTATACTGTGGGGGACTTTGATTTTGTCTTCCCCTGGTGATGGTGCTTTTTGTGGGTGGGTTTTGACGGATGCGGATGACCTTTGATAGGCCCTTGTGGCTTTTGTCATCCGTGAAATTATGTTATGTTATGTTATGTTATGCTCTTAAGCAGTCTGCGGTCGCTACCTGAGTCATAAGGTCGTGGTGATCCTGCATCTGGGATCTCTACCTGATTCGAAAGTGTGTGATGATCCTGCATCTGGGATCTCTACAAGAGTTGAAAGGGTGTGGTGATCCTGCATCTAGGATCTCTACCTGAGTCGAAAGTGTATGGTGACCCTGCATCTGGGATCTCTACCTGATTCGAAAGTGTGTGATGATCCTGCATCTGGGACCTCTACATGAGTCAAAAGAGTGTGGTGATCCTGCATCTTGGATCTCTACCTGAGTCGAAAGAATGTGGTGATCCTGCATCTTAGATCTCTACATGAGTCAAAAGTGTGTGGTGATCCTGCATCTGGGAGCACTAGCTGAGTCGAAAGGATGTGGTGATCCTGCATCTAACATCTCTACCCGAGTCGAAAGTGTGTGGTAATCCTGCATCTGACATCTCTACTAGAGTCGAAAGTGCGTGGGGATCCTGCATCTGAGGTCACTACCTGTCTCGAAAGTCTGTGGTGATCTTGAATCTGGGATTTCTACCTGAGTCAAAAGGGACTGGTGATCCTGCATCTGAGATCACTACCTGAGTCGAAAGAATGAGGTGACCCTGCGTCTAATATCTCTACCTGAGTCAAAAGAATGTGGTGATCCTGCATCTGAAATCTCTACCCGAGTCAAAAGTGTGTGGTAATCCTGCATCTGGGATCTCTACCAGAGTCGCAAGTATGTGGTGATCCTGCATCTTGGATCTCTACCTGAGTCAAAAGTGGGTGGTGATCCTGCATCTGAGACCTCTACGTGGTTCGAAAGAATGTGGTGATCCTGCATCTTGGATCTATACCTGAGTCGAAATTGTGTATTGATCCTGCATCTGGGATCTCTACCTGAGTTGAAAGGGTGTGGTGATCCTGCATCTGAGATCTCTACCTGAGTTGAAAGGGTGTGGTGATCCTGCATCTGAGATCTCTACCTGAGTCCAAAGTGTTTGGTGACCCTGCATCTGGGACTTCTACCTGAGTCGGAAGGGTGTGGTGACCCCGCATCTGGGATCTCTACCTGAGTCGAAAGTGTGTGATGATCCTGCATCTGGGACCTCTACATGAGTCGAAAGAGTGTGGTAATCCTGCATCTTGGATCTCTACCTGAGTCGAGAGTGTGTGGTGATCCTGCATCTGGGATCTCTACCTGAGTCAAAAGGGTGTGGTGATCCTGCATCTGAAATCTCTACCCGAGTCAAAAGTGTGTGGTAATCCTGCATCTGGGATCTCTACCAGAGTCGCAAGTATGTGGGGATCCTGCATATGGACCTCTACATGAGCCGAAAAAATGTGGTGATCCTGCATGTTGGATCTCTACCTGATTCAAAAGTGGGTGGTGATCCTGCATGTTCGATCTCTACCTGATTCAAAAGTGGGTTGTGATCCTGCATCTGGGATCTCTACCAAGGTTGAAAGGGTGTGGTGATCCTGCATCTGAGATTTCTACATGATTCAAAAGTGTGTGGTAATCCTGCATCTGGGATCTCTACTAGGGGCCAAAGTGCGTGGGGATCCTGCATCTGAGGTCACTACCTATCTCGAAAGTCTGGGATGATCTTGAATCTGGGATTTCTACACGAGTCTAAATGGATTGGTGATCCTGCATCTGGGATCTCTACCTGAGTCGAAAGTGTGTGATGATCCTGCATCTTGGATCTCTACCTGAGTCGAAAGAATGTGGTGATCCTGCACCTGGGATCTCAACCTGAGTCGAAGGGTCTGGTAATCCTGCATCTGAGATCTCTACCCGAGTCAAAAGTGTGTGGTAATCCTGCATCTGAGGTCGCTACCTGTCTCGAAAGTCTGTGATGATCTTGAATCTATGATTTCTACCTGAGTCAAAAGGGATTGGTGATCCTGAATCTGGGATCTCTACCTCAGTCAAAAGAGTGTGGTGATCCTGCATCTTGGATCTCTACCTGAGTCGAAAGAATGTGGTAATCCTGCATCTGGGATCTCTACCAGAGTCACAAGTATGTGGGGATCCTGCATCTGGGACCTCTACATGAGCCGAAAGAATGTGGTGATCCTGCATGTTGGATCTCTACCTGATTCAAAAGTTGGTGGTGATCCTGCATCTGAGATCTCTACCTGAGTCAAAAGTGTGTGGTAATCCCGCATCTGGGATCTCTACTAGAGTCTTAAGTGCGTGGGGATCCTGCATCTGAGTTCACTACCTATCTCGAAAGTCTGTGATGATCTTGAATCTGGGATTTCTACATGAGTCGAAATGAATTGGTGATCCTGCATCTGGGATCTCTACCTGAGTCGAAAGTGTGTGATGATCCGGCATCTAGGATCTTTAATTGAGTCAAAAGAATCTGGTGATCCTGCATCTGGGATTTCTACCTGAGTCGAAAGGGTGTGGTGATCCTGCATCTGAGATTTCTACCCGAGTCAAAAGTGTGTGATAATCCTGCATCTGATGTCACTACCTTCCTCGGGAGTCTGTGATGATCTTGAATCTATGATTTCTACCTGAGTCGAAAGGGATTGGTGATCCTGCATCTGGGATCTCTACCTCAGTCGAAAGAGTGTGGTGATCCTGCATATTGGATCTCTACCTGAGTCGAAACAATGTGGTGATCCTGCATCTGGGATCTCTACCTGAGTCGAAAGGGGGGGGGGGATCCTGCATCTGAGATCTCTACTAGAGTCGAAAGTGCGTGGGGATCCTGCATCTGAGATCACTACCTGTCTCGAAAGTCTGTGATGATCTTGAATCTGAGATTTCTACCTGAGTCGAAAGGGATTGGTGATCCTGCATCTGGGATCTCTACCAGAGTCGAAAGGGTGTGGTGATCCTGCATCTAATTTTCTCTATCTGAGTCGAAACAATGTGGTGATCCGGCATCTGGGATCTCTACCTGAGTCGAAAGAGGGTGGTGATCCTGCATCTGAGATCTCTACTAGAGTCGAAAGTGCGTGGGGATCCTGCATCTGAGGTCACTACCTGTCTAGAAAGTCTGTGATGATCTTGAATCTGGGATTTCTACCTGAGTCGAAAGGGATTGGTGATCCTGCATCTGGGATCTCTACCAGAGTCGAAAGGGTGTGGTGATCCTGCATCTAATATCTCTATCTGAGTCGAAAGTGCGTGGAGATCCTGCATCTGAGGTCGCTACCTGTCTCCGAAGAGAAATACATGATTGCCACACATATGCTCACTCAGAAGCGAAACGTATTATTTATACACACATTTCCCATCTTAAGAATACACAAAATATCCCCGCACATGTACACCCTGAAGACGAACAAATGATTACTTTATTAATGTTTAATTTAAAGAGAAACACAGGTAACCACACATGTCGAGAAAACATGATATCACCCGTACATTTTTAGTCTGAAAAGAAACACAAGATTACCTCAGATATGTCCACTCTGTAGTAAAACAAAATTGCCCTACACATAACCAAACCTAAGGAAAACAATACGCTTTCTTCTTACATCTCAACTCTGAAGAGAAAAGCATGATTGCTCCACAAATATCTCCTATGAAGAGAAACAAATATTTGCCCCACAAATTTCCACTATATAGCAAAACACATGATTTCTCATCGAGTTTCCACGCTAAAGAGAAACACAGGATTATATGATTGTCCTACACATGTTCACTGTGTAGAAATTCCATATTTGTTCAAACCTGTGTACATTTTGAAGTGAAACAGATTGCCTTACAAATGTCCATTCTGAATGAAACATATGATTGGCCTACCCACATCCACTCTGAATAGAAATACATGATTGCCCAACACACGTCTACTATGCAGAGAATCACAAGAATAAGACACACAAGTCCACTCGGGATAGACACACATAGCAAAATTTCCACTACTGAGATATAAACATGAATGTTCCACTCATGTCCACTCCATAGAGAAATGGATGTTTTTTCACCCATGTTCACTCTGACAAGAAACATGATTGACTCACAAATCTCCACTTTCAATAGAAACACTACAATGTCTCACAAATAATAACTCTGAAGATATAAAGATGATTGACAAATACTTATCCACTATGAAAACAAACAAATGATTGCCCAAAATATGTCGTCTCCGATGAGATACACTTGATTGTCCCACACATTTCCACTCTGAAGAGAAACATATGATTGACTTCCCATGTCCAGTCTGAACAGAAACACAGGATTTAATTCCTTCATATATGATACTTGTAGATAAAAACTCGATTTTCCTATATATGGCCACACTGTAGAAAACAAATTTATTTTCCTACACTTGTCTACCCCTCACATGGCAGTCTGTAGAGAAAATCATAGTTGACACATCCATGTATACTCTGAAGAGGAACACATGAATGACACACGCATTTAAGCACTGCATAACAAAGCATGATTGCCTAGCACATGTCCTCATTGAAGAGAAAAGCATGACTACCAACGTATGTTCACTCTGAAGAGAAACCATTGATTTCCCTACACCAAAACACTCTAAAATAAACATCTGATTGCCACACACATGTCAAATCTTCAGAGAAATACATGAATGCCTTACCTATATCCACAATGAAGACAAACACAGTATCGCCCGACTCATGCACATTGTGAGTAGAAACACATGAATGCCAACCATATTTAAACTCAGTAGAGAAACATATGATTGTTCCACTCTTTTCGCATCTTACAAGAAACGCATGATTGCCCCACACATGTTTATTCTGAATAGAAACTCATGATTGCTTCACACTTGTTCAGTCTGAAGAGAAATGCATGATTTCCCTACACATGTCCACCAATAACAGAAAGACACGATTACCCATACATATTCAATCTGAAGAGTAAAAAATGGTTGCCCCACACATGCTCTCACATGAAGAGAAACGCATGAATGTTCCACACATGTACACTCTGAATAGAAACACCTGAAAGCTCCACACATGTCCTCTCTAAAAAAATCATGATTGCCCCACATATGTCCCCTCTAAAGAGAAACACTTTAAAACCACACACATGGACACTCTGAAGTCAACATAATTACCCCACAGATGTCAAGTCTGAAGAGAAACACATGATTGCCCGCGTCGTTTTGACTGATTAGAAACACAACATTGCCCAACATATCTTCACTCTCAAGAGATACACATGATTAACGCAAACATGTCAATTCTGTAGACAAACATTATTGTTCCATAGTTGTCGACTCTGATGAGAAACACAAGACTGCCCCAAACATATCCACTCTGTAGATAAAAGCCTGATTGGTGCAAACATGGCAACTCTCGAGAGAAACATAAATACCCCAAACATGTCCCGTTTAAGAGAAAATATGATTGCTGCACACAAGTCCACTCTATTGCGAAACACATGGTCGCCGTAAACATGTCCTCTTCGAAGAGAAACACATGATTGTCCATTAAATTTTACACTATGATGGAAAACACATGATTACCCCACTCATGCCCATGTTGTAGAGAATCCGATAATTGTTTCACACATGTCCTCTCTGATGCGAAATACATGATTTTCCGACATATGTGCAATTGCAAACACATAAATACCCCACATATGGTTGTTATACACATTTACATTCTCAAGTGAAACACATGCTTGCCAGACATGTCTACGCTCAAGAGAAATACATGATTGCCCCAGACGCACTCGACAGCATGTTCTTTCTAGGAATTTGTTCAAAGTTTCTAAGGATTTACTCCTCACCAATCTCTGCCTGGCTAATGTTGAGAATGGTTGATTAGCTACCATGACTCGTGTTGATCTGTATTTTAGTTAGTGGGTGACTTGGCGCAGGACTTTCAGTTCATGCGAAAAGATAGTGGATCTTGTATGGGACTCTGTGAATACTAGCAACATGTAAGATTTGGCTTGCTCAATATTCAACTAATGAGATCCAGCGTCAAGGTTCTCTCTCTCTCTCTCTCTCTTGGACGAGAACGGCAGGATCTATGAGTATCAAGAACTCATAAGTTGGCAGTCATACACCCTCATCTAGGGTTGTGTATTGGGATGGCATGAATTTCACATGCTTCATCCTATCTTAGCTAGATCTAGGATGTCAATGAGATCTTAAGTTTCGGGAATCTCCAAAGGTCTGAGTTGCTGAATGCGGAAGCATATTCCATGGAAGTATGATGTTGTTATTGTCAATGATAAGTTGTGATGATAATTTTCGAACCAACCAGTGGTGAACGCACTTTTGACAATATGATGCAGCTCCCCCCCCCCACCACAAATTTTATTTATTTTTATTTTTTTATATCCCGCGCTTATCTCTCGCGGACGAGGTGGCGCATGGCCAGAGGCACTTCCGCTCCACCATTCGCACACATCCGCTGCTTAACCAAGATGACCCACCTTCTACATTTTCCCATCCATCTTCAGAATCCGGCTATCCGGTTTCCCCTGAAAACTTCATTACTTGCGTTTGTGTGTCATCCTACACAGCTCGTCCTCTCCTAACCATTCGTCTCCATTTATTCATATCCCTAGCACACCCTTCTGCCCCCTGGATGTTCAGGCCCCGTCCAGCAAGGACATCTCTCGCACAATCCATCCACCCCTTTTCTCGGACACACAGGCTGTTTCCTTCCTATCATTCGAGATCTATACACTATCTTTACCAGCTTTCCATCCTTCATTCTCTCTAAGTGACCATTCCATCTCATCACCCCTTTTATCAGCTTTTTAAAGCAAATTAATTTTACATCTCTCTCGCATTCTTTCGTTTCTAACCCTGTCAATCAACCTCACACCACAAATACTTCCCAGACATTTCACTTCCATAACTTCAACCTTCCTCCTCTCGTTCGGACTCAACGCCCATGTTTCATATCCATAAAGAGCATTGTGAACTACCACTCTCTCATACAATCCTGCTCATTCACTCCACTTTCGTGAGACTTTTTATCACACCATATGCTTGCACTCTCTTTTGAATTCACTGTAATATTTCATTTTTACCCCTTCCACCAGCTGCCAGATCCAAACCCAGATACTTAAAACACTGCACTTCTTCTAGACTCCTCCCATTTAGACTCGCTTGCAGCACACTCATTCTTTCCCTGTTGCACCATATTACCTTGCTTCAGCCTTCAGTCACACTGAGCTTCCTACCGTCACACACAATCTCAAATGCATCGACCACTGCCTGTAGTTTCTCTTTTAAGTTATCCACTAGCACTGAATCATACGCAAACACAATTGTTCTAGCTCGTACATCTCTCCATTTTCATTCACTAATGCTGCACCCATACCTCTCAATCTTTCTTCCACCTCTCTCACTACGCGATCCATACTGTATACAGATTGAACAGCCAGGTTGACATCACGCATCCTTGTCTGAGTCCAGTTTTTACACTGAACCATTCACCTTCCTTTCTTCCAACCCTCACATAAGCTTTACAGTCATCATAACAGCTTTTGATAGCTCTTATTAGTGTGCATTCAATCTCAAGCATTCTCAACACTTTCCACATCCCCTTTCGGTACACTCTGCCATTCGCCTTCTCCAGATCCATAAATGCCATGTACACACTTCTATTCTTTTCCTGGTACTTCTCACATATAATTTTCGAGGTAAAGATCTGATCCACACACCTGCTCCGCTTCCTCAACTCCCCTTGTTCCTCTCCAATCAGATTTTCCGCGCACCTCCTAACTCTTTTACTCAAGACTCGTCCATATACCGTTCCATGCACACTCAAGAGACTTATACCCCTATAACTACCACATTCAGTACTTTCACCCTTTCCCTTGTATTTCGGAACAATACATGCATTCCCCCAATCTTCTGCATACACCCCTGGTACATAGATACATTAAACAACCTCACCAACCATTCTACTACCCACTCTCTCCCCGCTTTCAGCATCTCACTTGTTATCCCATCCATACCCGCTGACTGTCCACTTTTTATCCTTTTTATTGCATCTTCCACTTTTCTTCTTGCTACTTCTTTCACTTTCTCTAATTATCTATGATGTCACCCCACCTCTTCTAAGACATGACAGCTGTACTCCTCTACTATCGACAACATTTAACAAATTCTCAAAATATTCTCCTTATCTCTTCCTTACCTCTTCATCTGTACTGATTATTTCATCCCTTCTCTCCTTTACTCTAATTTCTATCGCCTCTTTCTTCTTTATCAAACAATTTACTTCCTTCTAAAATTGCTTTTTACTCTCTCTAAAGCACTCAGACACTCTTTAACCCGACCTATCATTTGCTTCTCTCTTCAGTTCAGCCACTCGATTTTTCACCTCTTGTCGTTTCCTACTATAATTTTACTTGTTTTTTGCGCTTTTGTTTTGTCTATACCTAAATAACAGTTCACGTTTCTCTTTCCCTAACTCTGTCACTTCAGCATTCAACCATTCGCTACCCTTCCTATCTCTCCCTTCTCCAAGCACCCTAATTCCACATGTTTTCCTGGCAGCTTTTTCTATGCTCTCACGCATCACCTTCCACTCATCTTCCACACCCAAACCCCTCAGACTCTCTTATCACTTCCCACTACCTTGCAACCAATTCTTTGTATTCTTCCTTGCACCTCGCTTCTTTCAGCTTCTTCACACTTACCACCTCGAGTGACACTGAGAAGGACTTGGGTGTTACTATTACTAGTGACCTCAAGTTCTCGAAACAGTGCATTGAGGCGGAGAAAAAGGCCTAAAGGATGCTAGGCTATATTAAGCGCCAGTTTGGTTATCGGAACCAGGAGATTGTACTGTGCCTGTACAACTCACTTGTCCGGCCGCACCTGGAGTATGCCGTACAATTTTGGAGTCCTTCATTGCGAAAGGACATCGCGAGATTGGAACGCGTACAAGCCAGGGCAACCAAGCTGATTCCCTCTATCCGACATAAAAGTTATGAGGATAGACTAAGGGAATTAGATCTGTTCTCACTGGAAACCCGTAGACTGCGTGGTCAGCTCATCGAAGTTTTCAAAATACTTCGAGGGTTCGACAATGTTGACTACCGGGATATTTTCACACTGAGTGAGAACAGAACGCGCAATCACGGCTTCAAACTTGAACTGAAGCGTTACAACCGCAATCTGTGTGGAAATTTTTTCACCTACAGTATCTGCGGTAAGTGGAACGCACTTCCAGTGGAAGTTGTCAACAGTGAATCTGTTGACCAGTTCAAGTCAAGACTAGACAAGGTCTTGAAAAGTGGCCGTTTAGGGACGCAAAACAATTGAGCAGCCTTGTGCCCGCTCGATTGCAAGTCCAATGGTACCCTCTTTGAATGGACCGTAAGGTCTCCTAGGGTACCTTCTTTCCTTGTTGTTACTCCTTGTTGTTATTTGGCAAACTCCTTCGTTTGTCAACCCATTCATTTTATACTCTTACTTCTGTTATCACCAGGTGATGGTCGGATAAGTCTCCCACCATCTCCCTCTTTACATCTTTATCCAAAAGTCTCTTTACTTTCTCTTTTCCTATCAGAACAGGGTCTAATTTTTTTTTTTTTAATTTTATGGAGCCCATCTGGCAACGACCCACTTGGGCATAAGTCGCCGAAAAACACGACAGCCTAGAACTAGGCTACTTTAAAGTAAAAATATGAAAACATAACAATGATATAAATTGGAAAAACTAAACAATCGAAGCAATCTCCGGCAGCGGGGGGAGGTCCCCCTCACCCCGGTGCAGGAGAATGCAACCCACAAACAAAACAATAACAAAAAAAGGAACCTTAAATAAAGGGGAGAAGGCCGGCCTCCCCCCAAAAGTCAATAAGTCCACCAGTCATGGTGCACGCACTCGTCCCGAGTACAAGGGACAGGCGGTAGCGACCCCGCCCATCCCGGTACCGAGACAGGTATCGTGCGCGAAGATCACCCAGACTGGGACATTCGACAAGAATGTGGCGAACAGTCTGACGGACGACGCAGTCGTTGCAATAGGGCGCATGCGAGCGCTACATCAAGTAGCGATGCGTCACACGAGTGTGTCCGATTCGAAGACGACAGAAAGCAACCTGAAGCCGCCGCGACATTGGGGGATAGGTCCATGGGAACAGTCGCGGTGCAATGGCACGCAACTTTAAGTTCCTTTCAACCGTCTCCCATCTTCTTTGCCAAGCAGTCCGAAGAGCTGCCCGTATTCCTGCCATGTAGTCGGTGTGAGGAAGAGCGAAACGCTGGTCCGGTCGCGGAGTCCTCGCAGACTCTTTGGCGCCCTCATCGGCGCGCTCATTCCCCGCAATTCCTACATGTCCAGGAACCCAGCAGAAGATAATCTCGACATCTGCCCGGCTCGCCAAAACCGTGGCGTCACGGATATCGCGAACCAGGGGATGCGGAGATTCCAATGCCCCGAGAGCACTCAGGGCGCTTTGTGAGTCGCTATAGATCACAATCCGGTCTCCGAACCGGGCACGTCGCGTAATCTCTCGTACCGAGTGGTGTATTGCCACCAGCTCGGCCGTGAAGACAGACGCAGCGCCTGGTAGAGCCCCGCTGACTTCAAACAGAGGGAATACGGCGTGGAAGCCGACCCCCTCTTGGGACTTGGAGCCATCCGTATACACTGGCACGGTTCCAGCGTGACACGATGTGTGCTCCAAAAAGGTCGAACGCAATACTCCCGGCGCAGTACAAGCTTTGGGAGCAGAGGCGTGGCGACAAATAGCCAAATGTGGTAGCCTCCAGGGTGCCGTCCTGGGCAAAACCAGGGGCGCCACCGGCCCGAGACCGATATCTACCTCTCGAAGGAGTTTCCTGGCCCTAAACCCAAAAGGCTCAGGGTATGACTGGCGTCTCTCGACGGCATAGGCACCATCGAGATCAGCTGTGGATGCAGTGAGAGCTGTTGGCGACTGAGGGAGGCGCCGGGCTCGCGCCTACAGTCGAGTGATACACTGCACGCGGTGCAGAGCAAGTGGCATCTCCCCAGCATCAAACAACAATCTCTCAATGGAAGAAGTGCGGAAGGCACCGGTCGCAAGGCGAAGGCCGGTGTGGTTGATCGAATCCACCTTCCGCAATAAACGCTCGACTGCGGATGCATAAAACTCGCATCCGTAGTCGAGCTTCGAACGAACAAAGGATCGATAAAAAAGTAAGGCAGTAGCCCTATCAGCGCCCCAAGCGCTAAACGTCACGGAACGGAGAATGTCCATGGCGCGGGTACAAGAGACCCTAAGGCTGTGAATATGAGCCTCCCAGGTGAGGCGTCGGTCGAATACAAGACCAAGGAAACGGTGCGACTCAACCACATCCAGACGCACCCCTTTAAGAAACAAATCTGGGTCGGGGTGAAGCCGTGGATGGCGAAAGAAGTGCACCACCTTAGTCTTGGCCAAAGAAAACCGAAACCTGTGCGCTTCGGCATAGCGAGAGACGCGGTTCAAGGCCTGTTGGAGTCGACGCTCCAGAGTTGGCATCTGGGCCGCGCCAAAAGAGATCGAAAGGTCGTCCACGTAGAGCGTAGCGAGAACATCTTCCGGCACCACCGAGGTGATACCGTTGATGCTCAGGGCAAAGAGTGTGACACTGAGGACACTTCCCTGCGGGAAACACTCTTCCTGCTCCTTTGGGCCGGAGAGGGCTCCCCCCACCCGTACGCGGAATCGACGATCTCGCCAAAATTCAGATATAAAAATTGGGAGGCGTCCCCTCGCCCCCATCGTGTGGAGAGTCTCCATGATACCGTATCGCCATGCGGTATCATAGGCCTTCTCCAGATCTAAAAACACCGTGGCGTAGTGCTGTCTACGAAGGAAAGCCTCGCAGACGGCATTTTCCAGTCGGAGCAGAGCATCCGACGTGGAGTGGAACTTGCGGAAGTCGCACTGTGCGGAAGATAGATGGCCTCCGCTGTCCAGGAAAAAGGCTAATCTAACATTTACCAATTTCTCCATTAACTTGCACACGCAAGAGGTTAGAGAGATTGGTCGGAAACCGGTCGGAGTAGAGTGATCTCTCCCCGGTTTGCGAAAGGCAAGCACAGTAGCGATTCGCCAAGAGTCTGGGAGAAAACCTTCCACCCAGATCCTGTTGAACAAATCTAACAGAAAGGCCATGCCTCGCTCACCTAGGTGTCGAAGCATGGCGTACGGGAACGTCCGGACCATGGGCGGTGTTCGCGCACGAAGCGAGAGCGGAACGCAACTCGCTTACAGTAAACTTGTAGTTGAAGGGTTCTCCGCCTCTGGAGTAAAGTCCAGCCGGCGGCCTTCCGCGACATCACGACGTGCATTGAATGCTGGCGGAGCAGCATCACGGCTAGAGAATGCAGAGAAAGCGGTCACTAAGGATTCCGCCACGGACGCGGGGTCCGAGATTGCGGTCCCATTCTCCTGGAGAACGGGAGGGGGGTCCTGCGAGAACTTGCCCCGAATCCTTTTGACTCGCTTCCACACCTCAGCTAAAGGATTCTTCCCGTTAAGTGAAGACACATATTCCCACCAAGAAGAGCGGCGGGCGTGCTTCGAAATATACCGCAACCTAGCCCTAGCCCGACGAAATTCAGCGACAGTGAAATTTTTCGGGCGGCGCTTATAGCGCATGTAGGCATAACGCTTCTGTTTGAGGGCCATCTCACACTCAGCCGACCACCATTGGAGTGGTCGGCGTGCAAAACGGCCAGACGTCCTAGGAATAGTAGTCAGGCCCACGGCGATGAGGTTGCCGGAGAAGAACTCAACGGCCTCATCTACCGACCTAAACTCCTCGACTGAGATAGAGAATTCAGTCATTTCCTGAAATGCAGGCCACCGCGCCCGCGCCAAGCACCACCGAGGTGGTCTCTCAGGCGGCAGTTACCCTGAAAATGATATTTGAATGGGAAAGTGATCACTACCATGGAGGTCATCGACCACCCCCCAATCAAAATCAGGCTGTGCATCCGAAGAGCACAAAGATAGGTCAAGGCAAGAAAATGAAGCGGTTCTCGGACAGTGATGCGTAAACTCATCCACGTTTAGGACACCCATCTCAAGCTCTTCGATCAGATCGGCAAGGACTTGTCCCCTGGGATTTATGGAGTAATCTTCCCAGAGAGGATGCCTGCCGTTCAGATCTCCAAGCAAGAGATAGGGCCTCGGCAACCGTGCCACGACGCGGCGGAAGTCCCCCGCGTCGAAGTCAGCTGACGGTGGAATGTACGCAGAAATGATAGTATACCTCCTATCCAGGTGCAGCTGCACAGCCACTGCCTGAAAGGAGGTATCTAAAGAGAAAGGAAGAACGGAGACATGATGCCGGGTGTAAACCGCGCATCCCCCAGCTCGGCCATCCCTTGTACCCCGGGAGGGCGGGCAGGGGGCACGCGCCTAGCATGGTCTCCTGCAAAAAGAAAGCTAACGGGGAGCGGGACAAGACGAGCCTCCGCAGCTCCTTCCAGTTGGCCCGGAGTCCACGGCAATTCCATTGAAGAAATATGCCCTCCAGGCCTAGCTCAGAGGAGACGCGGGGGCCCTCCTCGAACTGAAGACCCTCACAGGAATGGCCGTACGCTTCCCGGGGGTAGAACCCCGGGCACTGTTGGCCGGACAAAGCGCTGGAGGCGCTGTCGCCTTCGAGGACTTATTGGGGGAGGTTGGGCTCGCCATGCGAGTCTTTTCCTCCCTCCGCCTCAAAACCTTAGGCGGGCGCTGCGGCTTCGGAGGCGGGGGGGCCCTCTTTTCGAGGAACCACCGTCTCCGAGCCACTCGCTCCACCTCGGGGCGTGGGCGAAGGAGCCGAAGCTCCTTTGTATCTGTACTTCTTTCGGGGGACAGCTTTAGAAACCCCTGAAGATGGCCTAGCGACCATCTTCAGGGGTGTTGCCTCCTGTGAGTCTAACGACTCGGTGGAGGCGCGTGGCCGTTTCGCCTTGCGGGAAACGGTCACGCTGGGGGAAGAGGGGGGAGCCCTGGTTTCAGCCGGGGCTGGGTATAAACCCTTTTTGCTGCCAGCTTTACCAGGGGAGCGCTTGGGTTGGGTAGAGCCCGCAGAAAGGCTCCGAATGGGCGCGGAAACAACCGTGCTCGTTGGCCTGGATGGGCCAGGAGCAGAGGGTGCCTTTCTAACTACTGAGGCATATGACGTCCCAGGCAGAGCTGGGCGCGCCAGGACCAAGTCCTTAGCCTCGCGGAATGAGAGTATATCCTGGGCCTGAACGGCCAGGATTTCTTTCTCCAGGAGATATGCACCACATTGCTTCGAAGAAGCAGGGTGCGGCTCTCCGCAATTGACACACTTGGCTACACACGATTTGGACTTATCGTGTGCGACCTTGGAGCAATTTACATAGACTTCGGGTGACCCCGACTTTGCACGTCTACATGAGCGATTCGTATGGCCGAAGCGGTGACAGTAATATCACCGCCGCGGCAGTGGCACAAATGCCTTCACGCGGTAGCGGTTCCAACCGGCACGCACCGACTCAGGGAGCTTGTCACAGTCGAACGTGACGAAGAGTGTAGGGGTGGGTCTCGAAGCCCCTCACTGTTTTCTCATCACACGTTCGACCTTGACCGCCCCATGGTCGGCCAGCTCTAGGGTGATGTCCTCAATGGAGTAGTCAACGAGTTCCCTCGCATAAACTACTCCTTTCACAAAGTTCATGGTAGAGTGCGGCGTCACACTCACCTGGGTGCCATGAAGTGTCCGAAGAGCACTTATCTTGGTCGCCTCAGCTGGATTCGCCGCATTCGTCAGAAGGCTGCCGTCCGAGAAACGGGTCACCTTCGGCTCTCTACCAATTGCACTAGCTAATCCTCTCCTCTGATGGATCATGTTGCCCTTGGACAACATGGTGCCATCAGTGGATCGAATAACGAGGAAGCGTTTGAAGCCAGCGGGCTCGAAAACGCCAGGTAACCTCTGAATGAGGGGCCCCGATGTCATCGAGGCTCCGCCCTGTGCACTCTTGGTGTTAGTCTTGTTCCAGGGGCTTCGCACACAAGGGGGTGAAGGGGCCGGATGTGCCGATCTTGGCTTGGTCGCCTACCAAAGTGGTAGCAGACCCATCCGTCCCCGCAGCCCCCGCGGATGGAGAGGAGCCCCGAGTCTTTTTCGTCTTTTTAGTCTTTTTCTTTTTTGGAGAGGAGGGCGGGGAATGAACCCGCTTCTCACCTCCGCCGGCAGAAGCCCCCAGGCCAGATGGACGGGCCACAGCCAGGTCCCTCTCCGAAATGGAGAAAGTCCTGGTTGTCGTAGGGGCACCTGTCGGAGGAGATCCCTCCCCTCCTTTTACTGCCTCGGAGCCCTCAGCCATTTGAGGAGGACCTTGCATAGGGGCAGATTCGGGTTCGGTGCTTGGCGCCGAGCCCGAATTCCCCCCCATGGAAGGCCCTACCGTCTGAGGCTGGGTCTCCTCAAGGACCATGTCTATCACAGGAGGGGCCTCCAGTTGGCCATCCCCTCCCAGGACATCGCAGGTCCCCTTGGCAGTGTCGCCAGTCTTGTGTGGGGAGGCACAGGCCTTGACCCCGGCAAGGTTTAAAATTCTTGCCAGCAGGTCTTTTGAGGGAAGCGACCGAAGGGGCCTGGCTTCCCCCTCCCCCATAAGGGGGTTTGACCTACCGAGCCGCTTCGATGGGGAGTGGCTGGCTAAGGGCTGCCTGCTGGCTTTCTTGGCAGTCCCCTTGGAAAGAAAAGAGGGGACTGCCGCTTGGAAAAGGGAGGTGCCCGAAAGGTTCTCCAGAGAAGGAGGTGAGGGGGAATCCCCTGCACCCGTAGACGAAGGAGAGGAGTAAGCCTCCTCTCTGGTTAGAGAAATATGGAGGGTCCCCTGTGCAAGCACAGGGGGGGGGGTACCTCCATTTTTTTTGCTGGAGCTGCCCGAGGGTGGCTCCGTTGATGTTTCAGGGAAAGTTGGGGGTTGAGTTTTTTTTTTTTGGTCTTCATCATTGGGCATGGTGACCCTTTTTTTAACACAGGATGCAATAGCGCACACCTCTCGTAGTAGCCCGCACTGCGAGAGGTGCTTACAAGCCCGGCAGAGCCAGGCCCCGCCATTTGGGACCACCCCTTGCGCCTGGTGGCCTGGCAGTCCATCGCCATGGCGGCTCCACCTTGAACACGGCGTAAAATATATAGATTGTGAAGAGGAGAGGAAAAGGGATGTGAGGAAGGTATGGGTGGGGATGAAGCAGGTTGTTAAAAACCAGCCACCCCAGACCGGAGCTCAGGGGTTAGGGAACATTGTCCCCCACCCCCTCAGCCCCGATGCGGGACGGTTGGCTGAAAGGAAGGTCAGCATCTACCCTGTGAAATTAGAGACTGACCAGAGAAAGTTGTGGGAGAGGTTGTGTGAAAAGAGAGGAAACAAGTGTTTTGAAGGAAGGAAGAGAGGCTAAGCTGGGGCCGGACGGAGCGCTGGATCCCGTCAGCACGGCGGCCAGGATGGCAAATGTCAGCGCCCCTTACGGGGAGAACAGGGTCTAAAATGCTTCTTTGATCCTCAATCACCCTTTCTTCCACTTACCTACTCATTTTTTCCCAAGTATACTTCTTGTGCTCTTTATTTTTAAAGTGAAATTGCTAAGTCTGTACTGAATATTTTCAAGCATCATTCCTAGAGAACACGTATTCTACGCTGATGCTTAGGATGATTTTCAGGGAAGTAAACAATATGCGATAAGGTATTGAATGTCATTTTCAGAAACTAAAACTATATGTGATATAGTATTAACTGCATTTTTCAGAAACGAAAACAATATTTGATACATTATTGATTGTAATTGTCAGAAACAAAAACAATATGTAATTTAGTATTGACTATAATTTTCAGAAACGATAACAATGTGATACAGTAATTAATAATTTTCAGAAACTAAAACTATATGTGATATAGTATTGACTAATTTTCAGAAACGATAACAATAGGTGATACAGAATTTATCGTAATTTTCACAAACTAAAACTATATTTGATACAGTATTGACCGTAATTTTTAGAAACAAAAACTGTGATACAGTATTGATTGTAATCTTCCGAAACGAAAACAATATGTGAGTCCGTATCGGCTGTAATTTTCAGAAATGAAAACAATATGTGATTCAGTATTGACTGTAATTGTCAGAAACGAAAACAATATATGATACAGTGTTGAATGTAATTTTCAGAAACAAAAACAATACTTTCATATAGCGAGAGGATGGGCTTGAATCGTCTTCATTAATTCTGACTCTCTTTAATTTCGTGTCTGAATTCCTAAAACACACCATGAAATGCTCCCCGCAGCACGAGGGAATGGGATTAACTTCACTCACTCTTTTCTCTTTGTATTTCTCTATTGACTGAGTGCAAACTACATGACTATGTTGCGTCCTAATTTTGACAAAGTTGATGGAACTAAGCCTTTTCATAGCCTACTAATGCCTTTCTTATTTAATAATTCACTGTAACCATTGATTAATACCCTGTAAATGGTCCTATGTAAATATATATTTCATAAGCCGTTTATATGTACATTTTTTTAACTATTTACACAGATGTAAGATCGACGCTATCAACGCCATTAAAAACTAATCTTCCATTGCCCCTTTTCCATGCCCTATTAAGCACAGTGCGAGACAACTTGTTTTGCATGCCATTAGCACTACATTTATGTAGATGATGTTGTCTGTACCTTATAATAACAGTTCATAAACCGAGCCTATTCCCTGGTTCTTCCCCAGGCAAAGGTTACTAAAGATCCTATAAAAAAAACTTCATTTACATCCTACCATACACATGTTAATCTACCAGTTAACTTGTTCCTATATATTCGATCTCATAATCTTTTCTCGGCTGTCCAACTCTTCCCATAGCTGCATACTCGAACAAGTCTCCACCATATTATTTTTATCCATTCTTTTTAAATGTCCACCACCTCTAAACATTCTCGGTTATAACATCATTCACGCGTTTCCTCACGCCATATATAGGTCTTATTTATCCCCCCGGGCCCACACTCTAGTTACCCTCGTAACACCCAATATCCCTCTCAAATTTGCCCGTGTAAACCGATCTAAGTCGCCATCTTTTCTGCTTTTTCTGTTTCTGACGACCTTGATAAGAAATTAACGTCCAGTATGCAATTATGTCACTGAGAATTTCCTATTGTTCAAAATTTTCTCATTGGTGTCTGTCTCATCCTTACCTATATCATTCAAAATCCCTAGGACACTTAACAATGTACATGCTCATGGAGCACCCCATGCTCTCTAATATCGCACTCCACCCCATTCCATCCCAAGAACAATAAAATTACTCTTTTCCTGCTTTATTTTTTACCCCCTTTCACACGAATACCCTGGCAAATTCTCCCATCGACATTTCAAAACCATTCTCACTATCAGCCTTTAACACCAGTTCATCAGCAATCACCAACATAGAGTACTCATCCCTCACTCTTTCCAAGTAATCTTACCCCATGTCAATCCTTAAATATTCTCATACTTCATAAGCACGGTATTCATATAAATATTAAAGAACCATGACGCCATCACTGTTGTGGTATGACATTACATTATATCAATACCATATTATATCTATGGGGGAAGGGACTAATAACTTAAAGGCAAACCGACAAGGGGAGGGGAGGAAGAAACGTAACGAGTTCGATACGCGGAGCAGCGAGAAAGAGTGCAAAACGAGGTCAGGTAAAATTTGGGCAATGGCAAAGCTCAAGGTTATTTAAAGAGACATTACAAAAATATAATTTCATTAACATAAAATAAGAGAATCAATGGGCAAAACCAAATTGGGAAATGAGGGGAAAATTGCAGAGTTATGCATCTGAAGTTAGAAATTAATGCGTTACAGGAGACTATTCTAAATGGGGAGGATTAACTCAAATGGGTTGCTGAAGAGGGCGAGGGATCTCGGATGAGACGTCAAGGTAAGGCTTCACGGATGTCTTCTGCAGGCAATAAACGTGATGGCGAGGGAGCTCGGAGCTTATGAGCGGGAAGATGACGTGATGACGGTTCTCCAAGGGGGGGGGGTAACGTCTGGTCCAGGGGAGAGTATTTTGGCCACCCGAAAACCAGGAAGAAACGAAGAGAGCTTCGACAGGAGTTGACGAGTAGAGTCGCAAAAATCGCTCAGTGGCGATCGTCAAATGGAATTACCTCACTGGCTGGGCTAATTCCAACACACGAAATGTTCAGCCGTCACTTTGCTTTGTTGTTAGCACCTGACTTGTAACTAGGAGAATGCTTCTTGGTCATGGCGGGACTCCTCAACTCTGTCTCCCACCTGGAAGACGAGCCCTATATATCCGAGGCTTCCCCCGCAGGGGTGGCGGAAACAGCACTACTCTCGAATGGCCTCAAATATTCACGTCAAGGCGATTCTAGCCCGCGAAAAGGTGGTCCGAGGTGGACGCAGTTTGGGGCTACCGCTTGTCGATGGGGAGGGGACGCTTACCAATTTAAGCCTAACCAAATTCTAGAACCTTCTCCAGCGCATGGACGTCACTTCCGTGCTGGAAAAGAAATTCCACGGGGAATTCCCCCACACATCTCCCATCCGAAAAATTATGCTTTACAGAGCAGTTGCGTAGAAAAGGATCATCCCACCCGTCGCACTAGAATTATCAAGGGTCTAGGGTAATTTTGACCTGCTACGACAGGTGTACACAGAAAAAAACGTGAATCTGAGCTCAGCGGGGAATTTACGGACATAAGCCTTAAACGGGCTAAGTCTGGAGACAATTTAACCAGCACAATTTTAAACTAAAAAAATCACAGGAGAACATTGGCGACATTTCAGTGAAACCCCCCAAAAATGATGCAATTAAATGGAGGCATGAATATAGACCAATGACTAAACAACTTTGCGGACCACCCCCCCAAAAAATCATAATTAAGAACATTAATGAGATAATATATACATAAGGGATTATAATATCGGCAAACTTTTGCCAAAGATTTAACCTCTAGGTTATAGGATAAATACCATATTTACAGTTATTTAATTTAGTGGCTCGTCGGCTTCTTCTGCCACCGGGTTACGACTCAAATTGTCTGCAACACAGATGTCACTGCCGCGGACATACAATATTTCAAACTGATATTGTTGGAGTATCAGCAACCACCTCATGATGCGCCCATTCTGACTTTTTGTATTTATCAAAAACGACAAGGGGCGGTCGTCTGTTTCCACTACAAAAGGCTTTCATATTAAGTACATACTGAACTTGATAACCCCCAGACTATTGCCAAGGCCTCCCGTTCTATTACTGAATAATTTCGCTCGCGTAGTAAAAGCTTTCTACTCGCGTAAGCCACCGGGTGGCTGTCTTCGTTATCAGCATATTGAAGGAGGACACATCCAATCCCTTCATCACTGGCATCGGTCCTAATGCCGAAAGGCTTAGTCGGGTTCGGGAGCAACAGAATGGGAGCGGAAGTTAGCTGGTTCTTTAGCTAATGGAACCTGCTGGAGGTTTCGGGGTCCCACGAGAGGGGATCCGGGGATTTTTTTTTTGAAGCAGGGCAGTTATCGGTGCGGCGGTGACGCGAAGTTGGGAATGAAGTGGCGGTAAAATGAGACCGATCCTATAAATGACCTCAACTGTTTCTTCGTGCGGGGGAGGGGCATCTCAACGATGGCTCGGAATTTTTCTTCCTGGGGGCTTATCTGATTTTTACCGATCTTGAATCCCAGATACATAATCGTATCATTAGCGAAGTGGCACTTAGTAGGCCCAAGGGTGAGCCCGTGTTCACGAAGCTTATTGAGTAGGGCGCGGGGAGCGATCAGGTACTGGTCCCACGTAGCGGTCGCTACATACAGGTTGTCAAAATAAAAAGAGACGTGGGGCAGCCCGTCCACGATTCTTCGCATCATTCTGTTATAATTGCTGCATGCACTGACTAGCCCAAAGGGGAGTCGTTTGAACTGCATGAGGCCCTTATATGTGGGAAAGGAGGTATACATGCGGGCATTTGGATGAAGGGGAATTTGGTAGTACGCCTTACAGAGGTCTAATTCGTAAATAAAGTTCATTTCCTCAAAAAAATGGAGATTTTCATCTATGAGGGCAATGGGTTCTGCGTCGAACACCGTTACCGAATTCAGCTTGCCAAAATCGACACACATACGGAAAGTGTGGTTGGGTTTGCGAACCATAACAATGGGAGAGTAATAATCGGACGCCGAGGGCTCTATTATATCTAACGCTACCAGATTATCCACCTTTTCGCTGAAAGCTTTCCTAAGGTGGATGGGGAGGGGATATGGCTTGGAGCGGACGGCTTCTTGGGTAATGAGGACAATGTCGTGCTCAAATTGATTAGAGCAGCCTGGGGTGTTAGAAATGGCATCGTTGAATCCGCTTAGAAACTGCTGCAGCTGACTCTTGGAGTAGGGAGCTAGCCGGGGCAGACGTCGAGTGCGGTCGCCTAAGATGGATTTAGAAATTCAGGTAGTGACAGAAGGGGATTTTAATTATCTGACTCAATACAAACTACTTGGACGACGTTGAGGAGGCCAGCGGGATATGCTGCTTCCAACGGGGATTCTTCGTCTGGGGCTACAAAGTTGTGGGTACCTGTGCGCCGGTGGTACCTTTTTAACATATTCACGTGGAAAACCTTCGCTCCCGCCGGAGTACGGATGAGGTAATCCACGGGTCCTCTAGCCTCGAGGACGGGTTAGGGTCCCTTCCACTGGCTAAGGAGTGTCGTAGTATGACATTATATTACATCAATACTATATTATATCTATGTGGAAGGGACCAATAACTCAAAGGCGAACCGACAAAGAGACGGAACACCACGAGTTTAGGCGGGCTGAATAACGAGAAAGAGTGCAACGAGGTCAGGTAAATTATGGGCAATGGCAAAGCTAAAGGTTATTTAAAGAGGCATGTACAAAAATATAATTTTATTTACATGAAAATAATGAGAGGATTGATGGGCAAAATCACACCAGATGAATTAATAGGCAAAATTACACCGGTAAACGAGGAAGGGGGGAGGGGGGGGATTGTAGTTATGAATCAGCCTATGAAGTTAAAATTTAAGGTATTACAGGAGGAGACTATTCAAATAGGAGGAATTAACTCAAATCGGTTACTGACGGGGGAGAGGGGTTGGCTTACGGAGGATGCCGGGTAAGATGTCAGGGTAAGGCTTCACGGATGTCTTCTGCACGTGAGGCGAGGCCGCTCGAAGCTTCTGAGCGGGATGTTAAAGTGAAGACGGTTCTCCAAAAAAGGGGGGTGGGCGGTAACGTCCGGTCCAGGGGAGAGTATTTTGGCTACCCAAAAATGAGGGGCGAACGAGGAGGGCTTCGACAGGAGTTAATGAGTGAAATAAAAAAAATCGCTCAGTAGCGATAGTTAAATGGAATTACCCCACTGGCTGGGGCTAATTCCAATACACGAATAGTCCAGCCGTCACTTTGCTTTGTTGTTGGCACTTGACTTGGAACTAGGGCAATCTTCTTGGGTCTGGGTGAAACTTCTCAACTCTGTGTCTGTCTCATGGGAAACGAGCACTATATATGCCTGAGGCTCTACCCACGGGGGGGGGAGGGGGGAAACAGCTCTACTTTCGAATGGACTCGAATATTCTTCCCAAGGATATTCTAACCCGTGTAAAGGTGAATCGTGGTGGACCCGGTTCGAGGCTACCGCTTGTGGAAAGGGGGTTTAGGCTTACCAATTTAAGCCTAACAGAACCTTCTACAGCGCATAAAAGTTCCGTGCTGTACAAGAAATTCCACGTGGAATTCCCTCACAAGGAGTTTGTTGCTTTCCATGGGAAGTAGTAACAGCACCTCCGCGCCAGGCTTTAATTTTCGTTCTCGTGACTTAAGGTCAAAGTAGGTCTTATACCTCTCTAAATTAACGTCCGCGTTCTTATAGGCTAGATCAGCCCACTCTTCTAACCTTTTTCTCAAATCCAGGAGATAAGAGTAGGTGGTCTGTATTTCCTCGTCCAGTTGGGGATTAGTAAAGAGTTCGTTCAGGATGCTGAGAGGGCCGGCAACGTTCCGTCCGTACAAGAGCTCGAAAGTAGTGAATCCAAGGGTTCTATGAGGGATCTCTCTGCAAGCGAAAAGAGCAACCGGCAAGTATCAGTGCCATTCTCGTGGCTGGTCAATGCAGTCTTTTGAGGACTGATTTGAGGGTCCCGTTTAATTTCTCGCACATACCGTTTTCAGCCGGATGGTAAGGGGTGGTAAACAAAGGTTTTACCATCAGAAGCTTGCCTACATATTCCATGAGTTGGAAAGTAAACTGTCTCCCTAGATCTGACAGTAAATCCTTGGGGATTCCTACGCGCGAGAATATGGAGATCAGTGCTTCGGCGCACGTGATACTATCAATCTTATTGAGGGGGACTTCTTCTCGGAAACGGGTAGCGAATTCTACCAAGGGGAGGACATAGCAATGTCCTTCGCTTGAAGGGGGGTGAATAGGGCCAATCAGGTCGAGGGCTACTCGGGAGAAGGGCTGGGTGATAATGGGGCCTCTCTGAAGGGGGGCTGGCTTAACCCACTTTTTTGCGGACGTCTTTTGGCGATAACACATGACCGACAATATTCGGCGATATCTCTTGCTGCACCTGGCCAAAAGAAATACTTGAAGCCTCGTTGCACGGTCTTATTATGGCTAAAATGGCCTGCGAATAAACTGTCATGGAAGAGCTTCAATACTTGCGGGACGTATTCACGGGGAACACACAAGACATGTGTTTCTTGGTCTGTGACTTCCGAGCAGGCACGGTACAATAAGTCCTTCTTCACGAGATCCGACACTCGTTTGTTACTTCGGGTGGACTCACGTTCGAGGGTTTTAGTTTTCTCCAAAAGGATGAGGAGAGTTGCGCACTTCTTCTGGGCGCGGGAAAACTTGTCGCTCTGGAAAGCTTGGAATTCCGGTTCGATAGGGGTTTCCAGGGCTGCCTGTGTAGGGGTAATTACGGACTGGGCCACGGTTGGTCGTGGATTACGGGGCTCTGACCGATCAAAACGGAGCAGAACTTGATTGGGGCCGCTACCACTTCGACCCAACCGGACATATAGTCACACTCGATGTGACAATGAGTTACCGGTAAACGACTGGCCCGGCCGAGGTAGTCGTGGACCACCGCAAACTTCTTGTGGTCGGGGCCAACAGGGGGAGTAGGTCCCCAGACACTACGATACAGGTGCACCCGGTGTCACGGACGAGGGTGGATACTCGGCAACCGTTCGCGGTTCCGTTCTCGAATTTCAATCCGCCAGGGTTGTTCTCATTAAAGAGGAAGTTAACCTGATGGTCCGGAACTTTGGCGGGCAAGGGAGGATCGGGGTTCTCTTGAGGCGACGGAGGAGGGGCAGGGGTGGCCCAGATTTGGTGCACTTGGTGGGACTGAGAGTTTGCAAATCGGGAGTTTTGAGGACAGTTCGTGCGGTAATGGCCGGGAACTCCGCAGTTGTAGCAGATGATCGGGTTCTTTTGGAACGGCACAACCGGGGGAGAAGAAAGGTTGTGCTTAACGTCTCGGTGTTCATATAGATGGAAGTTTCTTGGCTTTAAGGGACTAGGAACTTTGGTAAATTTTGGAACCAATTTAGGAGAGGCCTTAGGACCATAAAATTTAGTTTTGAGGGGCGATTGGGGAGCGATTGGGGAGCCTTTTTAACATCCTTAGGGTATAAATTGTGACTGCTCGCGTAGACATTGGCCTCTTCCAAGCACTCCTTGAAAGTGGCGCAACGTTTCTCCTTAATAAAGGCGCGAATTTCGGGAGCTACGGCAGCTAAAAAAGCTGATCCCTAAGGAAGAAGCCCAGAAGGGACTTGTAGACCTGGGAAATCTTGCACGCATCCAGCCAACACTGTTTGACCAGGGCGGATCTTTTCCTGGCGGAATCGGGAGCGGTAGAATTCGCAATTCATATGAACAGCGGCTAACAATTCGGACTTTAACTTTGAATAGTCCAAAGTTGCTTCCGGGGGAAGGGGTACGAAGATATCCTTTAACTGGACATTTAGGAGGGGAAGTAAGCGAGCGACGCCATCATTTTCGAGATTCAATCTATTAATCTGAAAGATTCTCTCAAAATGGGTAAAAAATGAACCAAAGTCCTCTCCATCATTAAAAGCAGGTAGGTTGACTGAAGAAGTTTGGAAAATTTCAGCCCGGGAACCGATGAACTGAGAATCCATTTGATTTCGGCTCATTTCCAGCTCATGCTGCCTAATTTGTTCACGTTCTTCCATCTCCATTTTGTACTTCTCCATCTCCATTTTGTTCTTCTCCATCTCCATCTTCAGTTTGTTCTTAATCTCCGTTTTTCTTAGTTCTTCTTCCATCTCCATTTTCAGTTTGTTCTCCTCCATCTCCATTTTGTTCTTCTCCATCTCCATTTTGTTCTTCTCCATCTCCATTTCCCTTCGCTCTGCCCGTTCGTTCCTCTCTTCTTTCTGTACGTAATTTAGCAGTCTTTGCCTGAAAGACCTAACATTTCACCCTGACTCTTGAATTTTTCGAAGGATGACATTGTTACGCAGTTAACTGAGGGAACACTGACACGCGAACGATCTAGGACACTACCCACGCGAAACGAATACTTAAATATTCGTGAAGGCCTTGTTCACAAAAAAATAAGATACAGCTACCTACCTCTGCTGTTTCTAAGCGAAAAAAAAATTAAATGGTCCTACCGGAATTAGGACACCAAAGACCTTAACTCTTTTGGATTAATAACCAGGAGAGTCTCCAAAATTCAAAAACAATAAAAAAAAAATTAATTACCTGGTGTCCAACACAAAATCTAAATAGATTAACGTTGCACTGCTCTTCAATTAACTTGAACTTGCCTTCTGCCAGTACAATACAAAAATTAAACTAAAAGGGATAGATGTGAATAACGAGGTAACTTCTAATGTCGAAATTGAAAATCACGGGTTCGTAAAAAACACAAACACACTTGACACCAAAATTATATAATATGTATGTAAATAAATATATGTCGTGGTATGACATTACATTATATCAATACCATATTATATCTATGGGGGAAGGGACTAATAACTTAAAGGCGAACCGACAAGGGGGAGGGGGGAAAACGCCACGAGTTCGATACGCGGAGACGCGAGAAAGAGTGCAAAACGAGGTCAGGTAAAATTTGGGCAATGGCAAAGCTCAAGGTTATTTAAAGAGGCATTACAAAAATATAATTAAATTTACATAAAATAAGAGAATCAATGGGCAAATCCAAATTGGTAAATGAGGGGGGGGAGGGGAATTGCAGAGTTATGCATCAGACTCTGAAGTTAGAAATTAATGCGTTACAGAAGGAGACTATTCCAAATGGGGAGGATTAACTCAAATGGGTTGCTGAAGGGGAAGAGGGGTTGGCTTACGTAGGATTCCGGGTGAGACGTCAGGTTAAGGCTTTACGGATGTCTTCTGCAGGCAATAAACGTGTTGGCGAGGGCGCTTGGAGCTTCTGAGCGGGAAGTTAAGTTGACGTGATGACGGTTCTCCAAAGGGAGGGGGGTAACGTCTGGTCCAGGGGAGAGTATTTTGGCCACCCGAAAACCAGGAAGAAACGAAGAGAGCTTCGACAGGAGTTGACGAGTGGAGTCGCAAAAATCGCTCGGTGGCGATCGTCAAATGGAATTACCTCATTGGCTGGGCTAATTCCAAAACACGAAATGTTCAGCCGTCACTTTGCTTTGTTGTTAGCACCTGACTTGGAACTAAGGGAATGCTTCTTGGTCCTAGCGGGACTCCTCAACTCTGTCTTCCACTTGGAAGACGAGCCCTATATATCCAAGGCTCCCCCCGCAGGGTTAGGGGAAACAGCGCTACTCTCGAATGGCTTCGAATATTCACGTTGAGGCGATTCTAGCCCGCAAAAAGGTGGTCCGAGGTGGAAGCGGTTCGAGGCTACCGCTTGTAGATGGGGTAGGGGGACGCTTACCAATTTAAACCTAACCAAATTCTAGAACCTTTTCCAGCGCATGGACGTCACTTCCGTGCTGGAAAAGAAATTCCATGTGGAATTCCCTCACAATCACCTATCCTTGCCTCAAACCACCACGTATATCAAATCCCTTACTCTGGTATATTTTCCCCAAACTCACTGTTTACTTGCACCATCAAGTATTTTTATACCACTCAACACCTCATCACCAATTCCTTACATTCTTAGAATTATCCGTATGCTGTAAGTTTTTAAAAGATTCAATCATCCTCTTTCCCCATGCCACGCCCCAATATACATCTTACATCTTGTTTACTGATTTTTTAACCAACTCTCGCAACGTAAACATTTGATTCGCAATAGCTCTAACCCACCATAAACAACCACAGCTCATTTCTTATATATTTTTATCCTCTTAAACGATAATTCAAAAATTTGTAATACTGCTTACAACAGTCAAGAGAAATATATTATGAGTATTAGGGGAGTATTTATGGTTTGGACGGGACGTGTACTACTCAATACAATGTGTGTATTTGCCTCGCTGTAGATCTTTTCATCTGAGTATAAAAAAAATATATATGGCAAGAAACCTTTCGAAGTATATGTTGTGATATGTGTGTGTGTGTGTGTGTGTGTTAGCGCGATACTTGGCATATTGTTTTGTTTGTTTAAATTTCCCTTCTTACTAATGGAGATGTCATTGATTTCAGAACACCCACAAAAAATGTAAAAATGTCTAGCTTTTCCACTTAACCATACTTAATTCCTCTTCTATTTAGTTCTCCCCTTTTCCACTCTGCCATTCCACTCCCCCTATAACCTATGGAATAAACACAAATAATTGTCTCTTTAAAATGAAATAGTGTTACGATCAAAACGTCTTCCTTAGTTTAAGGTGGAAATTTTCTTATCAGTGAATAAATTCCTTTAAGTTTGGAAAGTAGACATGAAAGTGCTTGTGGAAGAGCAACAAAGGAAAAATTCCTTGGAAAAGAGGATATTTAAGCTTCAATAAAGAAGACATATAATATTTTATTAAAAATCATTAATATTGGGAATTATTGAGGGAATCCTGACCACGGATGGATTTTGAAGAACAAAAGAAATATTGCACGAATTTGAGAGGTAGTTTGTGAATTGGGAGACCTTTTTTTAAATCATTGACAAGAAATATTAAGTAATCTTATAAGATTTTGCCAAAGTTTGATCGGTCAATGTCCATAAAAAATGAGCAAAACCTTATACCTGACAGTAGAAGGTAACCACTAAAAATTGTACTTTGAATCATTAGATTTAAAACATGGAAGGTTGAGGTGAGAATTATTTAAAAGAAGTTACAGTCTTATTTTTTGCCAAAGTTTTAAATAACGTTCTCAACATTTTATAAAGGTATTAATACCAAAAGAAAGTTTTTAATAACAGTTTCCAAAATAACATGGTTGTGGCAAGTGCTGATCTCTCGAGTTGATTTGAATGTTTTGAAATCATTTAAGATAATTTGGGGAATCAAAAGGAGCTAAATTTTCAGAATTTCCCATTTCGGTTACTCTATGATTAAAAAAAAAAAAAATCACGCACTTTTAGTGCTCACCCTGTAGAAAAGTTTAAAACCGGGGTAACCTTGGATATGTACACGAATACCCTTTTGTTTCTTGGTGTGTACCTATATAAGGTAACTCATAACTTTCCCCTTAGCAAAACCTCAGAATGAAAAGGAAAATTGATGATTGTTAGGATTTGGGGAAATCCACTTTTTAGGAAACCCACTTTTTTCCCCTTAATCATTTTTCAACAGTAATATCTCTTTTATGTAAACAGGTCTTTTAGAACACCGTAAATGGCACAATTAAGTTCAAGACTATCAATTGGTCAGGTTTTGTAAAGAGATAGAATCGCACAAACAGCCTTGTCAAAATCAACACAAATTGTAAGCGTCTGGTGAGAATCAGTTGGCATGGTGATTACGGCATACGGAATACGAAGACCCCAAAGGGGAGGGTCAGCTTGAACATAAAGTAGCATGCATCAGTTGATATCCCACAGGTTGGGTGCATTCCATGCCCCAACCTACAAGGCTCTGTGGCTATTCTGTCACACATTTTTACATTGTGCCGTGATGCTATTATTGATTTTCGCCTTAAATTAAAAAAATGTATTGGTCATAAAGACCAACATTGTCATCACATCACTTAGTAACAACAGAAAAAATGTGTGGTAGCAGATCGGATCCCACGCACACACACACACACACACACACACAATTTCCCTGCACATAATTTTGTCATTCTTTATAATTTGTCAGCTTTTTCCACTCCATGGGTACAATCAATATTAAGCATTGGTAATAAATTTGCAGGAATCCAAAAGTTGTCCATAAAAACTGAAATTGAAATTACATTTCGGTCATAAATCCCCAATTCTAGTTCTCGGACCTCTCCAGTTGGCCCATTTGGTCATGTTCTCCGTCCTTGTTTTGCTAAGAAACTCCAACTGTTACGACGTGACTCAAAATTGACGACAAAAGTAATGACGTTCAGCGATTTATGAGGCAAATTGTGAAGTCATTCGCTCTAGACTTGGTCTTTTACTCTCAGCTCCGTGTCTCTATCTCTAATAGATATATATATATATATATATATATATATATATATATATATATATATATATATATATATATATATATATATATATATATATATACATATATATATATATATATATGTATATATATATATATATATATATATATATATATATATATATATATATATATATATATATATATATATATATATATATATATATATATATATATATATATATATATATATATGTTGTTTAGGAGGGAGACATGGGCAGAGTCAAGATGCTTAGTTCATTTCTCATTTTTTAAGCAAAGAATAAAAGAATAGTTCATTTATTATTAATAATTTTTATTTTTCCTATTCGTATTTCCTTCGTCCGTCGGTTGGTTGTCCTTATTCCGATTTTGATTATATTCTTCGACGAAGTTTCCCGGGCCAATCAGGTGGAAACAAGATTTATGAAACTTCAAAAACAAAAGAAGCAGAAAATCAAAAACAAACCATCGCCCATAATTTAGCTCATCCATGTTTTTAATTAAACTGTTCGTTGAACCAACTCGAAAGCGGCATAAGTCGACCTTGCCTTAGTCAAATTCACTTCCAGGAGGATGGCGAGGAATCTCGAAAAACACGACCTCAGTCTTGGAGTAAACAAGACAAACAGAATTTTCTATTTTTGATCTCACTATAATTACTTGTAGACGCTAAGTTCGAATTGTTATTATTATTATTGGTAGTAGTATGCCAGTGGTTGTGCGATATCGGTTAAAATAGAAGTAAGACAGAATGTTCGTACTGATTTGTGATGACGCCAAGCTAATAAGCTAATGCAAGTATTATTTGGCTCAATATAACAATTTACAACCGACTCCTGAACCATTTCTAATTTTTTTTCAGTAAAGAATAAAAGAAACGTTTATTTTATTTTTACTGAATTTTCATTTCCCAGCATAGAAATTCTCTAAACGGTAGAGTATTTTCAATCCGTTCTTCTTTTTCTTTTGAAATCTTATACGAAAAAGTCAATGAATCACAAAAAATATCCTTCATGAATCCTTTTCCAGAAGTTGAAGAAAATGAAACTCGTGATTTTTATGCGCAGCTCTGCAATTTTTGGCTTCGAAACAATGAATTAGAGCCAATCTTATATAAAGTCAAGATAGATGAATAAATAGATGCATGAATGGCACTATTTAATGGAAAGGGACTAAATGGATATTGAAATCTTCCAGAAGAGTGATTCTGCATGATTGTTAAGATATTCTTGAAAACTTTAATATTAGTAACTCTAATTGTTGAAGTTTTATTCTATTTTGAAATCTTACACAGATTATTAAAAAAAAACGTAAAGGGCGTCGCTGAGCATTTGGTATTTGAAGTGTTAAAAATGCTGAATATTCTAAATTACCATTTCTTTTATAATTACCATGGATTATTTTGCGAATTGACCTTCAATTTTTCATCATAATTCTTTTTTAAATGCTTCTGTTCAAAATTTCTGGTCTCGTCTCTTTGTTTAGTCAATACTAGTTTATAGGAGGCAAAAATGATTCAACATAGAACTCTGAGATTCGATTTATTGAAGAGGAAATGGTTTTGTAATGGTCAGTAGAACCAGGACGCTTACTTGGTGATGAACCAAAGAGGATGACAAGCTATGTGTCAAAATAAAATATATACAAGGTCAAAATTACAGGAAGATCACAAACTATGCTAAAACTAATATAAGAAAAGGTACAACCAGATAGGTTTGACCAGCGAGGGTTACGTTACGTTACTCGTAGTCGAGTATAGGTAGATACAAAAGCTTACTTTAGCAGGAAAAGTTTGGGAGATCCTGTCGCGGCCTTTATAGCTTGATGGCCTGCAAGGAGGTCTTAGATATACCGTATGCATGCGGGAATTGACTCCTTGAGGATCGCGGACAGTCCAGGCTCCAATGCCTACCGGAGGTCTGCGTCTATATAACTTCACATTTTAACATCCTCTTCTATCTTCACTTAATTTACATATTTCTCTTTCTAGCACTGCGCAGGGTACATTCGTTGATTTTTGCTCGAAATTTTAAAAATATATATAGCTTGATACTGCCGCGGGAATTATTAGTGACCTGGTATGACAGAAACAATTTCATTACATGTTTTCATTAAGTTAACTTGAGCTCACCGTATTCAATTCATTGGCAGTGAGTAGCATTCAGAGCTTGATGTGATAGACTTCTTGTACATATATATGAGATAGTAAAATTTACCTGTTAATTTTGATCATTTTTATTAAAAATGGGCGCTTTTAGCTTGGAAACTATCAGGTTCAAATCTGGCGTAATTATTCCGAGCTGTTTCAAACTCTAAGTTTAAAATTAAACTATATTCTGGAATCAATTTCTCATTCACATTTATTTACTCGCCTCCCATCCACTTTTCCTCCTGCAAGGATCTATTGGGTGTCTTTATAAAGAAGGTGTCTAAATTAAGGTTTTGAAGGGGGGTGGTCCTAAACTTAATGTAACCACATTCTATTTAACCTATCTTCACTTTATAATTTTTAATTTTTTTCACTATATCTATCATTCATATTTGTTTATATTTCGTGTCTTCCCGTGTCATCCTCTAGCATGTAGCATTCTATATTCTAGTTTTTCTTATTTTTAGTTTCTATTGAGGTTTCATGGCCGTGTAAATAGAAGAATAGAATGGATGGAGTAGGTAACTTAATTCATGAACCAGAAGGTTTTCTGCTTCTGAACATGTATCGCAGCTTATCTAACACCCTTAAACTTACTCTCCTTCTATCTATTCTCCTTTTCTGTGCTGCCATCGGAAGCTGCGAACTGTGCTAAGTGAACTAGTTCTTCCTTCTTTTCAAAAACCTAATCCTCGATTCTGATTTATCCGCCTTTAGCAAAGTTATCTTACGTATTTTCGTTTTCTAAATTTCCATTGTCATTCTGACTGTTCCGTTTACATTGACATTAATCCTTCGGGACTCGAACCGCATGACACGATACCGTTAGTAAAGCGTCATTATATATTTAAGATGTTGGAGACTTCTAAATTGGATAAAAAATAATAACACTAAGCCACAAATTTTACCTTTTTCTTATTCCTTATCCAAGTTGATCGTAACTGAAGAAAATGAAAAAAAGTATATTTTAATTCCAAAAATGGTTTTGTATTTCTAGATGTACCAATTTGGAAAATAATGCTAGGGTATTATTAATTTCTGGAAAAAAAATTGATAATTTATAAAAGGCTGTAGGCTTTAATTTTTTCCAAAGGATGCTCGAAAATTGGAAATCTTATTTACAAATAAATTGAAATGTTGTAGAATAATATTTGTTTTAAGGAAACCTTCTAAAACATTCTAGATTTAATTAGAATTTTTTAGAATTTAGTAGGAATTTTTGAAGTTTCAAGAATGTTCCAGAACTTGCTAGAACACA
This sequence comes from Ceratothoa steindachneri, assembly GCA_963969495.1. Taxonomy (NCBI): domain Eukaryota; kingdom Metazoa; phylum Arthropoda; class Malacostraca; order Isopoda; family Cymothoidae; genus Ceratothoa; species Ceratothoa steindachneri. Next base: position 81,855,038 of record OZ018320.1, read on the forward strand.
CCCCTGCAAACTTCTAGAAACTCTGTAATATTTTGGAATATTACTTCAAAAATATTTATAGAGGGATTCACAGATCTGCTATCATTTCAACTCTAGCTTCCATAGTGAACACATCAGAAGAAAAATGGCATCAAGAGACGTTACATCAATCTCTAGATGCATTTATTATATCTGCGGACAGTTGATCAAAACAAGAGCAAAAGGTTTGGTAAAGAGTAAAATATTTAATGTCACAAGAAGTTAATCTATTATGTTTGTTTGTAAGCCAAAAGAGTAACAAAGTATATATTTTTTTACTTTTACATGAGGGTATAAAAGGGAAAGAAGAACCATAAAGTTTGACATTCCAAACAGACGTCGTAAGCCCACTGACCACTCAAACAACTGCTACTACTGCATGTTGAACCCTTCCAAACGTCGAAGTAGCAAAAATGTACCTGCTATACTCCGATCTTTTATCATCTATTGACCAATCCTACATAGTACTTATCTTCCCGTACCTACCCATCCCGAATCGATTAAGCCACCCTCAGAAGAAGGCAACTATTTACAAGCTGAAAAGATCAGTAAAGATGGAGAGTACAGTGTCAGAGACAAGGCTGTTGAGAGGAATCCATACTATCCGAACCAAAGAGACCTCAACGACTTTGTAAGAGAACGCGACTTGTCAACGTAAAAGGCTGAGCTTTTGATTTCCAGGGTTAAAGAGTGGGATTTTCCTGATAAAAATGGGCAAGTGACAAGCTAAAGGAAACATCAGAAATATTTATTAAGATTCTTTACTTATCAAGCTGGGCTATGCAACTACACTAATATAACTGGTCTGTTTGAGGCGATTGAAATTACATGAGTGGAGGCTCTTCATTGATAGCTCTTCAAGAGGCATTTTTTCCCGCGGGACATTGCATTCATTTGCTACCCTCACGTGATACTTTGTCAGTTTCTCATTTCATATATATATACATACAAAAATTACTTATGGGCCCAAAATAAGTCAGTGGCTTTTAGGGCAAAAACTTAAAACTTAAGACTAACAGCTAAATAAGCATAACATAATCAAGAATAAAGCTCTTAACAAAGAGTCTGCAGCCTTCAAGTAGCTTCAAAATCTCTTTCTTAAACTCTCTGGGGAAAAGGTGAAAGCTAGTGTCTTTGTTGGACCACAAATCAGGAAAATGATAGTGTATTCAGAATTCCCAATTATGCTTACTGAAAAGGAAAAAACCTGTAAGTGTTTTGTTTCGGTGTGTAAGGACTTTTTGGCTAACCACAAAGAGGGTAATTTTGAGATAATTTTGATATTTCCCATACCAACTCTCTATGCCAAATGTCAAGTAAGGTTGCACCACTGTCATATATAAAGAGTGGAGAATATATTTAGCGAGAAACCTATTTAATTTATATAATATTCCAATCGATTTTGATAGTTTTGTTGAGATATGCGTAATATGTTGTTTAAACATCAGACTTTTGTCAATAAATATGCCTAGGAATTTGATATGAGTAGTTTCATAAATTATTCCGTCACCCATTTTAATATGGGGCAATTCAATATATTTTTTGTAAGAGAAAAGAATATATTTGTTTTTATCTACATTTATTGATAGTTTATTAACATTAAGCCAAATGAAGACATTTTCGACTTCCTTATTTATTGTAGATGCAATGTTGCTCGGTTTGTCATATGGCAAGGGAGTTGATAAAGCATTATCATCCGCGAATAATATAAATTTAAACATAGAAGAGGATTTAACAATATCATTAATATAGATTAAAAATAACAGTGGCCCTAGCACGGAGCCTTTTGGGACCCCAGTTGTAATATTAAGGTGGGATGAGTCTTGAACATTGACGGAGACAAATTGCTGTCTTTCAGTTAAATATGATTTGAACCAATTTTGACATTGCCTCTAATTCCGTACATAGCTAATTTTGACAGTGGAATATTATGATTGACACAATCGAAAGCTTTTTTAAAATCGAGAAAAATTGAGAATACAATGTGGCCTTTTTCAATGTTATGATATAAATATTAAAGGTGGTTGATTATTGCGTGAATCGTTGATTTCTGACGTAGAAAACTATATTGGTATTTATACAATAGCGAATTAGATTCCAGAAATTTATAAAATTTATTGAATGCTATTTTTTCAAATATTTTACTGGACATTGAAAGACATGAAATAGGGCGGTAATTGGTGACGTTTTAATACACTTGGGAAGATACCTTGCGTAAATGATTTATTAATTATTGATGCTAAAATTGGAGCAACTATATCAGAGATGTATTTTAAAATTTTAGTGAAGATTGGATTAATACCTGATTTTTTATTTTTTAGTGAACTAATGATTTTTTTTTATATAGGCTACGCTTACAGGAGAAAAGAACAAGGAATTTGGTACATTAATCTCATTAAAATACGAACAAAAACAGATTGATCGACAATTTTGCAGGAGTCTGAGATTTTTTTACCAACGTTGACAAAAAAATTTATTGAATTCATTTGCTATTACTTATTGTCATCAACTGGTTTGCCGTCAACGATAATTTGTTTAATTAGGTTTGTTCCTTTAGTATTTTCAGGTTTTATCACAGAATTGATTAATTTCCAAGTTTGTTTTATATTGTTTTTCGTTTGATTAAATCGTTCATGGTAATAATTTTTCTTGGCTATTTTAATTTGGTTAGTAACTTGATTCCTAAAATTTTTATGTGTTCTGGAATTTGACTAAGCTTATAAAGAGAAAAATATTTTTCACGTTTTTGATGTTATTTATAATTGCGTTTGTTATCCAAGGTTTTGTTTTGTAATTATATGATATAGTTTTAGATTTTAGATGACAATTCAGTTTAAAAGCATCGTCTAGCCGTAAAATTAGCTCTTCTGTAGCAGAATCGATGTCATTTCTATAGGAAATTTCATATAAATTCTGATTTAGAACATAGTTATAGAGGTTTGTTAAGGTGTTTTCGTTAATTATGCGGTAGGTTATTTTACGGTTTTGATGAACATTATTCGAGTTGAATAAGGACTTTTGGATCATGAATATAGGAAGATGGTCCGATATGTCACAAAGGAGAATACCGGAAGAGTAATTTTGGGGGTGAACTCTGAAAATATTGTCAATTAGTGTTGCTGAGTTTTGGGTTATTCTTGTCCGTTTTGTTATAGTTGGAAGTAAGGAATGAGAATAAGGTATTGAGGAAGAACTGAGTTGATGCGTGGTTTTTAAAATTTAATAGGTTGAAATTAAAATCTCCTGTTATTATTATGCCGTCATAGTTTTTAACATTGGAGTAATTGATTAATTCAGCCATCTTATCTATAAATATCTCATGGTCACCAGAAGGAGGTCTATATACGGTTCCAATGATTACACAGGCCTGCGTTTGAAAAGTTTTTTAGGTTCCCCAGGATTTCTTTGTGGTTTCTTAATGAATCCAACCTCCTGAGCTCAAAAATGAATGTATATTTGTTCAATCAGGTCAGATTTTCTCAGTACAGCATAAACCATTTTCATTGAGATTACCTCATTTTTTCTGAATTTTTAAAAAAAAACCCCTTTCTCTATCTAATAATGCATTATTACTGTTATATCATATAAACAGGAATACACGTATGTAAATTATAATTCTTTTAATAAACAAAAAATAAAGAATGCAACATAATAAAGAAAATAATTATAATTTCGAAGAACAGACGCCATTAACGATTTTCGTTTGTGCCTGTCATGTGGTGCATCACGCTTCAAACACCAACAGTAGTCAGCAAGCATGTTTCCGTTCCATTTACACTGGTACCTGGATTCCATTGTTTTTATGTCCTAGTGGAATCTTTGCCCCTGTTCTTTACTGTAATCCCCACAAGTCGGGAAAATAATCCAGATGGGACTGTAAAAAGTGTATCTTTATAGACATTCGAGCTCCCAAATGTTTGAGACTTGTTAAGAGCTGATTGACCAGGGCAACATATTCTTCTAGGCTTTTTTTAATGCCTAGAAAATTGTCAACTAGAGATATGAAAGCTTTTCAGGCATCTTTTTCTATGTCCTTCATTGATGCATCAAATTGCTGATCAAGTTCCTGATTTGAAGTCCATCAAAAATTCCCCCATGGAGCTTAGCGTCACTGATTTGTGGAAATTTTTAAAGAAGAAATTTAAAAGCTTGGCCTACTTTATTAAGGGTTTTGACATAATTTTTCATTATGCCAAGCTTTATATGCAGTGGAGGGAGGAGTATTTTTTGAGGAGGCACTAAAGGTTCAGCTATCACATTGTTTGATCTAATTCTAAATGCTTCTCGTGGAGGCCAAACCTTCTTCTCATAGTGCATACTATCTGCACGACTGTCCCATAAACATAGGAAACAGGGATGCTTCGTGTAGCCTGTTTGCGTCCCAAGTGTAAGAGACACTACCTAAAAATAATTACGTACGGTATGTAAATTCAGTGTAATATTTCTAAAAACAAATTCAAAGTAATATTTCTTAAAACAATAAGAATATGAATATGTACTGAAAAATCCTGTATGCCGATGCATTAAATCATCTTATTGGAACTAATTGGATATATGTACATCTTATTTTGAGTTGTGTTGTATACCTTCTCAATTAGGATAAGTTCTCCATTAACCCAATAGGACGCATTAACCTATAGGAACACACTTCAACAAAAAATATAACTAAAAAATGACTCATGATTTCCAGATTTGCATTCTTGTTAAATGTAAGTTGACCAAAAGGTGTATACAAGTATTAACAATTAAAAATGAAAATGTCAATATCAAAAAGCTTAGAAATGCCAAGTGTAAAATGATCATACCTTTAAGTCACCACATATCCTCAACTTATAGCTAGAGTAATTTATTGCATCCAGCATTTTTTTCATATTTTCATAACTTTCAGTAAGTTGGATTGAATGGCCTGTAGGAATGGAAGCTATCTAGTTACCAATATTCAGTAACACAGCTTTTAAAATTCTACTAGAGGAAGCTATGAACAGTCTCCATTCTAATGGGTTGTAGGGAATTCCAAGGGCCTCAACAAGTCCTTCAATATTGGCGCAGTATACTAAAGAGCTGGAAGAATGCTGTAAAAAATAGCTTCGAAACTCTTGTTCTCTATTTCTGTACCCCCCTAAATGTTGTTTCTTAAGCGAGAAGATTACTTTCACGAAGTCGAGAGCCAAGAAGTTGTGTATTCGCCTTTGAAACCCCCAGATTCCTGGTCAGGTCATTTAACTAACCTTGAGTGAATTGTCTTGCGACCATATCATTTGTGGAAACCTGATAAGACTCAGATGTGTCATAATCTTGGTCAACTTCCATATTAATCTCTTCATGGACCTCTATATGTTCAGGGGGAGAAGGTATAGGAATTCCTGGGCCATGGGGCAGGGGTTTGATGGCAGAAGGAACATCCGGATATGCCACACTATGTTTATTCTTCTTATTTATACCTGTGGAAAATATAATTGCATATTACATAAAGGAATTGATTTGGAGTTGCAGATAGTACATAAATGTTTAGTAAAGGATTTGTTCATGCTGAAGTGAACTATGTTGGTTTTTAATTTTATGCTAAGTCTTTGCATAATAATGACATTTTCAGGAGCCAGTATAATACAGAAAGCTTAAATACTTAATACAATGCTCACCTTTAAGATTTGTCATGCAAAAATAGCAGTCCGTAGTGCGGTCCTTGCCATCTCTCCACACCATGGGAACACCAAAAGAGAGGGACTTCTGTTCGCCCTGACTCCAGCGTCTTAAACTTTTTTAGCATCCCTTGCAGCAGATATGTGGTACGAAACTTTTATCTTGATCTCTTAGCCTTACTCCAAAATATGCATGATACAAAGATTTAATTACAGGAGGGATTGTACTTTGTTGCTCGGGAAAAGTCACTTTGCCGCAAACATAGCAAAATCTGTCGGAGCTATTCTTACATTTTCTGTTCATTTTTAACTCAACCACTATTATTATTATTCTTATTATTATAATGCTAAGCAATTTTTAACCTCCAAAATATAAACCTATTTGCATAATTACTTAAAATTTACACAAAATTTACTGCGAATAGAGCAGTGCAAAAACTATTGAAATTTGATGTAATATAGGAGATGTATAAACTATAAAATTATTATCACCCCCTGTATCGCAAAAAACTGGAGGTGATAGAGAAAAACGGATGACAGATTCGGATTTAGGAGGTCAATTTTATTAAGAAACACTATAGAAAACCTAAGGTACATTTTTGACGCAGACCAGTGTTATTGTTTTACCATTTAATTTTACTTCGATAAATAAAGTTTCAATATAGTTATAGGAAATACTAATTTCGTCAACATTTTGAGTATTGAGTCTGTCAGATATATACACGCTTATACCTCCCCCTATCTTGTTTACGTCGTGTAGTGAATGAAAAGAGTTATAGTTTGGGAAACTGATAAGGTGCTTATTATTATTTGTTAGCCAGCTCTCGGTAAATGCCAAAACGGAAAATTTATAATTACGTAAGTGTTGACAAAAATATTGAAAATTCATCAATGTTTGCGTGCAATGATCGAATATTAAGATTTAAAATGGACAGGTCTGTTTTTTCAAATGAAAATGTAGTGTTAAATTTATCACAATCATAGTATTAGTTTATTACGTTATTTTCTTTAAAATTTGGATATAATTCATCAAAATGGTTTATGTCTGGATCGATATTATTGAAGTGATCAAGTTGTTCAAACATAAAGGCAGTTCAATTGGAATTTAAAAACTAAAGGTTACAAATTGCAATTACGTATAAATATATCTATAAACAGTTAAAATTTTATTTTGATGATAACTTTGATAAGAGAAAAAGGAATAGAGTATGTAATACGATTGAATTAAAAGTAAGTGAATGCTAGGTCAAAACATGGTTTGTTTGTTTTTGTTTTTTTTTCTCATCTAAATCATTAATATCACCGAAGGTATTATTTCTGATCGTTCCAGAGATTCTCACCATTAAAGTCTGCAAGCGTCGAATTGAGCTGTTCCGACAGAAATTTTTGGAGGGCAGCTTGGGTATTAATGACTATACGTAGGTCACGGCGACCGGAGGGTGATGGCAGGAAAACGTTGATGGAGTCATCTCTGGTAGTGCAGCCGGAGATCTTTGTGGAGAATTTCTTTTTAGCTTGGCGGAGGACGAAAAAGATTTTGTTGCGATTTGGAGTCAGTTGTTGGTTTACATAGAATGAAGGTTTGAAATCTTTGCATGCTGAAAAGATGTCACGCTTCAGATCACTTATGCGCAACTTCACAATTATGTTTCTTTTGTCGGGACCTTGTACTTTTGGTTTGGGACCTAGACGATGAGCAACAGAGATGTCTGATTCTTGCATTTGTATGTGACAGTTATCTTTAATAAGTTTTCGGATGATATTGCTGCAGTTTTCATTATTGGTGGCTTCAGGTATATTGCCGGAGAATATAATCGTATCTCGTCTTTCCTAAGCGTCGGAGAATCCACCTTTTCTTCCAATTTTTCAATTTTTGATCTCATTTC